>CAMZMU010000010.1:15474896-15844528 GCA_947311845.1 Poa pratensis
AGAAGGTCCATCTCTAAAAATGCTCCCTCTTAAGAATCGCATACATCACCAAAAATATATAGCATGTCAACCGGATTGCATTTGGTTCCAGCAGATACAACTGCTAGGGCTGAACCTATAAATGGCACCGAATAAAAAGTTAATAAGTTAAGAAAAATGGTTCAATTAGTGGACTAAAATTATATTCTAGAAATGGAAGGCTAATAGACTAATTTAGAATATCCAATCATTATGAATTGCATATTCACAACAGTATAAGAGGTTCCAAATATTAAACATATCAGGCAATCTCCTTAAACCTTAGATCAATAAGTTCACTGCAAAACAAATACACATATGAAGAGACATGCAGCTTGCTACACGGTTAGAAATACTAACCATGATTTTGATTTATTCCCAAATGGCACAGCTGCAGATTTCTTTTCCTTCTGATGACATCAACACCATACGAAATCCCAAGTCACATCTGGTTCCTATGCATAAGAATTAACAAAAAAAGTGACCAAACGACACATTCAAGCCTACGCACCAACTCTAACGTATCCACAAGAAATGACTTCCAATAGCATTTACTTCTGCGATTTCCCACTCACAACGTTTTGTACGATCCACAGATAATTTTGGCACAGGAGAAAAACATCCAGCAGCTCATGGAGCTTATCCAAAGCCTCCAGGTGCATCTATCTGCGGTTGCAAGCAGCACCAACTTCATACAGATTTGCACAACTTTCAGATGAAGAAAAATTAACATGATTAATCAAGGATCAAGCCACTCACCTTGCAGCTAGAATCCATCAGCACCATCTCTCTAGGTTCCTGCACATGAAAAATTAATCACTGCCCCGCCCCAAGTTAGAACTTCTGCAAACCTTATACACGAAGCCCTTACTTAAAATTCAGAGTATACACATAATATCCAATATATTGACCTAACTATTTGCCTTCGTTGACAGAGCACGAACATAATCCATACCACTACATTCTAATTACTAAACAACTATCCTATTGGGGGAATATATGTCTATATCCTCATATTTTCTAGCTTGGCAAAACATTCACAGCTTATTGAGCTACAAAAAACAGCCCCTCATACTCGATTACACCTGCTATATCATAAAACATTATTGGAGGATGGCACAGTCCTTATTGCTATTTGTAAATAAACATTTCCATGGATCTATGTGCGATTGGTGTTGAGAATTACCATGCATAGCAGAAAAAAATGCAGCTCAAGTATCTCTAAAAATCTGAAACGCCCTTGACAGTACCATGCACTGTAATCTGAATTTAAACCTGCTCAGAACAAAAACTATAATCTGAATTCACAAGTGGGTAGAGAACTGCAGCGAGCTATGGACGTGCGAGGAGGCGACCAGGGGAGCGAGCATGATTACTAATCTAAAAAAAAGTAATTGTCCATCTCCTCTAATCAGGTCTGAACTGAACCACATGTCTTCTGAACTGAACCATAAATTTTTCAACGATAAATATAATACACAAGCACTCGAGGACGGATATTGCACCAAGCTGCTGGAGGCGATAATTGTTGGATGCTCACTAAAATCACAAGGTGAGACCAAATGGCCTTTCCTCCAGGCATTGTTTCCTCGGCAGCTCCACTTGAACAGGAGCAGTTAGGGGTGTACAGAATACCTCAGAAACGGGGTCCCCGTGCTTCCTCAAATCCTCAGGCCTTCGCCCCCGCACGCCTTGTAGCCACCAGTTCCGGGCGCGCTCTGAAAGTTGAAACCTCCGGCCCCATGTGTGCCCTGAAGCCGCCGGTGCGAGACGAAAAGAAGATGGCCTGGCTTCACCTACTCCGGCAGCCCCATATGTGCCGCCACCATCGACCTTGAACTCCTGGGTATGGAGCTTCGTGTCGTCGAGGAGGCGCTTGAGGCAACAGCAGGGGCGCGGATCAGGCGCCATCGCTTGGAACGGTGTCGTCTCATTGGGGAGGCAACATCACGGCCTTCGGCCTATCAGATCAGGCCGCGAGGGAGACGCTCGCGCGGCATGCCGCCTCGACAACCCACTCGTGCCGGGGGACGGCCGCCCCGCCGGGTTCCGCAACCCGTGGGTTTGCTGCTTCCCGCTATTCCGGTGGGTGGGCGGAATCGGCTCGTGGGTGTGCGGGGAACGGTGGCTCCGGCGGTGCGGCGAACGGAGCGGCGATGCGGGGAACGGTGGCTCCGCGGTGCGGGGAACGGAGTGGCGGGCGGCGGTCTCCTGGATGCGACGCGAGGAAAGACGGCGGCGACGAAGACGGTTTGCTCACCACGCGAGGAAGAACGGAGTGGGGGATAGACAGTTTCCTATCTTCGACGGAGTGGGCATTTTGTTTTTTCAATTTCAGAAAAAGGTGCACATCATACAACATTGAGAACGTGTGGATCGTTGGATTTAGGCCTGCGAACGGTCAGGATGGCCCGGATCTGTCAGTCTCGCTCCTTTTATATTAGTGGTGATGCATTTGTGTGCCCGGCAGAACCGAGGAGTAGAAAGACCGGAAATAGTAGAACGTGAAGTTTAGGTCGGATTTAGGTCTAGATTTCTACGAGTATATTAGTGCGCTGTTTGAAGTGCCCGGAAATTTTAAAAATTTGCATTCCAACCCAAATTCACGGCCGACAGGGATTCCCAGCCCGGATCGAGCGCCGGCGCTCGCTTAGTCGCTTCTCAGTTCTCCAGCCACCGGCGGCGTCCACCTCCTGCTCCAGCGATCCACCCCGCCGGTTTCCTCTCCTCCGTTCCCTTCCCCCGCCCCAGGCGCTCCCTAGCGCCAACATTTCGCCGAGCCCTAGCTCTCAATCCCCGCATCCGGACCCGCTGCCGCAGGCTGCCGGCATCCCCGCCGCCGCCGCAGGCCTACCCCCTCCTCCCTCCCGCCGCTCGCCGGCATACCCAACGCCGCTTGTCCCCTCCGCCCCTCCCGCCGCTCGCCGCCGAACCCGGCATTCGCCGCGTTCAACTGAACTGAACGGAACCCCATGCCCCCTTTCTCCATGGTCCTTCCTCCGCAAACCGCGGGATACCCGGACACCGATGTCACCGAGAGCTTCATCCACAAGCTCCAGCTGAGCGTCTCCAGGGGCCTTCCCCACGCGGCGCCGGTTCCAGCCTCCAGGACGGAGGAGCATGAGCTGGTAAGGATTTCCTGTTCTGATAGTGGTGCTCCTCTGTTTTTCTTCTTCAGATTCATGCTCACGAGTTGCTAATGGCCCCTACTGCCTGCAGGTCAAAAGCGTCTTCCAGGTGCTCCAGGGCTTCGAGACGCTCCTGCTCTACTGGGACGACAAGAGTGCGCCGGCGTACCGCGAGAAGGCCGGGACGTATGTGTCGCACCTGTCGCGGGCGAGCCTCGGGTCCGTGCTGAAGCCATTTCTGTTTGCGGCGACATGCTTGAAGCGGGTGGAGCTCTTTGTGAAGAGAGTTAGGTCGTGCGGTCACTCGACTCCGACGTTGAACGCGTTTGCTAGCGCAGTCGATTCCTGGCTTACGGTGAGCTCGCCAGTTCATGCTGTGCATAAATTTGTTTGGCTAGTGTTTGTAGATGATTTTGCCGTTTACCATGTTGTAATGACTGTCGTCATTTTAACACCAGAGGCTCCGGGAAGCAGCTCTGAAGGAGGAAGAGAAGTTGTTTCTTTCGGTCGACCGGACTGTAACTCTTCTGGGGTTAACTGATTCTATGTCAAGGTTATACTTCAGTGCGATTGTTTGCTATTTCCCTTCATCCAATTTGCAGTTCATTTGTATGTGCGTAAGTGCAGGCTTGTGTTTATGATGTCTTGTCAAGGAATTTGTACTACTTGAAATGTTCTGTGTTCTACTAATGTCTATGTTCACCTTCACCAATGAAGATTGGTAGAATTTAGGGACATTACCAGTTGTGTGTAATGTGGTAAGGCAAGGAGCTTCTGTCTTTTTTTTCCTTTTGGTTAGTTCTTGAAATGCAAAATGGAATACAAATTGACAGCTCATATTTTGAGTAGCAGCGATGGTGTTCTTCATGTTATCTCTAGTATTTGAATTGCTTGTAGCCATCATTCACCGATTCTGTAAAATTTCTTGCAGTTTATGTTTGGGAGCAGAGCATTTGTATCAAGTTGTGCATGGAGCTGTGCCAGATGGCTTTTGGGATTCTGGAGGAAACATTGCATCTAGTGAAGTGGCAGTCCATGTTGTGAACCATATTTTTAAGAAGTTAAATGAAATCTGTCTCGTGGAAGATGGCCAGGTTGCAATTGTGACCCAATTGTCCAGAACCTGTTTGTTTATGTTTCTTTTCACAATGTTCACTAACTTCGCATTTTAAATCTAAATTTCAGGGTGAGCCGTATCACATGCTGCTAGTGATATTTGCTGGAACCTTGTTACCTTATCTTCAGTGCCTTGATTCCTGGCTGTATGATGGCATTCTTGATGACCCTTATGAAGAGGTATAGAAGGAACATCTTTTGTAACTGTTTTCGAGAGATGATTCATAGCATCAAAGGTTGCTCAAATATGCCTGTTCAAATACTTAAACCCTACCATAAGAATGGCCTGTCTTTTTTGGTTGATCTTAGGTACTTGCATTCCTCGATAGTGAGCTTAAAGCGAGAGAGTGTCACCGCTAATTTGATATCATATAGACCTTATAGACTTCTGCAAAGGCGCAATTAATTATTTCCTTCCTCTTATGTTCTGGTTGGCGTGTCTATGGCCCTGACCCATACTGTTGGTCAGCCTCATTGATACTTCGGTATAAATATTACCTATATACTCCCTCCTTTCCAAACCATTAAACTGTTCCATGTGAAACCATAGAACCTGGTAGACAGTAGCCTTGTTGAATTTCCTTCTTGATTGCAAACCGACACACCCCAATAGTACATAAAATTGAATAGCTGGTTTTCACGGTTTCAACTCAAACTGATTTTTAACACCCCACTTATGCACATTCCAAATCAATGTCTCCAGCCCTTTGTAGTATGAAATTAGCTTTCTTTGTTTTCTGAAAATGTTACCTTTTATTGGTCTAATGCTTATGTTGTAAGTCTTCTATACCTATTTGAAATGTCCGCTGAAAGGGTAAGTTAAATATTAGTTATACCATCTTATTATAATCCTATAGGAATTTCATAAGGATTTTCCTTTTCTGCACTGCCGGTTGAATTTTAAAGGTCTGCTGTTTTGATTTGTGAAACTTTCTTACGCAGATGTTCTTCTATGCAAATAATGCAGTTACAATAGATCAACCGCCTTCTGGGAAATGAGCTATATGCTCAAAGTAAGAGAATCACGATCTGACAATTCATCAAGTCTAACTGACAATGAACCTATCAGGGCAAAGGAATCAAGCAAACAGGAACCAACTAATGCAGGAGCTTTCTTGAAAGTTAGTAATCAAGGTTACGTAGACATACTATGCCCAGTGTTTTTGAAGGATATGGCAAGGGCCATTGTATCTGCTGGAAAATCATTTCAGCTTGTTCAGCATGTTCAAAGCGCACACCATAGTCGGAAAAATTATGGTACAGATAGTTTTGATGCTGATCAGAGTCCCAATGATGGTAGCCGACAGAACTGGCCAGACATATTAGAATCTACAGGTCATTTTGGACATGATGCTCGTGAAATGGGACTGTTAACTTTGTCTGAGATTTTCTTGATATGCTTATCTGGTCTATTAGAAAATGGTGACCATGTTTATGAATACTTAAGAAAGCTGCGTACTGGCAGTGCTCCAGACATCAAAGCTTTTTTGGAATGTAAGAGTGACGCACAAGGAACAGAGGAGGCCTGTGCAGAAAATAGCTACGAAAAGACTTGGTTAAAGCTCTTAAGAGATGCTACCTCAGGAAGAAAAGATGATGGTATGCTGAAAACCTTGTCCAAAGATTCTGGTACGAGGGATCCAACATTTGTCCATGGATACGTGCAAGATGCATCTTCCAATACAGTAGAAAGTCCTTCCAGTTCTTGTTGCTATGAAAATCCAGCTATCACTGCTTGCGAAGATGTACTGCGGAGTAATCCAAACTCTTGGAGTGACTTGAATATCTCTAATACTTTTGACCTTCCTCCACTGAATGATGATAATATGCGGAGAGCTATATTTGGTGATCGCCAATCTGCTGGAACTAGCACCTCTGGCGATACACAACCTACACCATCTCTTCCCAGACTAGACGGAACTGATTTTAAATTTGGTTTTCAGTTCGATAATTTAGAATATGTCCGCCAAGAGGATGATAGAAGGACCCTGGAGGGACTTTATGCATTTCCGACTCTTCTTCCTTGTGCAAACGTAAGTGTTGCTTCTGAAGTATGGTTTTTCTTTGTTCATCGTGTTTCTCATTAGCTATTAGCTTACCAACCCCATTGCCCTTCAGGAAAATGTCCCGTTATCGGAGATCTTACCTTTGCAGAAAGATAGTACACTTGCGTCAAGAGTTCTGAAGTTTATTCAGACCATGACCTTGAAAGATCCTCTTCACCCAGTGGGTATTATCCAAGAATGCCTTTCTAAATGTATAAAGAAGCAGGTCTGCTTAAACGTTGAACTTACATTCCATTTCTTGTTAGTCCAGCCCTATAACAGGTTTGTCTTTCGCCCCCTTCATTAGGTTGATCACATTGGCAAGCAAATCCTGTGCAAGCTAATGGGCGAATGGAGATTAATGGACGAACTGCTTGTATTGCGAGCTATCTATTTGCTAGGATCAGGTGTGCCATCCAATTGGTTCTAACGTATTACTGTGTTTTTCCCTCGAAGAAAACTTTTCACTACACAGAAAAGTAGCGTTCACTTAAGAAATAATATTTTTTGATAATTAGTAAGGATATAAATATGTTTTGAATGACCTAACTTGAGTGAGTCTTCAGGTGACATGCTGCAGCAGTTTCTGATAACAATTTTTGATAAGCTTGATAAAGGAAGTTCCTGGGATGATGATTTTGAGTTGAATACTTTGTTGCAGGTGATTGCTTTGCAAATCTACCTTTATGATTGGCATCTATGTCCGTCATTATTCTTATGTTGATCCTTGCTTGCAGGAATCCATAAGATATTCGGCTGATAAAATGCTCCTAACTGCTCCAGATTCGTTGGTTGTTTCACTAGCAAAGCACGACACACGACATGATGAGGAAAGTGCATCCACTTCCAGGAAAGCTCGTGCACAGGGTTTTGGCATTGATGCACTTGATGTGCTTAACTTCACATATAAGGTATTTCACAAATAACTACAAGGATTATCTGTGTTAGTTGCTGCGTTTTACAGTTTTCATGTCTGTTGGTGGTGGCAGGTGTCTTGGCCTCTTGATCTAATTGCCAATACAGAGTCTCTGAAGAAGTATAATAAGGTAATTACTTTCTTACTGTCAGTACTTGACAGAGTGCCATGTATATGATGTCTTTGGTCATTTTGGTGGACCAGGTTATGGGATTCTTACTGAAGGTCAAGCGTGCAAAGTTTGTTTTGGACGAAACACGAAAGTGGATGTGGAAGGTACTCTTTCATCAAATCATCTTGTGCTACTTCTTTTTTTCCAGTTGGTGTAGTGTTGAGAGTTGGATAACTGGATCTGCTCTATCTTGCCGGCTTGCGAACTTCATTCTGATGTATGAACCATTTTCCTTTGGCAGGGCAGAGGCAGCACGACACACAATTTTAAACAACACTTGATAGTAGGGCAGAAGCTCCTTCATTTCGTCGATGCATTTCATCAATATGTCATGGACCGAGTGAGTTGGACAGGTTTAATCCATTTCATCATACGAGACTATCACTGTCTAATTCTGAACTCGTTCTTTTTGAGTAGGTGTATCACAGCGCATGGACTGAGCTCTGTGATGGCATGGCATCTGCTACTACACTGGACGAAGTCATGGAAGTTCATGAAGCGTACCTTTCTTCTATTCAGAGACAGTGCTTTGTGGCGTCGGATAAGTTGGTGAGAACATGTCATTCTTACAAAACCAAACGCTCAGTCCCAAGCTTCCAAATAATAACAGAGAACGTTCTTTTCGTGCATGCTGCAGTGGGCCCTCATCGCTAGTCGAGTCAAGACTATACTAGGACTCGCGCTAGACTTCCACAACGTGGAGCAAACTCTTGGCACCGGAGGAACTGCTCCAGCTGTCAGGGCCAGATGTGAGATGGAGTTGGATCGGATCGAGAAGCAGTTCGACGAGTGCGTCGTGTTCCTCCTGAGGGTAGGTTCCATCGTCTACTGCTGCAAGTTCCAATGGTCTCCTGCGTTGTCTAAGTCGGTAGATTTACTCCTGGAATCCCTTTTGCAGATCCTGTCTTTCAAGCTCAACGTGGGCCACTTTCCTCATCTGGCGGATCTGGTCACGAGGATCAACTACAACCACTATTACATGTCCGACACCGGAAGCTTCTCCGCGATCCCCGGGTCCCGCTCACGGCAGCAGCCTTGATAGGATTGTAGGTGCTCCTCGCGTCCAGTTGTGTAGTAGCGACAGCAGTTTCTGAATTCCTTCAGTTTTACACAATTCTGAGGATGCAACTTTCTTTTACCAAGTTGCAATGTATGTGGCAGTATGTAAATAGATTTGGGTTTGAGTTGAAGAGGTTGGGTTCCTCTTGTGTCACCAGAAGAAGTTGCAATATGCGTGTGCGTATCAATTTTGTTTTCCGAATGGCTTGGTACCAAGATCTCTCCAGACCAAATTACGAAGGGAAAATCGCAAAGTGCATGTACCAAATTTTCTGAACTTTGGGTGTGTAGTATGTACTGAACTATGTCTGACAATACATGACATTTTAGAAATACACAAGTCTTCATTATACAACTATGAAGTTATTTTGTCGAATATACAATCATGAAAGAAGACATGAACAAATCGAATGGTATTATTTTGATTTGCCCAATGTTCCTAGGAGGCAATTACAGGTAGATTAACCACACGCACCAGGCACATTTAAAGGAGGAGTCATAACTTTTGCCTTTAAACTAATTTTTTCATAGAACTATATTATGATGGGCACACCTGCACAAGAAAAATTCATTTTCATACAGGCGACGGCATCTTCTGTGACTTTACCATCCTGTTCATCCCTCATAGTCACAAGTGACATAGGCCTCCTTGATCTCTTCATCCCTCACAACGGAGGATACATGTGGCTCTTGTGATTGGCCAGATTTATCTTGATGCCAACTTCTTCTACTACGGACGAACACAAATACTAACTCATGAAACTTTCCAATTAGGTGCAATTGGGGACCTATTGTTTTGCCTACAGAAAAAACTAATTATTCTGAAATAGCAACATATGAATATTGCACTTGAGGTAAAATCACAAAGCTGCCTAGAGCACAGCTTGCAGCAATAACCAGAACATATATATTGTTAGTCAGGAACTGCAAAATAAATAAATAGAGAAACATATATATATATATATATATATATATATATATATATATATATATATAGTATACAACAATCTATGTATCAGGGGTGGATGTGCCACAAATATCCCTACAGCCCTACTACAGCAAAGTATAATACATATACCTTCGATAATTTTGATGGCGAACATTCAGCAACTTTGCCCAATAAGATGTATACAAACTATTAGACTAAAGTAGCATTCTTAGATTTATCATTGGGATTACTTTCACATTACGATTTTACTTTATGTTAGTACACGTGTTGCTGCACTAAATTGTGTATCTTGTCTTGTCAAAAAAGTGTAGTATATGGCAGGCCAGGAAGGACAGAAATCACCCAGAAATGTTTGCTTGCTTCTTCTTGGCTACCCAAACATTCAGGACAGGACATGTAGAAATATACTAAAACTACCCTGCCAGTTAGCATCAGCATCTTGTTGTGCTGCAAGTGCGATCTGTTGATTTGAGACGGCATTTTGATCGGGAAGGTGAAAACAACCGAACACAGTACATACAGGAAAAGATACCATACCAAAATACATGAACATTTGATTTGGTGTGAGTAAAGTTTACTTATTGACTTGTTGAACTTATACACCTAAACTCCTGCAGACGAAAAGAAACATGCCGAGTCTACACAGGAGACGCTTTGCCTATTCAGACAGTTAGTTCCAAATGTGAAAACGAGCGAGATGTTAGAAACTAACCAGGAGCTAGATTCAAACCGAGAAATACATACTTCTAAGAGTGTATGACTGGAAAGAAAGAGACTAGATGGAGTAGTATAATAATTAAAAATTAATAGTACCAAAACAATAAAAAGAAAAAGAAAACTACCTGTACCATTGTAAATCTTTCGACTAGAAATTTACTAAACCTTCAAGGTTACATATAAATTCAGGACTCGAACATCTTGTGCAAGCCAATTTTTACATAGCTAAAATAGAATGGCAAATAACATAGCCCATATAGGTGGGATGAACTTCTAGACTAACTGTTTATAGGGAACTCTTCAATCCAACATGGGGTGTATGGAAAAGATTCCATCATCTCGAGTTCCTTAAACTCTTGGAAACGTGCATATTCCTTTGGGTCTATCTTTCCTAAGATTTCAATCTTCGAGCCATTCAAATTATATGCCAGCACTGTCGACCCTGTCTGCTCTGATGCACGCAAGAAAATAATCTCTTTATATGGGTGAAACCCAAGTATGTCAATCTCAACACCAAACCTATCTCCATTGTTATGATCGTTGGAGCTACATTCCAATTTATTTTCAACAAGAGATTTTTTGTTGTCTTGTAGGTAACAATGATCAACTATATCTTCGTTTTCCACGTCCTCGTCAGAGTTCCATTCAGTACTCTCTTCACCTGTAGCAGCTTTCTTGTTGTCTTCTGGGGAACTAGAAGAGCAGAACATGTTGTAGTTAATATCTTCTAAAACCCATTGAAATCTTCCGTAAAACCGGTGATGTGCTAGCAGGGGCTTAAGGTTTTTGTCATGCATCAATATCCACTCCGTCTTACCACACGATTCGTTAAGGATCCAAACTTGAAGCCAACACTTACGCAGAGGAAAAGAGTTATCAAATGACACAAAGTACACCCCCTTTTTTGATCTTACAACCTGATATAAGGGGTAGCCTTCTACATCCACATCCACTGGTGGTTTAATTACACGGTACATATCATTAGACAAGGATACTCTGCGAAAACAAATCATTGTGTAAGGATGTTTCACACAGGAATCATAGTAAGATAAAGTTCAATCAAATATTTAACATGGTATATAAGTACCTACCTCATGAGGAAATTAGGTGTACAGTGTACATAAAGTGCTTCTCGGAAATAGACGGCTCTGAATCCTACGGAACTTTTTCGCATCTCATGGACTGTCCCTACAGCATCCCCTTCTCGACTGAAAAACTTCTCCTCCCAGTAACCCAACTTTGATGAGAATACATACATCTTGCATAGGGACGGGGGCCATTCCAATTCCTCCATGGATAGGTCCACATCGTCGGTAATAAGATATAGACCCAAAGTGGGGATCATAAGCACCTGGTAGTAGGGTGATATCATCGGATCATAGACAAGATGCGCACGGTAGTCCACACTCCCCGCACCGCCGTCGGGCGGGCGCCTTGGCAGAGTATGCCACCGTCGTGTCGCAGGGTTAACCACGTAGGCACCGCTAAGCAAGAGGAGCCCGTTGCAGTGATCTTCGATGATATAGTCGAGAAAATCAAGGCATTCCTTCTGCCAGAAGTAGCCGCAGTGGGGGCTGGCGGAGGGCAGGAAGCTGAGGTTGCCGCTGATCGCCGAGGAGGAGGGGCGGGCGAAGAATTCCGGGAACTTGTGGTCGTCGAAGTCGATGAAGAGGCCGGCGAGCGAGAGCGGGAGCAGGTCGGCGCGCAGGAGGCCCCGGGAATCCACGACGTCGCGCCACGCACTGCAGACGCAGCGGGAGGCTGCCAGCCAGCGCGGCGGGACGCGGCGGAGGACCTCGGCGAGCACGTCGGCCGGCAGGCGCGCCAGCAGGTCCTGTTGATCCGTGTCGTCGCCGCGTCCGGCCGTCGGTGTCTTGTTGAGCTCGTACCCTGCCATCGCGACGCCGTAGGTGTTGGTGATACTCGATCGGAAACCTTCGACGGATCAAGATCTTATTTTGGCGAGCAGTTTGGCTTTGCATCGCTAGCTACGCCGGACGGGATGCAAGCAGGCGGATCGCGATCTCCTCAACATATGGAGATTTGAGAATTTTTAAAAAATAGTATTTTCAGAAAATTTATTCGAAAAATAGCTCATGTTTAAAAATAAATAGAAAATAGCGCGACATCGTCGTGGCCATGACGAAAGCACATGTTTTGCCATGGCCATGACGAAAGAGCAGTTCGGTCATGGCCCAAGAAGAAATAAGTGTTTTGTCACTCCTCATGAGGAAACGAAGCTGAATTCCTAACCTGTTATTTTTTGTCATGTTTAATTTTTGATTAAAATAAAAGTTGTCCAACCGTGTCATGATTAGTGATAAAATTTATATTAAATATGTGTGGATGGACGAGTAGGTTCTATTTCCATGATTGGTTTCAAGTTTGACCGACTCTAACTTTTAAATTTTGGATCAAAATTCACAAATTATTTTGACGAATTTTGTCAAATTCGTCGTACTCAATTAACCGTTTGAAATTTCTTTTCACAAGTAGATGGTTCTCACACTTTCCCACAACTTTTATGTTGTGACGGACATATATATATTTTTGTAGGATCTATAGAAATACACACATATTAGAGAGAAAATATGTATATATATGTCAAACAAAAAAGTTACAATATAAAATTTATGGGTAAGGGTTATATCAATCTACTCGTGAAAGTAAATTTCAAACGGTCGACTAATTGCGACGAATTTGTCAAAACAATTTATGAATTTTGATCCAAAATTAAAAAGTTAGACTTGACTAAACTCGAAACCGATCACCGGAATGTAATCTACCCATCGACACGGTTTAGCAACTTTTGTTTTAATCAAAAATTAAACATGACAAGAAACATCACGATGCCTCACTTCACTGTTTACCTTCCTCATGAGCAGTGAGGAAACACTGGTTTCGTCATGGGCCAAGACGGAACTTGCTCTTTCTTCATGGCCCATGACGAAACCAGTACTTTCGTCATGCCCCATGACGCCGGCGCGCTATTTTCTTAATTTTTTGAAAATGCGAGCTATTTTTGAATAATTGTTTTAAAAAAGTATTTAAGAAATTACAGATTTGAAGAGCTTTTCAGACAAGAATATCTTTACACAAAACTGAGCTTCGTCATTTTCTTTTGACATTAAATTTGAAGGGCCGGTTTCGTAGATATTTATAGACCAAAACAACATTCAGTATAGGATTAGTTCTCCCAAAATTTCACACGAGTCTTAGAGGAATGTCATTCGAAACCTGCAACGCAGCCACACATGTTTTTGCTTATGCTCAAGTATAGAATAGAAGTTGGTAGGAGCAACACAGCCAGCCAGCCAGCCACAAATTTCACACAAATGTTGGAGGAATATCATAGAATAAAATGCTTTCACATATTAACATACCAAGTTGATTGTATGTGCAAAGTTGAGCCTGCTAGTAAATATCTCAAGTAGAAGTCCGACGTGTTATTCTGGAATGCAGTTAACTACATTTTCATGTTTAATTTCCTGCAAAACATTTGTTTCAGAAGTTGGTAGGAGCACGTATACACACTAGATGATATCACAGATTACAAAATAACATGTATAAAAATAGAGTCCACAACTTCTTATGTTCATTAGTTATTACTTAAACTGATTTATATATCAATACCATGTACACGTTATCAAGTTACTGAAATCCATTGCAACTTGTAAGACATATTTGGTATGATTTCTTTTTTAAGAAACATGTCAATGGTTAATGTTATACTATAGAAGTTATATAAATATGTCTAACTAATCGAACTCTTGAAACCGCTATCAAGATATTTGTTAGATCGTATGGCTTACACATCTTTACCATACATATTATTCATTGTCAAAAACTGATCCAATGATTAATTTTATTACAAAATAAAGTTTAAATTTATCACAGTGCAAAAGTATTTTTCAATGATACACTACAACCTTATACAAAATCCCAGTACAACCAATTCTTAGCAACATTGCTAAATGTTTGGTTAAGTATGCCAAAATAGTAACATAAATCATACTAGTTAATAATATAGAATGATAATTAAATGTAAGTTCAATGGAAATATAAAAGTTTAGTGTAAAATTATAAGATCATACTATGGAAACCTCTATTAGAATTGTACAAACATGTAGTTTAGGACGCCCTAAGCACACTTGCACCCACATACCTGACATAAAATATTGTTGCATCGAGAGCAGTATCTGGTGGCCACTTTCAAGCAACCATCCTCTCGGCACAACGCTCGCGGAAGCGGCTGTTCCTCTGGCCCCTCGTACCGGAGCCGTCGCCGCCGCCTCCTCTGCCGCCTCCACGGCCACCTGGGTTTCTTCGCACCACTCGAATGGGAGAGATCAGAACATTGCCTTGTGGCTGCCCACCGGCAGCCGTGTGAGCGACTTGTGCGTCTCCGAGGACGTTGCGACTGTGCTAGGGAGTCCTGACCCTCTGCGGTCTTGATTGAGCGGTCAAGATCGAGCTTGTTCTGGCCCTCCGCGAGCTTGATGGAGTCGTGGAGGTAGAACTTGAAGTCTTACTCCTCCTTGGCCTCCGTGATGGAGCTGTCAGAGTCGAACTTTAAGTCTAGGAGTCTCAGTCTGCAATTAGTCCCACGAGCACACACGTGTGAATCACGTGCCGAATTTGAATTAAAATTCAAATTCACAGGCTTTAATCAATTAATATAGCCAACATATGAACAACCTAGCTTTCCTGATAATACTGTGCTCGGGCATTATACATCATATAATTCTAGTATTTATAATACTGTGTTCCAGTATATCAGTACCGTCCTTAAGTTTATTTCCTTAGGTACAATTCTACATCATTAATTCCCTGTTATTTCCATGATATTCCCACGTGAGGTTTAATTACGGACAATGTAGTACATAAAATATTGCAAGACACAAATTTCTACATCTCCCACTTGAGTGAAAACATTTTATTTCAGCAAAAAAATTTCCACACAATTAGCATGGTTAGAGAATAATTCCTTCCTTCAATGCATTCATGTTGCATATAAACTTTGGACTTTAGCACTAATATTATCACAAAGTAACACGTTATGATGCGCCTTTCCACGACCTTAAGTTTGTAAAGAAATTTGCTTAACCATAGACCTTCCTTCAATGCTTGAGATGCATTGAAGTATTCATATTTCGTAAATAACGTGTATCTAAATCATGTTTCATTTATACATTATAAAGACCTTCAAAAATAAAAATTACCACATAACACAAAAATAGATTACCTTTCACCAGATCCTGTTTCCAATTCTCCATAAATAGCGTCAATATATCCATGCAATTGAATGTTGAGATCATCAAAGAATAATGAATAATCCATATTTCCTTGACATTGCACGTCAAGTACATTATGTGATTCCAATAATCTTTATAAGATTCATATTTGCTAATAATTCCAGTAAATCGGTTTCCGTGCTAATCAAAATAGCAACAAGTATGACATGGTTAAGATCAGGTCGCATGAATAATGTCCCACGATTATTATGGTATGACAACTATTCTTCCTTTTTCCTCATGAGTTTAAACATAATTCCTCATAGAGTGTCATTACCTTTATCAAAAGTTATTGACAAGTTCACAGTTTTCCATTGAAAAATATATCAAAACATTATCTATGTAATTCCACTCCGAAAACATAGGAAGAGTCAACATACCTTTCATACAAAAGTTAGAACGGAACTAAACTTTCACTTCCATCAATGTGAATTTCAAAAGCAAGAAGAACATAAGGTAAATACTACATGTAGAAATAACAAAACAATTAATACTAACCTTTGTATATGAATGTGTTCCATCATAAATAAAACCATATGACCTGACATACAATTGATGTGAAGCTTGTTCCAATAACATGAATTAATTCATCCAGTTAGCAAATCATGTCTTTGTTCCCACCTACTCTAAATTCCAGAGTTTTCACAAAGTATAAACACATTTTCTTCGTGTAATGAATTAAACAACAATCTTAGCCTTGTAATTTCCACTTTGCATGTTACATTAAACTTCCATGTAAGTAAATCCAGTTACAACCTACAGGCTTGCAAATGTTAGGTAAAATAATACTTCCCAAACTTTTATTCCTCCTCATTGAGTTTATCCACCCCGCAATGATTCCATCCATAGTTAGCATAGTAATAATTTTTTATTATTCCGCACAAGTTTAAATGTTCCTCTAAAACATAGAGTGGTTTCCTCAAAGAAATAATATACACCAAGATATGATGGTTCATGTTAATTCCTCCCACTTTTCCTAAGCATGTTAGTGTTGGGAGTTCATTATGTTTTACTCTGAGTTTAGCACATATAAAATTCCGGAGTGACTATTAGTATGCGATATTAATACAACATAAACCTTCCGAGACTAGTATTCCTCCATTCAACCATGGAGTATATGACATAAGACAACGGTGAATAATTTCATGCTCATTACATTAGTTTTATTATAATTCCTGAAGTGTACTTCCCCCACCAATCAGTTTTCAAACTTTTAAATCCTTTGATGAACCGAGTTTCCACTTCAGTGTGCGATATTAATATAACAAAAACCTCCCGACTTGTATTATAAAAGATATATGACCATACCAAGTGTAATCATGAAATTGAACAAATATATTCATCTCAAGTAGGAGTGTGCACAAATACCGTAAATATATGCTGATGAAGTCTCTTAATCCTTCCACTTAAGTTCATAATTCTGGAATTAATAATCCACTAATTCCGTTCCTTCATATGTGATCAACTCATAAATGAGATAAAATAATAATTGAACCTCTAATGCGAGTGACAAAACCAAATACCACTAATAACATTCAATAATTTATATTCCTCCCACTTAATGTTTATAATTCCAGAATTAACAATACTCGTAATTCTGTATATACTAGCACAATGCCCGTGCGTTGCAACGGGTGAAAAAAATATAAATAGTTCTTACGAAAATATAATCACTCCGACCCATATCAAATTCGCATGGCGAATGGTCGTGCGAATGGCCAATCTGATTTGAACAGGGATATGAAGCCGTGTCGCAGCTTTGATTTTTTTTAGCATGTGTTACGCTCCTAAGAATGAAATAAAAACACAAGTACAAGGAATACTTTACCCTAATTTTTGTCCAGACTTTTCATAGCTTGTAAATCACATCTATTTGTTACCCACATCACTTGTATACATTAGTTCTCTTATCCACTATAAATTCTGACATATATAAATTGAAGACAGCATGCTACGAATAAATATAAATTTCTTTTTCTTTTTCTAGTAAGCTGCCTTGGTAACTGAACCATTACATGTTCCAAACTTGTTCTTCTATTTGAAACCTGCTCTGCAGGAACTACCATGATCGCACAAACTGATGTTGTTGAAACAAAATTTTCTGAACAAGTGCATGTATAAGAAGCTCACATGAACACGCTTTAGTACACAACAGTACAGCATAAGTTGCTAATCGATTCACTCACGTCTGGGAAGGAGATGAGCCTCACGCCCAGCGCGATGTACACTTTATTGACCTGTACGACGTACTCCAGCGCCGCGCCCGGAGGGACCTACACTCTCGTCCCGGTAGTCAGAGCCATCCTCGCAGAAGTCTGGACTTGCAGTGACGTTGACTCTCCGCTTGCCGTTGCTACTCATGGACCATGGCGCGTACTCGAAGGCCTCACACTCATCCCCTGCTGAAGGGCCTACAGTCCATGATAGGTGCCAGGTCTCTTCCTGTCATCGACGGTGTCCACGAACGCCTCGCCGACGGCCACCCGCCCCTGCGCGACCTCGAAGCGGTGCTTGAGGCTTGATTATCCAAGCTGCCATGTAGAGTGACATTTCAGCTGTGTATGTGCTGTCAATATGTAGCATGTGGAGAATTGAGCAGTAATAACAGATGTTAACTCAGATGCAAACCAACAAAATTCAGATGCAATGATCTGAGTCTTGTGCTGGGCAAAATTCAGATGCCATAACCAACTGGCCATGAGTGTTGTTCTGGGACCAATCATACGAACAAAATTGCAATTCGAAGTACTGCCAGCGAACAAAATGCAGATGTTACTGAAAGTAACAATAACTAAAATACGACATAATGATAATGAGCTTGGGGTCTGTTTGAAACTGCCCATGATTGTCAGGTTTTCACTTCTCGACACTCTTCACAATTTCATTGACTTTATCATAACTGACAGTCTGATCCAAGCCATGTAACTACTCCGTATCTCCCTTTTTTTTTCAATAAAGGCATAGCAGCTTAAAGCACAATCCAGGTCAGTCTCCAACGGAATTGAAAATTTGGCCATCCTATTATTATGCATCAATTTTCACATCTAAACACAAGGTAGACCAATTTATCTACTGATATGCAGACAGACAAAAAATCCGAACAGAAAAGAAAAAACAGAGCAAAGCGGGGAAGAAAGAAGACAGTGGTGAGCGCATCACCTTGCTCGTGGTTGGAAACGAAGAAGATGGAAGGAGCTCCGGGAGAACGGCGGCAGCAGCTCTAGGAGGAGGCCGATAGCAACACGGGGAGGATGGTCGCAGGACCTCTGGGGAGGAAGCCGTCAGGATGAGATCCGCCCCACCGCCACCACCGATCCGGCAGCATGTTCCCGCTCAAGACCTTCCATTGTCCTGGATCACGGGATGCGTGTGCCCTGCCACCATGCTTGAGCGTGGGCGGCGGTGAATTCGAAGGGCTGGCCGGTCGGCGGAAGGGAGGTGGGATGCGCCTGCCCCGCCACCGTTCTGGAGCGTGCGCGGCCGTGGAGCTGTCTGTGGCGGCGTAACGGAGGTGGGATTCCTCTTCCTCGCCACCGTCCAGGGGGTGGCCGTCCAAGGAGGCGCGCGGGGATGGGGAGCCCGGGGATTCGCAGCAGCGTGGGTGTGGCGGCGGCGTCCTTTTCGGTGGCAGGGGCTGACCACGGCGCGGCGTGGAATGGGGGAGAAGCGACGGCGTGGGCGTGGGCCTGGGCCTCGCGAGGCGACGAAGGGAGCGGGCGATGACGTGGGGTGGGACGACGGACGAAGCCGAGACAGGACACTTTGTATTTTTGTAGTAGAGAGGTAAGACCTAGTCGTAAATAACATCAATAATAAATTCCAGCATGTCCTCCCATTATCGTTGTTCCTCCCTATGGAGTTATCCTCACTAAATAAACGATATGATAACAACTTCCAATGGATTATCAAGATAAATGAAACCATTGTGTTAAATTCCACAAAAATGCACTAATTACCACTAAGCAATAGTTCCACTCTTCCTTTTTCAAGTAGCATACATAACCAAAAAATTCCGATAGAGAAGTGTAAATAAAATTCCTTCTCATCGTACAGTACAACTCTTGAGTCTTCACGTTGTCGCGGTTCACCGATGAGTGTGGTACATGCACTGGCGCGGTATCCGGTTGACTACGTGAGACTGTCTCCTCTCGGTGGCAACTCAGAATCTCGCCTCCAAGAGCCAAGCCGCCGGGAGAATTTGGTGGCCGCTGTCAATTTCGTCTCGTATGTTGGCATAGTCAGCCAGCCAGTCGATGAGATATTGAATTGGAGATGAACCGAAAAAATTAGGGTCTCATCTACTTGTATAACTGAGTGCAAAAGATGTTCAGCTTGTCTATCCAGGTGTGCCAACATCTTGTTGATCTCCCGGCCATCTACATCAGGCATTTCAGGAATAAAGTTTTCACACACCAACTTGTAGAGTGCACTCGTAGCGTCAAAAGCAACTGAAATTATTGTATTTCCCTGCAGTCAATGAGTGAAACATTGGTGGACGTGGCCATTTTCTCTTTAAGTTACGTAATTTCTTCGTCTTGAGTTCAGTATGTCTCAATCACTAACTATATGAAAGCTGAGCACTTTGGCGAGCTCTCCGCGCTCGGGCTACTGTTCTAAGAAACAGTAGCTACAGTAACGTACAGTGTTAAACAGTGCCCATCGTTTCTTTGCAAAAAAGTCCTCGAGTTACCAGAGAATCACCAATCGGGCCTTGCAGAACACATCTCCCCGATAGGATGAACCTCTTTGTAATTACATGAAACGCCAGGATCTTTTTTGTAAAACTGCCACAGAATCTCCCCTCTCCTCCTCCACTCTCACGCACAGGCCGGTCGCCGCCGCCGCCACCGACGCTCCCCGCCGCCGCTGCACGCCCTCCTGAACAAATCGAAGCACATCCGCGAGACGGCCTCGGCTCCCTTTCCATCTTCGCCGAAACTCGCGAGCTGAGAAGCTCGGACACGCCCGCGCCGTCGCCTTCTTCGCCGTACCCGTCCGCCGCCGCCGCACTTCGATTCGCCGTCTCCCGAGCTCACCTTGCCCAGCGCCGCCATCCTCAGGTTCCCCGCGACGCGCCGCGTCGAACGTGCTAGGCCGCGCCTCCCCTATCGCTCTCAAACGCCGCCGCCACCGTCGACATCGCCGCACGGGGAAGACGGCGGTGGACATTGCTAACGTCATCGCATGACGCCAGCAAGGGGCCCACCTGTCAGTTCTAAATTGTTTTCTCAGATTAATTTTGATAAATATAAAATTCCTGACAGTGGTCCCGGTTGTCAGCAGTTTAATTTTTTTCAAGAACCCTAGATTTTGATTCAAACTTCAAAAATTCATTACTAATTTATTTAAACTCATAAAAAATATAATTAATACACTAGAATGTGCATAAAAATGTAATCTTCCATGCATGTTTAATGAAATTTAACCATGTTTACTTAATTTTCCATGAAATAAAAAACATACAAAAACAAAAATTTTGAAACTTAAATTTCTTACACCACAGTATTTACAAATGACACTAACAAATGTAATCTTCCATGCATGTTTAACGAAATTTAACCATGTCTACTTAAATTTCCATGAAATAAAGAACATAGAAAAAACAAAAAATTTGAAACTTAAATTTCTTACACCACGGTATTTACAAATGTGACTAACATACCAACATGCACACAAAAAAAAACTCACTACTTATGCCATCAATTTGCTAAATATTTACAGCTACCAAAAAACAAAAAATAATTAATGTACCAAAATATGAATAAAAATGTAATCTTTCATGCATATTTAACAAAAAATAACCATGTTTACTTAAAACTCCATACAATAAAGAATATACAAAAATCAATAATTTTGAAAATTAAATTTCTTACACCACATTATTTGCAAATTTAACTAATATTATATCAACATGCACACACAAAAAAGTGTTCACTACTTATGCCATCAATTTGCTAAATATTTTGCAACTACCAAAAAAAAAATTTGTTCTACCAAAATGTGCATAAAAATTTAATCTACCTGTTCACAATAATTGCATGCATGTTCAACAAAATTTAACCATGTTTACTTAAATTTCCATGCAATAAAGAATATACAAAAAAAATCAAAAAATTCAAAATAATTTTGAAACTTATATAAATTTCAATTTGCTTAAAAAAAATAGAAGTACTCCAGAATATATAAATATGTTTACCTCACATATTATCTCACAAATTGCATTCCCCCTAATTATGGAGTTCAAACAAATATTTATGGTTTATTTCAAGAATATCCAAACACTACAACAAATTGCTTCTTCTACGATAAAAATATATCACAATTCTCGCAAAAAAAAACATACATACAATATATTTCTAACATTCTAGCCATTTTACAAAACATATCGATAATATCATTCAGAATGACAAGCACAACAAAATATTTCTCCTGTACAAAACATCTCATTTAAATACAGTTTGACAAATCGTTTTAATACAACTATCCATTTATATCACAGGCTTTAAAAAAACCAAAAAAAACATACCACAAATGTAAATATTGAGATATAGATATTTCAAACTTATTTTCCAACCAAATATAACTAAAAAAAAAAAAGCATGCTTTCAAAAAATTAAGACACTTTATAGACATTGTTTTAGGGTATTCAAACAATTTCCAAAAACTACTAAATAGTGAAAAATCAGTCACTTCGATTATATCCATCGACGTAATATATAAAACATATTAACATGATCACAAAACATAAATGCTGACTGCTTACTGCATATAATAAAATTTCAATTTTAGATATTTTAATCTTTCAAATAAATGTCTTCCAAATCTGATCATCTTGCGAACGGGAAAAAAAGAACTGTAAAACTTCCCAATTTGAACAAATTTCAAATTCTGAACGATTTTTAACCACGAGCTTTGTTTGCCTTCAAACAATTTCCAAATCTACACACTGAGAAAAATTCAACTCTAAATAAATTTCCAAATAGACTAATTTTCCTAATTCTATGCAGCTTTTAAACATAAACTCTCTTTGCATTCCAACAATTCTTAAATCTACACGATTTTTTAAAATCAACATTTCCAAACTTGAATTCCACCCCACAGGTGCAACGTGCCGCCGCGCCAAATTCACTCCCTCTAATTACGAACTTAATCCAACAAAAGACAATACAGAATATTCCCTCAGACTACGAAATTCAAGTACAAATGTACAACAACAAAAATTGTTCATAACCATAATATAGTTCCTCTAATTATGGTGCTACATAAGAAAATTGTAGTACAATAAAACCTAATCATTCCAATTAAGCTAACATATTTAGTGTTCACATAACTTAAACCTCTCCAAGTATAAACTTAAATTTTAAAAAGGTATGTGGACAAATAAATGTTTGAAAAAAAATATAAATCCATTTCCTCTAAACATAGATTGAATTTTAGTTGAACTTAACAAATGCTAACAAAATATACTACACCCCATTGTTAAGTCAAATTAAATATTTACAATAAACCTTAAACAAATTTAAAAAAGAAATGGTAGCTAACTATAACATACAATCAAAATTCAAATATGCAAAATTTTAAACTTCAAGCCATTTTTGAATACATACATCCCCAAAAATAAAATTTACCACAAGAACACAACGTATGCCTCAGGGAAAAAAAATATCATAACTAACACACAAAATACGAAATTTCAAAATACAAACATTTTTTTATCATTAAACTTTATTTGCATTCCAATAATTTTTAATCCTGCACAATTAGCAAATGTAAACATTTCCAAATACAAATTTTACCACACATACATGTCAAACACATTTAAATATTTCAGACAATTAAATACTTTCTGAAACTACCTATTTTACAAACAAAAAAAAAACTTCTTATCGCCACGAGTGCGGCGTGACGCCGCACCACAATTTGAATCAAACCTTAACAAATTTCCAATTTGATTATTTCAAACATGATCATTTTGTAAACACTAAAACAATTTAAATTTGAATAACTTCCCCTTAACATATCAACATGAACACGAAAAATAAACGTTGCCTATTTGTGGCATACGATCAAACTCCAGATTTGATTATTTCAAACTAAAATGACTTTCAAATCTAAGTATTTAACAAACGTTAAAAAAATGCAAACATCAATACCTTTCCAAATTTAATTTATTTACAAATTCGAATAACTTATAAGCGTAAACTTAATTTTATAAATCACAACAGAACAAATATCAAAACAACTTAAATAATGCTTGACTACATGCATATTTAAAGAAATCACATATTCATCTCCTCTACAGATGGATTTAATTTAATAAACATTAATACAATATTTTTTTCTTTTGGTTTGCAACAAAACAACATCAGAATAATAATCACCATGAAGCCAAATAATTTCAACACATTTTAGCTTACAAAACAACTGTAATTTCCCTTTTTGAATTCCCGTTTGTTGTAATAGAGTTGTAAAAAACATTGAAATTAAATCTTTCTATTTGTTTTTTTTTCCTTTTTTTCTTTTTTGTTTCCTGCTTTTCTTTTGCTTCGTATTACACCAACATTGCAATAATGATAAAAAAACACATTTAAGTTTGCAAAACAATTATAAATTCCCTTTTCAAATTTCAATTTGCTTTAACAAATTTGCAAAAACCATTTGAATTTATTTATGTTAAACCGTAAAACTATTGTTTTGTTTTCACAATAACCCAATAAGTTCTAACATTTATGCAAAGATAAATGCATTAAACAAACAACTTCACCATTTCTATTAGCAAAATATATTACATAACCAAAACAAAAAATATATATTTACAGAAATATCCACTCAGGGCGCGACGTGACGGCGCGCCTAAATTCAACTAGTGATACCTTATAAGCTTTATCTCGAGCTATTTGTTTGTCGCGTTGATGGGCCTCATGGTCCACCAAATCGTCTACCTGTGTGCTAGTACTCTTCGTTTCCAATAAATATCTTGGTCGTCCCGTTTCCCTTGTTATTTTGGGTCGGAGAAGGTTCCTTGAACAGAGAACCTGCATGTGTTAGGATTGTTAGTAGGGTAGTTGTATCATTATTTCACCAGAGTTCAAAGCTCAGTTTTGACATTGGTATTTCTCATTTAGGCGAAATATTCTTCACTGGGTGGCGACGGCCCCATGGACAGCGAGCCGTATGTGGTGACTTCGTCAATCTTAATACCTGATCCGCCCGCTCAGTCTCTCGGAGGTGCTCATAGGTAGGGTGTGCGCGCGTGTGTTTATAGGGGTAAGTGTATGCGCAGATATGTGAGCATCTGCGTATACTGTGTTTCACAAAAAAAAAATCCTTAAACATATCCAGTAACAAACTAATGGGACTTTGTGGAAAATCCCGTAAGAAATAAACAAAATAATCAATGCAAATAATAAGAGTGTTATCGAAAAAATCTATCAACTACACGCTCTTTTTCTGGCAAGAATCAGCCCCTAGCACTATGGTGCAATACCTGTAAAATTTAAAACCTAGATACAAGACAATTATGCATAAGACGAAAGATATTGGTTCGGTCACAAAGGAGAAAGGGCAATCCAGAGGCAGCTGGGTTTTTGCCCCCCTCGCCAGAGATGCCGCCGGTCCGCCTCGGCTCCGATAGCCCTTCGAGCCTTGGAGATGCGGTAGACGCCAGCCTCTCGTTGGTAGGAGAGTTCCAATTTATTTTTTAGTTAGTGAAAGGGCATGTGTTGCCCCATGCGTGGTTTTGGTAATTAATGACAATCCTTATGGACTAATGTTTGCATTGAGATATACTTGTAGATCTTGTCCATAGGTAAAGATTGGAGTTCATGTGTTGGACTCTAGAAGATTTCATGATGACCAAGGTTCCATCCAAGAGTTTATATGAAGAATGGTCATGTGAAGAGTTGAGCTTATTGCAAGCATGGCTTGGAAAAGAAGATTGAGTGAACTTCATGTTTATCTCCAAGCCATCATCTATATCAAGATAAGAAGATGAAGTGCAAGTGGATTCATGAAGACGGAGTTTAGCAAGGCTCTCCCATAATGGTATATGGGGGAGTATTTGGAGAAGTCTTCATCAAGCATGTGCTAGCAAGCACAATCAAGAAAGGTGTTCCAACTTGAGAGAGTCAAGATCGTCATCATCGAGCTCAAGTGGAATGCGCAAGGCAAAGGTATGATCTTGATAGGTTTTCTATTTTACCGGTCTCGTGGTGGGAGACCGGGTTATAGGATAGACGGCGTACTATCAAGTGGGGCTCTCAAGTGAGTAACTTGATCGCACCTTTGTGGAGAGCTCAAACCTTTACATATTTGGCATATCATCTTTCTTGGTTCTTATTTGGCTTTTATTTATGTGAGAATTTAGAGCTTGTGTTCATCTCCATACCAAGGTCTAGTTCATCAAAAACGGATTTCATTTGGATATCTTGTGGTGTTTTTGATGTTGGAGGATTTACCGGTTCGTCTCTTGTAGAGAGGTCAAACTCTCCTCTTGTGTTATCCTCCTCACATGACGGACTATGATGTGTATTTGCATGATCTTGTTGTGCTTGTGATTATCTTCGGAGCAAGACCAAGATCATTGAAAACGGTGTCCGGATGGAAAACTTGTTACGTTCTCGGTGTTGGAAATATTACCGGTCCTCCTCGAGATAAGGTCCACACCTCCCATGTATGAAAGCTCTTGTCGCTACCTTTCCAACCTCGTTGGTTTCATCTCGTTTGGAGCTTCCTTGCAAAAGTTATTGCATTTCAGGCTTTGCTTTTCTGCTGTTGTTTTTCCTGTCCGGAGTCTCCGGCCTCTGGGCCGGAGTCTCCGGTCTCCCTGGTTTTGGAGCGAAGTGCCCCGCGGACGGCACTTGCGGTATAGCGTCCGGAGTTGGTCTGGAGTATCCCCGGAATCTCCGCCCGGCAGGAGTCTCCGGCCTTCGTGGTCCGGAGTCTCCGGTATGAGTTTTTCTGCATCGGCGTTTTCCTGACTTTCTGCGTCCGGAGTCTCCGCCCTTCTGGTCCGGAGTCTCCGCCCGGGCCGGAGTCTCCGGCCTCCCAGACCGGAAACTCCGGACTAAGTGGCTGCAACGGCTCTTTTTCTGGGAGGGGTATAAATACCCCTCCACCTACCTTCAGCCACTTAGCTCTTCCAAGCACGTTTTTTCCCCATCTCTCTCCTCCATTGTTGACCTTGGAAAGCTTGCCCCTCTCCCAATTCCTCGCATGATTCTTGCATATCTTTGAGGGATTTGAGAGAGGAGATCTAGATCTACATTTCCACCAATCCATATCTCCTCTAAGTGAGGGGAACCTATTAGATCTTGGTCTTGAAGTTCTTGGTGTTTCTCCTACTTTGTTCTCCCTCTCTTCTCCCCCCATAAGCATTAGTTGCTTGTGGTGGGATTTGAGAGTGAAGGATTTGAGCCTTGTGCTCTTGCCATTGCTTCGTTGCATCGGTTTGTGCTCTCCACGAGGATTCGTGGAAGTTGAAAGCTTGTGAACTTGTTACTCTTGGGTCCTTGGACCCTAGACGCCTGTGTGGTGGTTGAGACCCTTGTGTGGTCACTTGTAGCTGTTCGGGAGCCCCCAATCCCGTTGTGGGTTGTGCCCCGGATCGTTGTTGAAAGGCTCCGGATTTCCGCCTCGAAGGATTCCGATAGTGCAAGGTGAACCAAACCTTTGTGGTGCGGTTCATCGGAGAAAAAGGTGAAACCTTTGTGGTTGTTGAACCATTGTGTTGGTTCACACCTCTCCAACGAGACGTACTCACTTAACAAGGAGGAACACGGGAATACATCCTCGTCTCCGCCTGCCTCGGTTATTTCTATACCCGAGCGTTTTTACTTATGCACTTTACATTGTGATAGCCTTCGTGCTTGAAGTATTCTATATTGCTATCACCTTGTTGCTTGTC
Source organism: Poa pratensis (assembly GCA_947311845.1). Lineage (NCBI taxonomy): Eukaryota > Viridiplantae > Streptophyta > Magnoliopsida > Poales > Poaceae > Poa > Poa pratensis. The sequence goes on from CAMZMU010000010.1 coordinate 15,502,216, forward strand.
TTGCTTAGCATAAGTTGTTGGTGCACATAGGTGAGCCTAGTTTTTTTTACGTTGTTGGCTTGTTAATTTAAATACATAGTTTTATTCCGCAATTATCAAGCCTAAACCGAAAATTTTTTAATCGCCTATTCACCCCCCCCTCTAGGCGACATCCTTGTCCTTTCAGTTAGTTTGTGTCTCTTCATCGTGGTGGTGCGGTAGTGGTGTCATCCAGGTGTAAAAAGAAGGTCCTTCCCGCTGTATCTCTGCTCACGTGGTGCATCTAGCGCTGGCGGAGGACGCACGAAGTCGGGTGTCCGGCCGATCTCCTGAGAGCTGGTTCATTTTCATGTCCATTGGTGTGGTTGTAGGTCTGGCCATTCCGATATAAGGTTCTTATCAATGGGGTTGGTTGTTGTTCTGATGTGTTGGGTCCCCTGGACGCTTAGCATGGCGACTTCATGTATGTCTATCACAACAAGGTCTACTATGGTAAGTTTTTTGCGGCTCCGGTGAGGGTGGGCCGAAGAGACGGCGACCCGCTTTCGGCTCGTTAGTAATCGTTGCTAGGTGGTCAAAGAACCTATTTATAATTTTTTATTACTTTTGGATTTCTTTGTAGTATTGTTGATGATAAAATATGATCGGTGGACCTTTTCGTAAAAAAACATAAACCTATATAATAAACAATACAAATTTTCGTCTGAGATACTTGCTACAAATGCACATGGAATCATGGAGATATTCACCACGTTTCACGAAGGTGTGCACGCACGGTCAAGTTTGGGGATGCATCATTTGTCACCACGCTTCACTTAGAACATACAGTATGAACAAGAACGGCTGCAAGATGGAGAACTTGCATGTGGCAAGATGGTTGTTGACACCAAATTTGTCGCAAAATAAAATAAAAGGCGATTATGAAATACGGTCACACCGTAATAAAATAAAGGAGAAATTATATGGAAAAGGTATTTCTAAATTAAAGGGGTTTACACACGGTAGCTAAATCCTATGATTGCGTAGACTATACTGTTTACGTATATACACATGCATGTAAGTGCTAATAAATTTCTCAAACCAAGGTCCATGTCCATAAACTATGCGTGGCCAGAGAACTACGTGCATGCATGGATTATCCATGGATTAGCCGGCAAGATTAACAAATAATTATAATTATGGGCTAATTTAGCCAGCCCATGGCCCACATGCATGCAGTTCCCTATTGAACGCTCCAGAATTTGAAATATCTTCAAGAGACTAAGTCCACGCGAGAAAGCTTGGAGCGTACACAAGTTGCAACTGACCACGCTCCCATGTCTCTGCCCACGATCGCCAGGACGTGCGCCCTTCGTCTGTGGAACGTCTCTCGCCGGCCGCCTATATAAAGGATCGCTGCTGGCTGACTCAAGGAGATCGATCATTCATTCATCCATCCATAGGATCGCTCATTCATCAGTCTCCAATCATGCCATCACCATACCATTCGCCATAGCACGCTGCCCATACACGCGTGCACATACAGAAGCCTGGCATATACAGCAGTCCATCGCTGCTCACGCTCCTCTCTCGGTAAGGTCACACACAACGTGAGAGAGAGGAGGAAGAAAGGAAGCAAGAAGGAACTTCGGTGCTCCAAAGAGGTGAGAAGGTAGGAAACAATGCCATTCTTTTGCCCTTAGGTTCGGCCGTTTGGTTCGGATCAAGGAGCCTCCTCTTCTTCTCCATGCTAAATATTTATCTTCTCCATACCATCATGTCCTTCGTTTTGGCCATTCGGTTCGGATCAAGGAATACTATACGTTCTTCATGAGGTCATGTCCTTCGTTTCGGCCATTTGGTTCGGATCAAGGAATGCGTTCCTCTTCTCCATATCATGTTCTTCGTTTCGGCCACACGGTTCGAAACAAGAAATATCTCCATATAGTATGTCCTTCGTTTCGGCCATTTGGTTCGGATCAAGGAATACAATCATCTTCCCCATATAATGTTCTTCGTTTCGGCCACATGGTTCGGATCAAGAAATATCTCCATAAATTATATCCTATGGTCCAGCCATTTGGTTCGGATCAAGGAATACTATACGTTCTTCATGAGGTCATGTCCTTCGTTTCGGCCATTTGGTTCGGATCAAGGAATGCGTTCCTCTTCTCCATATCATGTTCTTCGTTTCGGCCACACGGTTCGAAACAAGAAATATCTCCATATAGTATGTCCTTCGTTTCGGCCATTTGGTTCGGATCAAGGAATACAATCATCTTCCCCATATAATGTTCTTCGTTTCGGCCACATGGTTCGGATCAAGAAATATCTCCATAAATTATATCCTATGGTCCAGCCATTTGGTTCGGATCAAGGAAAAATATCCACTATATTCATAATATTGTGTCCTTAGGTTCGGCCATTTGGTTTGGATCAAGGAATACATTCATCTTCTCCATATAATGTTCTTCGTTTCGGCCACATGGTTCGAATCAAGAAATAGCCCCATAAATTATATCCTATATATGGTCACCATATTCATGTCCTCGTTCCGGCCATTCGGTACGGATTAAGGAATACCATACTTTGTCAATGTTATAACCTTCGATTCCGGCCATGTGGTACGGATCGAGGAATATATATTCATGTTCTTATCATATTATCTTTCGTTTCGGCCATCACGGTTCGGATCAAAGATCATGTCACGCTCCTCTTGGGTTTGGTCTTATAAAATGGATACAAGCCAAGATGAGTAAACATATAATACATAAGTACATATAAAATATGCCAAAATCATGATATATGCTATGTGCACGGGTTCCATTGTGAATTTCGTGATACAAGCCATGACATGTCAAAATTATATGTCACGCTCTAATCATGGGTTCGCATAGGAATCATGACGTGAGCCATCCAAAATACTAAACTATAAACCAATGCTCTACACATGGGTTCCCATCGGAATTCCATGTTACGAGTTTCAAAACACTGAAATTATACTTCGCACTCCGCGCATGGGTTCTTATCCGAATTCCATGATGCGAGCCATAAAATGTTGAAAATATAAACTATGCTCTAAAATGCACCAAAGCCCCCATATATTATATAGGCTTTAAAAATAGAATAAATCATGCATATATATGCATACGTCCTTTGTAGCCAAAATCAAACAACAGTGCATGTAGGTTAATCCAAAACATAATCAATTAACTTGCATGTCACGGATACTCTCATATTGAAATTAAATATGCATACCCCGGTGGCATGCAAATAATCCAAAATGCAGTCCGCTTCCAAAACAAATTAGTACGCCATCGACTAGTACTAAAAGAAATATGAAATGACCACCGCATGTAGTTGTCGCTGCATGCATATAGAGAAATGCACAGGCATGGCCTCTGGCCCAAATTCCATGCACCATCCCGGATGCTTTAGTCGGCTAATTAAAAAAATAACCAAACAATATACTGTATCATCAAAATATACGTATGTTGAGCCGATTAAATAAATTGGGTATCCGATGCATGCACTCCTTGTACTTCTAATATTAGTGCAAGTAAAAAAAGTGAAATATATGATATCAAATCAAATGATAAATCAAAGAAGATTATATGCTCCTTCAAGCATCCGACGGCGACGACGGCGAGGAGGGCTTCTTAGTCTTAGTTTTATATTTTGTAATAGTCATATGTGTTGTAATCCTTTATATTAGAAATGTTGGAATTCTTAATCAGGGGTTTTCTCTTCGGAGATGTAATTAACGGTTCTTTTATGAAAATGTAAAAGTTCCGGAAGTATGTACTCGCAATACTTGATATTTGTCTCATTTATATGGACGCACTTTAAATTCAAATTAAATTCTATCTGTCTCTATGACGTGGACGCGTATTGTATTATTGCGATCGCCCCATTTTCCCGTCATCAGATTCTGGCACGCCCGGTGGGACATATTTCTCCCCTCATCTCTGAATTCCAACATAGGATTACAACATATGACATTACGAAATCAATACATCAAAACAAAAATGCAAGAAAACTAATATATGTTTTTCTTGATTTATATGAAGGTATGGAGGGGCAAGTTCAACAATATGTGGCTCTCCGCATTGGAACCCTTTGGTTTGATGTGCCAATGCGTCCTCTGGTGACATTACTAAGCCAAAGTTCGCTTAGGAGCATGGCACCATCACCAACTAAACAAGACCAAGAAAAAGAGGTCTTTTCTGCATTACTGGAGGGGTGCGCCCGTGTCCTTCCAAAGCCAGCCAAGAAAAATACAAGATCTGCTAAAAAAGTATCTCCTCATGATGTTGTGACTCCATCTACTGCAGCGCTATGTATGGAAGAAAAAGCTGGCAAAGTGGCAGAATCATCTGATCAGATGTCTAAGAGCACAGGAAAAATAGCGGTGCTCAACAATGGAAAAGAAAAGTTGGTGCATGAACTCCATGGCAAGCAACCTGGAAAAGAAGGTGAAGGCTTGGCTATATTGCCGTATGCACCAGCATCAATAGGAACACGTACGAGTGCTCAAACTAAACTCCAACGTGATACTCCTTCACTGGACCATGTACCTAGTGAAGGATGCCCTGAAGCAATATACGGGCATTCACATTACCCGGCGCGGCATCAAGATCATCAAAGAAATGCTAGTCGTATCAACCATCGCCGTGTTATAGTCGGCAAGGTCCATGTCCACTTCTCCAAGAACATGGAACAGAACCTTTCAGATCGCCGCTTCCTTATAAGCAAGGGCGGGCTGAGGATCCATACGACAGTGACTAACAACCCCTCAACGGTTGTTGCTTTTATCCGGTTCGTTTGGAAAAAGTATCTTAACCACGCCAAGCATCGTGTGGTTGGACTCGACTGTGAGTATACAAGATACATCCACAAAAAAGAGCGTCGGAAGCTTCCGCTTGAGAAGCAAGATGCCCTCGTAAACCAAGAGCCCCAACGTGCTGCTGTTTTGCAACTCTGTGTGGGAAAACATTGCCTGGTTTATCAACTATATCAAGCTCGTGCAAGGGGTTCTATCCCTCCACTCCTTCGTTGGTTCCTCGCAAATGATACAATCAAGTTTGTGGGCGCTGCCATTGGCAATGACATCAAAAAGCTCGAGTTTTATAACCTGGGCATCACAAATGCCGTTGACTTGCAGCAGCTTGGCATCAGGGTTCCTAACCACAAAGAAGGCCAATTGGTGTCACTAGAGAAGCTAGCAAAGAAGGTGGCGAAAATAAAACTCAACAAAGACAAGAGTGTCAGTCTCAGTATGTGGGAGATGCCCAAGCTAAGCCATGAGCAGATTAAATACGCGTGCCTGGATGCATATGCGAGCTTTGAAGTTTTCAGGCGACATCTAAATATATGTGGTTATCTTAGGTCCCATTGAAATGTTTGGACCTGAGTCGAATATTGTAAATATAGGTTGTAGTGGTGCCAAAATGTACCAGGAAATGAAAAATGTATTTCACTACTTCATTGGTTCATCTATAGGATGGCAGGCCCGTAAAAAACAAAAAATCTATAGGATGGCAGGGGCACCTTGCATATTAAAGAAAGTGTCAATTGCTTCATTGATATTTTTGTGCAGACAAATCATGAGAAGTGAGCTCATTTAAAGCATCGCATTATGCTCTTGAAATACCTTAGGAAAACTGATTTAATAATAAATCCAATCGTGGGTGTATCAGACATCCTAAATTTCCCAACTTCCTAGAACTGCTCTTGAAGAATACCACCAAAACAAGGCTGTAGACGTGTGTATAATCTACCACCACTACAAGGCTATAAGAATGTAAAGTGTTGACCTCTAAAAAAAAGGAAATACTCCTAGCACTTACGAGTATAAACTGGCTGCGCCATATCAAACAGACAGTAAATAGAGTATTACTCCAACCACACAAGAGTATAAACTGAGTGAAATCTATCAACCAAAAAGATAATTGAAAAATAATACTCCAAAGCTGCAAGAGTATAAACTGCTAGTCTCGTGCCAAAGAAACTAGTGAATGAAAGTACTCCATTGTCGCATGAGTATAAACTGTTGGCATCATCTAAAATCTAGTCCAATGCTGCAAAAGCATAAGCGGCAAGCACTACAGGGTTGCAAGAGTATAAACTCCTAGCCTCGTGTGTAAAAAATAGTTACACTCCAGCGCTAGGAATATATTCTGCTAGCCTCATATGCAAGAATGTAAAATCATATAAACATGACCTGATATATTAAATGTTGCTTGAGAAAATCTCCCAAGCAGGCCAAGTATATGCCGCCGATGTCATATAAAAAATAAATTCAAAATTACAAATAGGTTGCAGGATCAGAATCTAATAGCCACTCGTGAGAAAATCAGTACCCTGAAAATGTTCTACAATGCTCTCCGTGTACATATAAACTATATTGTTGTACACTCAAACTACTCCAAGACTAGCGAAACATGATCTGCCAGCTAGCTAGATAATTGCGGCGGTATGGTGTATCAGCCTCATGAAAATAAAAGAAATTCTACTCCAATGCTATACGAGTATAAACTACTAGCACCATCTAATGAAATTATTGTAACACTCCAAAATCTTACGAGTATAAACTGTTGATATAACGCATACGATATTATGTGAGATATATACTCCAAAGTCTTAAGAGTATAAACTGTTGACGTAATAAATACTCCAAGGCTGCAAGAGTATAAACTGTCAGCCTCATGTAAAAGAAATTAATGAATGATATTACTCCAATGCTACAAGAGTATAAACTGTAAGCCAATGTCGTTGGACCTTAAGTCATCGCATCATTATAAAGAATAAAAAATATCAAATATGCTCCAATGCTATATGAGCCTAAACTATTAGCATAAAAGAATGCTCCAATTGTTTCATGAGCTAAAACTGTAAGCTGAAATTTTCTTCACCGAAAATGGAAATTAAATCGCTCCAATTGTTTCATGAGCTAAAACTGTAAGACGAAATTTTCTTCATTACAAAAAAAAAAAAAAATGGAAGATAAAAACACTCCAAGGCTATACGAGTGTAAACTGTCAGCCTCATATTTGAAACAAATTAGAAAAAAATATGTAACTACTCCAAGTTGTAAGAGTATAAACTGCTAGCCTTATGGAAAATAAATTATTATGGGAAACTACTCCAATGTCGCATGAGTATAAACTGTTGGCAGCATGTAAATGGATCATCTAAAGTCCAATCAAATATTGCAGAAACATGATATGTTAGCACTAAAAGGTTGCAAGAATATGATCGAATTGATACCTTCGTGTAAAATAAACAAAAACTAAACAAATTACTCCATACCCTTATGAGTATAAACTGGGGCATACAAAAACAAATCTACTCCATACCCTCATGAGTATAAACTGGGGCATACAAGAAGTAAAATTACTCCTAGCACACATGAGTATAAACTGAGGCACACAAAAATTATTCTACTCCACACCCTCATGAGTATAAACTGGGGCACCAAAAATATATTACTCCAATAACTTACGAGTCTAAACTGTGCCGTCACAAAAATATATTACTCCATGCCCTCATGAGTATAAACTGGGGCACCAAAAATATGTTACTCCAATAACTCACGAGTCTAAATTGTGACGTCAAAAAAAAAATTACCCCATACCCTCATGAGTGTAAACTGGGGCATATGAAGTATTACTCCATACCGTCACGAGTATAAACTGGGGCATAAAAAAAAAACTCCAATAACTTGTGAGGTTAAACTGTGATATTAAAAGGAAAACTCCAATAACTTACGAGTTTAAACTGTGAAATTAAAAGAAATTACTCCAAAAATCCTACGAGTATAAACTGTGAAAGAATTATAATTCCAATAAAGATTTTAGCGGTAAAGATGTATATAAATAAATCGACTTCAATATCAGAATGAATCTCGACTAAAAGCTGAAACTTGTGTCCAGTACATCACAAGAGCTTAAAAAAACGTACAAGTTCAAGCAAACTGATGGTCTTGACTTTATTACATGAGCAGCAAGAATCTGCTAGCAGCCTCGGATGAAGTATAAGTAAAGTACTAGTCCTGATCAAGTGAAATTAAACAAACTGATTATTCAAAGTCAAGCGATCAAGTAAAAAAAAATAGAAGAGATATTGAGCTGAGTAGTTCAGAGGGAACGCCAGCTCTTCAAAGTCTCGAAGATTGAGCTAGCCTCGTTCCCCAATGTATATGTCTTTTGCTTGAGAGTCTCCAGTTCTTCAACAGCCTTGGAGTTAATCTCATGCATATCATCACGGAGCTTCTTGGCTTCAGATTGCTTGGCCGAATAATCTAAGTTCAGCCGTGCAACCTCCTCATCACTTGCACGCAATGCAATAGTGGCTTCATTCAGCTTTGCGGAGAAAGACTCCACGAGCTTCTTCCTCTCAGTCTGTATCTCTTTCATAGATGATAGCTCATTGGACATGTCTTTTAAGACACTCTCAAGCGATGTAGCCTCCTTTTCCGCTTTAGCAATGACTTCAGACTGTTTTGCGGATGCAGTATCGATTCCTCCACTACTCTCCTGCATTTCAATAGAGATGGAAACAATCCTTTCCAGGGCCTCACGAACAGAATCGACTTGAGGTATTACTGGGAGCATCAAAATTAACTCCCGTAGAACTTTCTGGCGTTGAGGTTCTACAATAGTAGAGGCATCTAATCCTTGAAGGGTCGCCTTCAATGCTGATTCGGTTGCCTTCACGAAAGGTTCCGCGAGGGAAGAAAAATCCATGGGTGGCGCTATGATCTGGCTTGACATTCCTTGGTTAAGAACAGGGACGTCTCCTCCACCTAAAAAGGGTTAAGATGAATAAATATATGAAATGGAGGAATAAAAAAAATATAGTAAAACAAAATGTTGCTAAATAAACTACCATGTAAAATTGATGAAACATTAAGAGCATTAGGGGTTGGGGGCACGTTCTCAACACCCATAAATGTATGTGACGTGCCAAACCCACTCAATTGGTTACCCTCCAAGCATGTGACAACCAAATCATTATAAACACGATCCTCTTCATCCGTGTAATCACGGTCAGGCTCTTCACTGTGGATGAAAGCATCAAGCTGGGCATCTAGTATTGCGCTGTCAAATAACCCCGATGGAGCAGACTCCGCAGAAAAATCAAGTTTCTGCTTCAGAGGCAACCTCTCCTCCTCACCAACAGGAGCGAGGTTAGATTGTCTACCTCTCTTACCGCCGAGCGATGGAACAATCTCCGGAGGTTCATTATCTATTGCCAATGGATGGGCGGAAGAAGTACCAGCTGCAACATTGTCCGTGGATAGAAAGGCTTGCTGCAGCAATAAAAAAAAAGAAGAATGAATAAATATGAGGCTAAATATGAATGGGCATAAGAATACATGTAAAAAAAATATATACATGTTGACTCACCTCATTTGCTTGTACGAGATGAGCATCGGCAACCGCGTCATGCGCAGCATCAGCAACAACGTCATGTGCATCAGCAACAACATCGTGTGCATCGACAACATCGTCAGGAGCAGCATCAGCAACGGCTTCATGTACATTAGCAGCATCGTCATGTAAATAACTATGCAGAACTGGTTGCCAGTGATCCCTAATTCTTGCCTCTTCTATTTCAATGGCTGCAATATACTGTTCACGGCGGTCGACATCTACTCTCTTTATCACATGAAAATCCTTATCAGAAAGCTTGCGAGGCCGGATATGACTTTGCAGCGCATACTTATTCTTTTTCCTTTCATCATAAGGAACTTTCCCGGTTAAATTGCCATGGCGAAGCTCGCCCAAAACATCAGCAACAGGCTTCATAAATTGTTTTAACCAATTAGCCCACATTACGGATGAATTACCTATCCGTGTGTTATCCGGAAAATAATTTAACCCTCCTTGATCTATGCGTAGCAGATGTGTCCAGAAAGCATGGGCAACACCAACATCATCTCTCGTATATAAACTCGTCAATGGCGGATAAGGAATGAGTTGATCAAGTCTAAATTGTCGGGCTACCCGATCAGGATGATACGGTTCTGCTATACATAAGTCGTCGCGTCTCCACGGAAGCATGCCTCGACGGATTGAAATTTGGAACACCCTTTGCAAGTACTCCTCACCTTGTGACTTGGCCAGATTATACGGATGCCATTTAATGTTGGTGTACTTCTCAAAAAAATTGTGGGCTGCCATAGAATCGTAAGGAGTTGGAGTCCTAGACATAGTATTCAGCATTTCAGGCTTGCTAGCTGAATGCTTATAGAAAGGAAGTGGTACTATTGTCTTGCATTTATTACCAAAAAGTTTTTTAAAATAAGTGCCCATCCAGCCAACGACATAATGGACTTGCCAAGATCTTTTCGTAAAGGAAGGACCAATAGGATGAGTGCTGATTAGACGAAGTGAGTAGTACAGAGAGCAAAGTGCAGGAGGAGCCAAAGAAATACGGCGCCCTATCGTGATCCATGCTGCCATTACTAACACTCCAGGGCGAATGTATGGCCCCCCTCCTGGAACAACAAAGCGACAAAGCCAAATAGCAACAAATGCTGCAGTGTAAAGACGTTCATCTTGAAGATTATTGATGAAAAAGGTGTCATCAAGACGATTATGAAAATAGTCGCACCACTCTTGGAAGCCAACATGACCGCATTCAGAGAGCTGATTCCAAATGTCGAAAAGTCGACATAGGAAATTTGGATATAAAAGCAATGAAGGGTCCACTTCATGAGAGGGAGGTATATATTCCTCATACGGATCACCGTCTAGAGGTAAACCAGCCAAACGGTTCATATCAAGGAGAGTGATCGTGCGCTCACCACACGCAAATAAGAATGTGTTCGTTTCGGGATCCCATTTCTGCAATAAAGATCTCAGAAGTGGGGGAGAAACGGAATAGTCACCCAGTGAGCAATAAATGGCTCCATAAATATAATCTACTCCCTCTTCATTTCCTTTTAGGTGAAAAGAATATTTCCTTAAAACCTGAGATCCCCAATCAGCGTATCCAGAAGGAAATGCCACATACTCAATGGCATGATATTCCCAACCCAGTCCCTTGGTTATCATACGAGTTCCTAAAGTTAAAGCTTCACCGGTCAAAGGACGTGGAGACAAAGGATGATAGCACTGGACCATAAAAAAATGTCCGGACTTCCACCCACGAGGGCAATATTCCGGATTTCCCTGAGCTATTTCTCTCCTTCTTATCACTGGGTTATGTAGGAGACTTGTATCTGGCTCAAAAAGGTGCCTCTTGGCTAGCTGAGAGAGAGGCAGCCTATGCAGCTCATCGTGTGCCATCTATGTAAAAAAAAGTAAACAAAAAATCAGCACATCGCCAATACAATAATTCAGTACAAAACAATATAGCGTGTTGAACTACATTATCCATGGTTGTACGACGGTCCAAGCTCATACAAGCTCCCTGGAACGCCAATCATGAACAAGATGTCCTTATGTTCATATGTACAAATATTCAAACAAAGAAATGTCGACATGGTTGTACGACGGACCAAGCTCATACAAGCTCCCCGGAACGCCAACCATGAACAAGTTGTCCTTATGTTCATATGTACAAATATTCAAAAAAAATATCGACATGGTTGTACTGACGGACCAAGCTCATAACAAGCTTCCCGGAACGCCAACCGTGGGATCAACAATTTGGCACAAGCATGTTCAGACTGCTGGATCAGATACATCTAGAGTCAATTCATCTCATGGGTCACAAAACATGGCCGGGAGACTAATCAATTATACCTCCGCAGAAAAGGGCTGCGCCGCAAAAGAGTAATCTCTGCTCAACCGCGTAACTCGATGCCTATTAAAAAAAAGTGTATATACCGTGAGTGGATTGCCTGAAAGTATAGGCACAGTGTTGCATTAAAGAAGGAGATGAACAAACCCGCACCAGTTGATCTACAAGTTGATGCAGAGGTACATCTCACGAAAATGATCAGGAAACAAACTGGTATATAGAAAAGATGTCAAACCAGCTAATCGATCAACAGCTTCATATCAAATCTACAGCAAATAGTAAGAGATCAAGGAGATCTCCCATGCGAGAAAAGATAGGAGCAACACCAGACTTACCCAGGTCTAGTCGCAAGGAAAAAGACTTTGATCTGACGGCAATTAAGTCTAACAGAACAACCAAACATATTTATAAGCGGGAAGTCCTCGCTTAAAAAAGGAATGAAAGAGAAAAAACAAGATAGAGTTTGTTGTCGGATAAAGTTTGTTGGGCAACAAACTCCGAGCGTTGGCCAGATGTTCAGGTTACATTACTCGGATAATCCTTGCTAAAAAAGGGGAAATACATGGCTACGCATATATATCTAGCTAAAAAATAAATATATATCGAACTATTCAATCTACAAGACTACAACGTGGCTTATATACCACGATCACAATATTATATGTTTAATATATATATATAATCTGCACGCTACTATAATATCGGCAATAGTAGCTAGCCGGGAATAACAAATTTCCAAACTTAAGTTCTTTATCTGCTGGAGTCTAAGCAAAATTCTAAGCAACCGCTAGATAATTCCGCATAAAAAGGGAACCTGTTCATATTTGAACTTAATAAAAATGTGTCCATATATTCTCGAGCTCTGTATCCGAATCATCAAAATATTCGCATCCAGATCTCGAGGGGCATCTGTTGACACCAAATTTGTCGCAAAATAAAATAAAAGGCGATTATGAAATACGGTCACACCGTAATAAAATAAAGGAGAAATTATATGGAAAAGGTATTTCTAAATTAAAGGGGTTTACACACGGTAGCTAAATCCTATGATTGCGTAGACTATACTGTTTACGTATATACACATGCATGTAAGTGCTAATAAATTTCTCAAACCAAGGTCCATGTCCATAAACTATGCGTGGCCAGAGAACTACGTGCATGCATGGATTATCCATGGATTAGCCGGCAAGATTAACAAATAATTATAATTATGGGCTAATTTAGCCAGCCCATGGCCCACATGCATGCAGTTCCCTATTGAACGCTCCAGAATTTGAAATATCTTCAAGAGACTAAGTCCACGCGAGAAAGCTTGGAGCGTACACAAGTTGCAACTGACCACGCTCCCATGTCTCTGCCCACGATCGCCAGGACGTGCGCCCTTCGTCTGTGGAACGTCTCTCGCCGGCCGCCTATATAAAGGATCGCTGCTGGCTGACTCAAGGAGATCGATCATTCATTCATCCATCCATAGGATCGCTCATTCATCAGCCTCCAATCATGCCATCACCATACCATTCGCCATAGCACGCTGCCCATACACGCGTGCACATACAGAAGCCTGGCATATACAGCAGTCCATCGCTGCTCACGCTCCTCTCTCGGTAAGGTCACACACAACGTGAGAGAGAGGAGGAAGAAAGGAAGCAAGAAGGAACTTCGGTGCTCCAAAGAGGTGAGAAGGTAGGAAACAATGCCATTCTTTTGCCCTTAGGTTCGGCCGTTTGGTTCGGATCAAGGAGCCTCCTCTTCTTCTCCATGCTAAATATTTATCTTCTCCATACCATCATGTCCTTCGTTTTGGCCATTCGGTTCGGATCAAGGAATACTATACGTTCTTCATGAGGTCATGTCCTTCGTTTCGGCCATTTGGTTCGGATCAAGGAATGCGTTCCTCTTCTCCATATCATGTTCTTCGTTTCGGCCACACGGTTCGAAACAAGAAATATCTCCATATAGTATGTCCTTCGTTTCGGCCATTTGGTTCGGATCAAGGAATACAATCATCTTCCCCATATAATGTTCTTCGTTTCGGCCACATGGTTCGGATCAAGAAATATCTCCATAAATTATATCCTATGGTCCGGCCATTTGGTTCGGATCAAGGAATACTATATGTTCTTCATGAGGTCATGTCCTTCGTTTCGGCCATTTGGTTCGGATCAAGGAATGCGTTCCTCTTCTCCATATCATGTTCTTCGTTTCGGCCACACGGTTCGAAACAAGAAATATCTCCATATAGTATGTCCTTCGTTTCGGCCATTTGGTTCGGATCAAGGAATACAATCATCTTCCCCATATAATGTTCTTCGTTTCGGCCACATGGTTCGGATCAAGAAATATCTCCATAAATTATATCCTATGGTCCAGCCATTTGGTTCGGATCAAGGAAAAATATCCACTATATTCATAATATTGTGTCCTTAGGTTCGGCCATTTGGTTTGGATCAAGGAATACATTCATCTTCTCCATATAATGTTCTTCGTTTCGGCCACATGGTTCGAATCAAGAAATAGCCCCATAAATTATATCCTATATATGGTCCTGCCATTTAGTTTGGATAAAGGAAAATATTCACCATATTCATGTCCTCGTTCCGGCCCATTCGGTACGGATTAAGGAATACCATACTTTGTCAATGTTATAACCTTCGATTCCGGCCATGTGGTACGGATCGAGGAATATATATTCATGTTCTTATCATATTATCTTTCGTTTCGGCCATCACGGTTCGGATCAAAGATCATGTCACGCTCCTCTTGGGTTTGGTCTTATAAAATGGATACAAGCCAAGATGAGTAAAAATATAATACATAAGTACATATAAAATATGCCAAAATCATGATATATGCTATGTGCACGGGTTCCATTGTGAATTTCGTGATACAAGCCATGACATGTCAAAATTATATGTCACGCTCTAATCATGGGTTCGCATAGGAATCATGACGTGAGCCATCCAAAATACTAAAACTATAAACCAATGCTCTACACATGGGTTCCCATCGGAATTCCATGTTACGAGTTTCAAAACACTGAAATTATACTTCGCACTCCGCGCATGGGTTCTTATCCGAATTCCATGATGCGAGCCATAAAATGTTGAAAATATAAACTATGCTCTAAAATGCACCAAAGCCCCCATATATTATATAGGCTTTAAAAATAGAATAAATCATGCATATATGCATACGTCCTTTGTAGCCAAAATCAAACAACAGTGCATGTAGGTTAATCCAAAACATAATCAATTAACTTGCATGTCACGGATACTCTCATATTGAAATTAAATATGCATACCCCGGTGGCATGCAAATAATCCAAAATGCAGTCCGCTTCCAAAACAAATTAGTACGCCATCGACTAGTACTAAAAGAAATATGAAATGACCACCGCATGTAGTTGTCGCTGCATGCATATAGAGAAATGCACAGGCATGGCCTCTGGCCCAAATTCCATGCACCATCCCGGATGCTTTAGTCGGCTAATTAAAAAAATAACCAAACAATATACTGTATCATCAAAATATACGTATGTTGAGCCGATTAAATAAATTGGGTATCCGATGCATGCACTCCTTGTACTTCTAATATTAGTGCAAGTAAAAAAAGTGAAATATATGATATCAAATCAAATGATAAATCAAAGAAGATTATATGCTCCTTCAAGCATCCGACGGCGACGACGGCGAGGAGGGCTTCTTAGTCTTAGTTTTATATTTTGTAATAGTCATATGTGTTGTAATCCTTTATATTAGAAATGTTGGAATTCTTAATCAGGGGTTTTCTCTTCGGAGATGTAATTAACGGTTCTTTTATGAAAATGTAAAAGTTCCGGAAGTATGTACTCGCAATACTTGATATTTGTCTCATTTATATGGACGCACTTTAAATTCAAATTAAATTCTATCTGTCTCTATGACGTGGACGCGTATTGTATTATTGCGATCGCCCCATTTTCCCGTCATCAATGGTTATGAGGATGGTTGTACCCTCAGTCAATCAGAGTTCAAACCTCAGGTTTGACGCTGATGTTTCTCATTTAGGCGGAATATTCTTCAGTGGGAGGCGACGTTTTTCCGTCGACAGCGAGGCGTCCGTAGTGATTTCGTCAATCTCAAGATCTGATCCGCCGGCTCAGCCTTTCAAAGATGCTCATAAGGGTAGAGGATAGAGGGTATGTGCGCGCGTTCATGGGGGTGAATGTATACGCGTGTGTATGAGCGCATGCGTTATATTGTGTTTCGAAAAAAGAAGAACGGCTGGAAGATGAACACAGAGGACGGTGTGCTCTGTATCTATGATATATAGCCTTGTCGCTGCTTGTGTACTTGCTACCAAGGGTGGCGATGCGGAGCAGGTCATCGCATTCTGTTTCCACAAGTGACCGCGTACTCGAGCTGAGAAAGGACTCGTTGTCAGTGAGTTTGGACAGATATGTTTGACTCGAAGTGCTCAGGTCAAAGGACGAGACATTCAGGTGCTCCGAGAAGATCAAGATCGCGGCGGAGGCAGCGAAGAACTGCAGGCTGCGGCTGCAATACCATACCCATATCGGTCTGGTAGATGGTGTAAAACTCTACTCATATCCGTACTCACGCATATAAAACTTTAACCGTACCCGTACCCGATGGATACCTATATCCGTTCGGTACCCAACGGTAGATCAAATAGTACACATGTTATACATAATTTTACAATCATCGATAACACGTTGATAAAAGAAAAATATTTCTCTCAACTGAATAACATATATTTGAGTACAAGACAATTATCTCAACTCAAATTGATAATTAATGAAAACTTTACAATAGATTAACAAGCTCACGAGGATAAATATTAGACCTACACGGATAAAATATATAAATGGACAGGCACGAGTACGAGATTATACCCGTTCCTTACCCACGACTTAACGGGTAAGGTACGGTTTATACCTAGGGTATAAAATTCTCATACCTTATCCATACGGGTACGGTACTCGTGGATAAAATTGTCATCCTTAGTTGCGGCGACCAAGACCCGTCGGCACGACGTCTTGCGCAAATTTTTCTTTGAGGTCGGCAGCATCGTCCCCGACAGCATCAGGACTCGCCGGCTGCTGGAGTGCGAGGCATACTCACCCACGCCGACCACACAAACGGCGACGCCCTCGACACCGACCCAGTGCATATGCGGACGATCTCTTCGAAGACATGGCTCAAGTCGAGAAAAAGGCCGCAGGATCGTGTCTCCTGGCTGCAGAGGATCCTAAGAGTATGCAATGCAGGAGGAGATGAATCGATCTTACACAATTCCATTTGTGAATTGACCTCTCTTCTCTCTACCTACCAAATATCGAGCAGTCAGTCTGAAACAGGTATAGAAAGTCTGAAAGTCAAAAAGAATACCGCTGGAAACATTGTGAAGCACAAGGCCAGGCTGATGGGCTGCGACTGTGAGGAGTTACGCACAACGGCATGAGGTGAATTTTTGACGAGGTATTCACGCCGGTGGAACAGATGGAAACCCAGTGAACAGCTTTGTTTTTTGAAAGAAAGAGCCGAAGCTCTCAATTTGCATAACTGGGATGAAAAGTGATAATACATGTTATTCTGAAATCGAGTTAATTAAATTTTCATGTCTAATTCCCTGTAAATGTTTTAGAATTTCGCAAGAGCACGTATAAACTAGATGATAACAAACAAATTACTAAATAACAAATTGGTTAATCAAATTCAACATATATAAATAAAATAGATCCACAAGTTCTTATGCTCATTATTACTTAAACTGATGATAAATCAATACCAAGTACAAATAATGCACATGCTATCAAGTTATTACTAAATCCACTACAACTTTTTAAATAAACATGCCAATTGTTAATGTTATACTATATAAGTTATAGATAAATATGCCTAACTAATCATACCGACAAAACCGCTATTAAGATATTTGTTCGATCGTATGGTTGACACACCTTTACCCTATATATTATTCAATTGTCAAAAACTGATCCAAGGAGAAATTTTGTTACGAAATAAAGTTAAAATTAGTCTCAGTGCAAAAGTATTTTCCATTACGACCTTAGAACAAAGCACAATACAACTAATGCTTAGCAACATTGCTAAATTTTGGTTAAGTATGCCAAAATGGTAAAAATTATACTTGTTAATAATATAGAATGATAAATGTTAGCTCTATAGAAATATAAAAGTTTAGTATAAAATTGATAACATAATATTAGACGTCAACAGAGGTACTAATACACATGACCAATTCACTATCAAACGAGTCCAAATGCTCCAATCGACCAAGTTAGGGCATGTACTGTAATTTGCAAAACTTGTTTCTTGCCCCGGATAAAAAATAATACACTACTACCCTACAACATTAGTTGCATGCCATGGTCGTGGATCATAAAAACAAGAACACGCTGATGATCCCGAAGAGCAAGTCTTGATGCCTGCACAAATAAACGGGATTTAGGTTGAGACTCCAAGTGCAGAGTGTATAGTAAGTGGAAGACAGTTTTCCCCACGAGGGGTGACTCGAGGGTTTAATATCGAACTCTCGGGGAATCTGAAGTGGTAGATTTATCTTCTTATCCTTCTTTTGGTTACCTACAAAACAAGGTTAGATGTTTTGGTCCTCAACCTCACCTGTGGTTGTCAAGCACAAGGTGTAAGAATGATATCAGGATAGTTATGCAATGCAAACAAGAAATAAATATGCAATGATGGTGGATGCAATGATAAATGATATTTTTGGGTTTTTGAATGATGTATGCAAGATGAAAAGTATTTTTGTATTTTCGGATTTAATGATGGCTGAAAATAGAAAAGTGGTATATGGTGTTGGAAAGGTGTTTCTTATGATTAAAAATGGACTGGGGTTCATGGTTTCACAAATGCACTCTCTCTTTATAAAGTGGTAGACAATGGAACACACAAGTTAACATATGAGATTGCAACACAGGGTTTGATAACAAGTTACTTAGATATATGGGCATCACGTCCTAACATAGAGATCTTTTGGTTATTAACCTCTCTTATACTCCACCAAGATGCGAACTAAATCATAACACCTCAGTAATTAAGATAACTCAGAGTATAGCATTAAGTATCATGACATGAAGTGAAAATAAGAACATGCTAGATCTAGTCATGGAGTAGTGGCAATGGTCACGCCCACATCCCCGGTAGCATGGTATTTTAGTTTATCCCTAGTGAGGTAACAAAGTAAGGTAAAGATACCAAAGTGGATCGCAGAACTTTCTCTCACGTTCACTGCACTAGCCACCCCCCGTTACTCCAACTAATGCACACGTTCCCCCACACACGCTCTCATAAACATGCTTGATCAAAACAAGTAGACAAGAACGGGGTACATAATATGCATCTATACTCATAACTGAAACAAACATTGCAATCTCAAACATATATTAACTCATAAAGATCCACCACAAAGGTATTACAACGGTGACCGTAATCATGTTCAGCAGCTCATACGGTGCTAATTAGTGAAGCTCAAGAGAGGAGAGATACATAAGTTACTTCCACAAACCCATAGTCCAGAGGTGGACTACTCCCTCTTCATCATGGAGACGGTGGAGAAGTCGATGGAGAAGATGGAGACCACGCCGGCAGCGCCCCGCCGGAGTTTTCCCCCTCCAATCTGCAGCTCCTGATCTCCGTTTCGGTGTTTCTGTGTTTGTGCGGCGCTCCTTCCAGAGAACGTCGGGGGACCTTTTTTATAGGCGTTTTTAGGTCAAGACGAAGGCGGTGGAGCGAAGATCGACGGCAACGGAGCCACGAGGCCCAAACGGGTGGGTCCCACGCGGCCAGTACTGGCCGCGTGGGCCCCCGTTTGGCCCTCGGGCCTCCGTTTGCTCTTCCTTTTTCCGTAGTCCTTCTTCCTTCCAAATATTGACGCCCGTAAATTTCCAGGTGATTTCGTTGACGTTTGGGTCCCTGAAACATTAAAATAAAAACTAGGGTTTTCTGCCTGTGCAGGGTTAATTCCATAAAAATAGGAAATATAAGATATTCCCAAAATCATGATAAAACATTGATATAACCCTTATATGATGCAAATATGATTGGAATATAAGCAATTAAAGTGCAAAGTTCATGTATGCATTTTACATGCATCAACATCCCCAAGCTTAATCCATGCTCGTCCTCGAGTATGAAGATGATAAAACTAACATGGACTTTGCAATTTAATACTTAACAATGGATATCAAAGATGATTACTATTGCTACATATAGTCAAATGATTCATTCTTCAAAGGAGTAGCAATATGCAAATAGTTTATGAAGTGATATCAAGTATTCAAGACAAGGATGTTCATTGATAGTTCACAAAGTGTAACATAGTAGCAAGTAATATGGAACACATGTATGCATAATGATAAGTAGAACATCCTACAATGGTCATAGAGTGTAGATGAAAATCTGAATATGATAGGTGTACACTTTGGAAAGATGTATATGTGAGTAGAGGTAAAGCATGCATAAGTTTCATCCAACTTCCAAACTCTTCTACTTAAGTTAATGATTGCAATAAGGTATTCATTGGTGTCAAGCTCTCATTGCCCCTATCATAGCATCTTGAATGATTAAGGTTAAAGTGAAAGCAAATATGAGTAGTGTGCTTGATAAAGAATGGGTTGAATGTCTCATGCCCCTTGAATACAAGTACTTACACCATGTGTTACTCAACTTGGGAAACAAAGCAAGTTCAATTAAATATCATTGTAAGCATAATAGTATCATCAAGAGCGTCAACTGGGGTACCTCTTGTCCCAAGATATGGAACAAGCCCATATCAAAATGACAAGACAAACAAACAAAATGAACAATCTCAACACCCTTTTTATTTACCATTTGGAATAGTTTTTTATTGCAAGGTGTATCACAGAAGGTTCACCATAGTATGTAAGTAAATTTCCACCATGAATGATGCATGGCTTAGATTAGCGGCCCAGGCGTCTCTCTAACCATTTACACAAACTCATTTAAACTCACTTATTTCCACATTTATTTCACATGATAAGCATCCATAGACAAAAGCACATGATATCAACTAAATGAGATGAAGAGCGTGTTGAAAGCTTGCATGTGACAGCACATATGGGCTAACTTCCAACCCAAAACATTCATCAAGCCACAAACATCATAATCTTAATCACAATGGGTCAAGTTTTATTATGCAAATAAAAGAACATTGTGCATCAAGTTCGTGAGAGCTATATAACCAATTTTTTCCATTGCAATCAATAACATAAACATTTTCATTCAGAGGTAAGATAACACAAACAACATGTTAAACATACTCGGAATAGCATAAAGCCAATAGGTAGATATGGTGGACTCACTGGAATAACTTTGGTTGAAGGTGTTGGAAACAAGTTTTTGCTTGTTGGAGTTTTTGGGCTAGCAAAAGGGAGAAAGTTGACCATCTAGATGCATGCATGAGTGTCCATAGAACTAACTAATCCATGTTAAACCAAGTAAATAACAATCAGCACCAAAACATGAATAAGTGATAGCTCTACAAAAAGAATTTGCAAACTATTACTCATAAACAAGCTCATGAATCATGCAACTATATGTATCATTAAAAATCAAGTCAAACATCCCTTTTCCCAATCTTATAAAAGCATCCAACATATTTCAACCCATATTTCCAGTAGCTCTCTCATATATAATTGATAGTGTGGTGGTCTCTCAAGACTCAAACAAAAACAAAAAACGACGCTCCAAGTTTATGCGATAAAGTGTTTCGATCGAAAAACAGAAGTTGGACGTGTGCAAACCGAGAGTGTGTAGGTCCAGCGGGGTTGTCTTCACATCCCCAAGCTTATGGTCTTCACCATCCTTGGATAGCTCTTGGTGCATCTCCTCCAATCCCTGTGAAAAAACTTCAAAACACCGTTTCTCCCATCTCTTTTCTGTGGGGTGCATTAATAGTGATAAACAAATAGGTTCCTTGCTGCATATAATCCTTGAACAAAAATTCATATGAATGTCCAGAAAGTGTATAATGTTGTATGCCTACTCATAAACTCAATTGGATCAAAAAGATTCAACTTAAAAGCTCAAAGCATGCATCAAACAAAATGGGACAGAATCTGTCCAGAAAAACAGCAGCAGCAAAACGTATTTTTCTACCCTACCAAACTTTCTCGAAAAATTCCGAAAAAATTCATGCATACAGAGGATGAAAAGTTGCAACTACAGTTCAAATATGAGCTCATTCGGAGTTACAGAATAAGAATTAAAAATCATACCGTGCACTGACTCGTGCAGGAATAAAATCTCCGAACGCTATAAGCAACTTTTTCAAACCAAAAAGGGTAAAACTTGGCACTTTATTAAAAACTCCAGAACCTAACTAGACACAAAATCTCTTGTTACAGCAAGAGGACACAAAGAAAAATCACACACAAAAATAACCGGGTTGCCTCCCGCAAAGCGCTTTCTTTATAGCCATATAGCTAGGCTTCTTACTTGTTGTTTTATTGTGGACGAAGCTCATGAGGGAGCTTGAACTTTGGTGGTTCCCTCTTCCTTGGAAAGTGTTCCATGCACTTCTTGTGTGGAAACTGAAACTTTACATTCCCTTCCTTTGAATCAATGATAGCACCTGTGGTACGAAGAAAAGGTCTTCCAAGAATAATAGGACTAGAGGTTTTATTCCCCATATCCATGATTAGAAAATCCACAGGCACAAAAGTCATATGTAACTCTACCATAACATCACTTACTTTTCCCAAAGCATGTTTAATAGAGTCATCAGCAAGTGCTAGTTCAATAGAGCATTTTTCAAGATTTTTCAATTCAAGCACTTCATATAGTTCTTTAGATAAAACAGAGACACTAGATCCTAGATCAAGTATGGCATGGTGTGTCTCTTTTCCAATAGTTACTAGTACCTTAGGTATCCACATATCCCCAAGCTTAGGTGGTATCATAGCCTCTTGGTTGTACCTAGCAATCTTTTCTTTCAAGACATGATTAGCAATATAAGAACCAAAACCTGCTTGGTTAGTGTTGATGGAAGGATCACTTGCAAATTTTTGTAAGATAGATATTAATTCATGCAAGCTACAATTTTCTAAGTCAAGCAAAGGATCCTTGACTTCATTAAGCATTTTAACTTCCTCAACTTTCTTTTCCAACTCAATCAGCATAAGAGATTCATCATGTTCAGTTTCTTTAGCTTCTTCTTTTAAACTACCAAGTTGAGACATGAGTGGCAACAAATATTCAGGGTAGTTCAATAATTCATCAAGAGTTTCCTCCAAAGTAAGAGGAACATTTTCAGCAATGTTAACAGAATTCATTCCAACCACAGGTGATGCTTGTGGTTTCCCTGCAGACATACTCAATAAAGTGGCTTGATTATCAGCTAGTTTAGACAAAGCTTTGTCTAGTCCTGCAGCTTGGAGTTGTAAGCCTTTAATATCAGAACTAATAGAAGCAACAGACTTATTCAACTCTTGTATCATGGTATTATGACTAGCAACTTGTTCCATGAGAATTTTGTTAGCCTCAGAATTATCATTGCGTGATAACATAGGCTTCCAATTATTATCATTAGCATTAGGATATGGAACAAAAGGACGATTGTTGGGAACATATGGGGGTTTATTATAAGAGTTATAATTGTTGTTACCATACCCATTATTACCATAGTTCCTAATGAAGTTGACATCAATATTTTCAGAATTGTTTCCAACTAGTTCTTGCAAAGGAACATTTTCAACACTAGGTTTATTAAGCAAAGCAAGAATAGTATCCATTTTAGATGACAAATCATTAGTTTCTTCAATAGAGTTCACTTTCTTAGAAGGATTAGGTGCCCTATCAGTATGCCATTGACTATAGTTTTGTAAAATGCTTTCCAATATATTTTTAGCTTCTACTATAGTCTTACTCATAAAAGCACCTCCAGCAGCAGAATCAAGTATGTTTCTAGACATGTAGTTTAAACCATTGTAGAAAGAGTGTAATATGGTCCATTCATTAACTCCATGTGAGGGACAAGTTCTAAGCATAAGTTTTATCCTATCCCAAGCCATAGCAACATGTTCATTTTCATTTTGCCTAAAAGAAAGGATGTTGTTTCTATTTTGCAAAATTTTAACAGGGGGATAATATTTCTTAATGAAAGCTTCTTTTAGATCATCCCAAGAATTAATACTACCAGATGGCAAGGAATGCAACCACTCTTTAGCTTTTCCTCTAAGTGAAAAAGGAAATAACTTCAGTTTTAGGATATCACTTTCCACATTTTTAAACTTTTGCATGTCACATATTTCAACAAATCATGAAGATGCATAGAGGCATCCTCCATAGCACTACCACCAAATTGTTCCCTAGTTATCAAGTTCAACAAACTAGGACTTACTTCATAACTCTCAGCATTTATCTTAGGTGTGGCAATAGCTCTCGTGATAAATTGATCATTAGGAGTGTTTGTGTAGTCACACAACTTAGTTCTTTCTCCCATTTTAGCAAGTTTTTTTGGTATTTTTAATTTTTTATGCAAAACTGAAATAAATATGATATGATATGCAATGACACTAACAAAACAAATAAATTGCTTTGTAAGTAAAGATGGATAAGATGGTGCTCACGTAGGTGCAACCTCCCCAAGCTTAGGTGTTAGCACAAGTTGGTGACGTTGACTTTGTTGTGAGATGAATGCGATGATGCACACCCTTGGATAAATCTCTCAGCTACGATTCCCCGGCAACGGCGCCAGAAAACGTCTTGATGATCCCGAAGAGCAAGTCTTGATGCCTGCACAAATAAACGGGATTAGGTTGAGACTCCAAGTGCAGAGTGTATAGTAAGTGGAAGACAGTTTTCCCCACGAGGGGTGACTCGAGGGTTTAATATCGAACTCTCGGGGAATCTGAAGTGGTAGATTTATCTTCTTATCCTTCTTTTGGTTACCTACAAAACAAGGTTAGATGTTTTGGTCCTCAACCTCACCTGTGGTTGTCAAGCACAAGGTGTAAGAATGATATCAGGATAGTTATGCAATGCAAACAAGAAATAAATATGCAATGATGGTGGATGCAATGTAAATGATATTTTTGGGTTTTTGAATGATGTATGCAAGATGAAAAGTATTTTTGTATTTTCGGATTTAATGATGGCTGAAAATAGAAAAGTGGTATATGGTGTTGGAAAGGTGTTTCTTATGATTAAAAATGGACTGGGGTTCATGGTTTCACAAATGCACTCTCTCTTTATAAAGTGGTAGACAATGGAACACACAAGTTAACATATGAGATTGCAACACAGGGTTTGATAACAAGTTACTTAGATATATGGGCATCACGTCCTAACATAGAGATCTTTTGGTTATTAACCTCTCTTATACTCCACCAAGATGCGAACTAAATCATAACACCTCAGTAATTAAGATAACTCAGAGTATAGCATTAAGTATCATGACATGAAGTGAAAATAAGAACATGCTAGATCTAGTCATGGAGTAGTGGCAATGGTCACGCCCACATCCCCGGTAGCATGGTATTTTAGTTTATCCCTAGTGAGGTAACAAAGTAAGGTAAAGATACCAAAGTGGATCGCAGAACTTTCTCTCACGTTCACTGCACTAGCCACCCCCCGTTACTCCAACTAATGCACACGTTCCCCCACACACGCTCTCATAAACATGCTTGATCAAAACAAGTAGACAAGAACGGGGTACATAATATGCATCTATACTCATAACTGAAACAAACATTGCAATCTCAAACATATATTAACTCATAAAGATCCACCACAAAGGTATTACAACGGTGACCGTAATCATGTTCAGCAGCTCATACGGTGCTAATTAGTGAAGCTCAAGAGAGGAGAGATACATAAGTTACTTCCACAAACCCATAGTCCAGAGGTGGACTACTCCCTCTTCATCATGGAGACGGTGGAGAAGTCGATGGAGAAGATGGAGACCACGCCGGCAGCGCCCCGCCGGAGTTTTCCCCCTCCAATCTGCAGCTCCTGATCTCCGTTTCGGTGTTTCTGTGTTTGTGCGGCGCTCCTTCCAGAGAACGTCGGGGGACCTTTTTTATAGGCGTTTTTAGGTCAAGACGAAGGCGGTGGAGCGAAGATCGACGGCAACGGAGCCACGAGGCCCAAACGGGTGGGTCCCACGCGGCCTGGTACTGGCCGCGTGGGCCCCCGTTTGGCCCTCGGGCTCCGTTTGCTCGCTTCCTTTTTCCGTAGTCCTTCTTCCTTCCAAATATTGACGCCCGTAAATTTCCAGGTGATTTCGTTGACGTTTGGGTCCCTGAAACATTAAAATACAAAACTAGGGTTTTCTGCCTGTGCAGGGTTAATTCCATAAAAATAGGAAATATGAAGATATTCCAAAATCATGATAAAACATTGATATAACCCTTATATGATGCAAATATGATTGGAATATAAGCAATTAAAGTGCAAAGTTCATGTATGCATTTTACATGCATCAACATCCCCAAGCTTAATCCATGCTCGTCCTCGAGTATGAAGATGATAAAACTAACATGGACTTTGCAATTTAATACTTAACAATGAATATCAAAGATGATTACAATTGCTACATATAGTCAAATGATTCATTCTTCAAAGGAGTAGCAATATGCAAATAGTTTATGAAGTGATATCAAGTATTCAAGACAAGGATGTTCATTGATAGTTCACAAAGTGTAACATAGTAGCAAGTAATATGGAACACATGTATGCATAATGATAAGTAGAACATCCTACAACGGTCATAGAGTGTAGATTAAAATCTGAATATGATAGGTGTACACTTTGAAAAGATGTATATGTGAGTAGAGGTAAAGCATGCATAAGTTTCATCCAACTTCCAAACTCTTCTACTTAAGTTAATGATTGCAATAAGGTATTCAATGGTGTCAAGCTCTCATTGCCCCTATCATAGCATCTTGAATGATTAAGGTTAAAGTGAAAGCAAATATGAGTAGTGTGCTTGATAAAGAATGGGTTGAATGTCTCATGCCCCTTGAATACAAGTACTTACACCATTGTGGCGCCCCGACCCGACTGCTATACAGTGATACTGTGTCCCCGGTATCCGATACCACCAGACACACTATCAAAGCATAATAGAGAGATCAAGACTTGTGGAACAACTGGCACATCACAGACTCTACGATACAAATCATTATAGTTCAACTCTTATAATAGAGAAAGATAGCAAATGACAACCAGAGGTCACAGACCCAACATTACAACAAGCGGAAGCAAATTAGGTTGTTCTAAACAACAAGAACCAAATTATGGCCTAAGAGGCCTGCAGATAAACATCCAGCGCCAGCTGTTCCGGGATGTCCCAAGCTGCCACCTGGGAACCCCAGACTACTCGTCGACGTCCACAAAGAACCCACCTTCGAGGGCGGTGAAGTCCTCCTCTGAAACAAAACAAACGACGTTGAGTTCGACGAACTCGCAAGATTATATGGCTGTTTTGCATAAAGCTGATTTTATTTATGAAAACATAACTCAATGGCATCGACTATTCAGAGTATTTTTAAAAGAGGTAAGAAGTAACTCTTTCTTTTATCACCTTCTCATCATCAACCACCATCAACCACTGTACCTGTTCATCCAAGGCACCTCCCCGAATCACCCTCGAGGAAGCTCACCTTTCAATCTTGAGTGGTACCTCTAGTACCCAGTTTTTAATCATTCCGTTAAAGTTATTCTATGATCCTACCTTCACTTCCCAAGTCGTCCGTAACCGTGGACACGGCTTTTCGAAAAGATTTAACCCTGCAGGGGTGCACTGTGTTTACCTTCGGTACCGCCCGGCTCATTGCCTACGCTTAGCTCTCTTCCGGGGAAAGCCGGCTGAGTGGGAACGGTTACAACCTTTACCTTGTTAAGGACTAACCCAGGATCATCAGTGAGGACGGAGCAGCGGATCATCAACACCGTGCCTCGTGGCCACTCATTTTCCTAACACCACCATCCTCACGCACACGCAAATGGAAGCCCGAACTAGAGGACCCTGGCTAGCCCCGCTCAAGTTAGTTGGTCGACGGGGGTTCCATATAGCCCACCGAAAGGAAGCGCGCTCATTCTTGGTTCAAGAGGTAAAGAACTCGCACCTAGGCGGCGAGAGTGAGACAAAACACCACCATACCAAAGTGGCCTCTCATCCCCACCTTTAAGCATTTTATTACCTGTCTCCACAATTCTCCACCATCATCTGAAAACTTCAACAACCTGTTTCCAACATGAAGTATCCATCGGACGGCTAAGCATTTAACTAAGCATGGCTAAGCATCAACATTGCATAGTTAAGTATTTCAGGCCAACAATACAATCCTATGGATAATAGGAGGGGAAACAGGTAATTGGCATCGGAATCTTAATGCAACTATAGGATACTCTAATCCAAGCAAATTGACATTTGGAACCGCATGCAATATTATAGTGGAGAAAATATTTGCGGAAAATAGGATAAGATATGCTCAGAGGGGGGATTACGCTTGCCTTGTTGAGCGGAGTAGTCAAACTGCTCGTCGGAGTAATGAGTAGAGTATTTTTCTATAAGCATGTGTTGGATAGTATTGCTATGCAAAAACTGTTTAGAGTAGCACCTCTATACTAGTGGTCTAGAATCCTATTATAACTTAGTAGAAATATTGATATGCTATGCAAAAGATTGTTTTGATAAAAGCTATATTCTACTAAGTAAAATGAAACTCCTGGGTGGATTGGTTTGATAGAGGAGGTCGGAGTTGAGTGGCTACTCAGGGCCATTTCTATGGTTTTACCTGAGTATGTGCGCTTGTGGATTGCCACCAAGGAACAAAGGGAGTTGAAGATCTCCAAGGAAAGTTCAAGCGACTGGAGTTGAAGAAGTTGAAGATCTCCTTATCCCAAGTTGATGGGTGAACAAATGTAGAAGCTCGGTGGGGATAGACCAGTGTTGCCACATTGATAACTGGGGATAGACCAGCATTGAAATGGATCATTGGGGATAGACCACTGATGCCACATGGATCACTGGGGATAGACCAGTGTTGCCACATGGTGCACAGGGGATAGACTTGTGTTACCACATTTTAGTTCGATGAGGCATGGATCACTAGGGATAGACTAGTGATGCCACAAGGTGCACTGGGATAGACCAGTGTTACTTCACTTTGATTTTGAGCAGCTGTTCAAGGACGTCAACGGAGGCTCCCAACATCTTATTTCTCTAAGTAAAACTTGATGGGTGAACAAGGGTAGACAAGACTATGGACTTCATGCCATATTGTCTCAAACATTTGAAGAAAATGTTTTACAAAGTGTTAGGCAAAATTGGCTTTTATGCAAAATAGCCTTGAACTCCACCAGCCAAATATGCATATAGGCTATAGAGTTATTCCATTAAGTGTCCACATAGTGTCACTTGCCAGATCCATTTTTAATGGTATCTGACCCACTCTGTTGCAAATTTTTATTTGTTGCAGATTGTTCTGACGACGAGTGAGTTTCGTTGAGGGTTTCGAGTCTGCAACCAACATGTTTTCGCCTGTGGCACATGATGATGATGGAGACTCCATGAAGATTATTTTTCCGCTGCTTTACTCTTTAAAAGCTAGCTTCGTGCTATGCAATTTGTAAAGGATATTTTCCTAAGTACTGGATCCGCGTGTAATAATTGATACAATGTTGTGATAATTCATCTTAGACTGTGTGTGCAAATGAATCGATCCGGGGGTTTGCACTATACACAGGTACCTTGCCAATTTTCTAAGTGCAGTTTCGCTACATATCAAGATCTTATTTTGGCGAGTGGTTTGGCTAGGCCTGACGGGATGCGAGCAGGCGGATCGCGATCTTCTCAACGTTTGGAGTTTTGAAGAGCTTTTCAGATAGAAACAGCTTTACACAAAATTGAGCTTATTCATTTTATTTCGACATTAAATTTGAAGGACCGGTTTAGTAGATATTTATAGGCAAAACAGCTTTCAGCATAGGATTAGTTCTCCCGGTAAAGTAGCAGTGCTTGCTAATGATCGAATAGGTCCTTTCTTTGAGTCTAGGAAAGGGCTTAGGTAGGGGGATCCCCTGTCGCCCATCATCTTTAATATAGCAATAGATGTTCTTATTCAGCTCAATGTAATTTGGTAGATGATGGGGTTAGTATGATTCAGTATGCTGATGATACAATCTTCGAGACATCACAAATTCTCACCAGGGTTGACTTTGCGAGCGCTCTCGCGTCCACGGCCGATACGGTGGCTCCTCCGGCCTGATCTCCTCGCTCCGGTGCCCTCTCCGGCCGCCACGACCAGATCTGGCCATCCCTCACCGTCCTCTCTCCTCCCAGCCCCAAGGTATGTAGCGGCGTGGTCTGCTGACGCCACCGCGTCGCTGGTGCTCCCGGAGCTTCGCCAGCGCCCCATGGCTGCCGAGCTCCCGCGACCCGCCAGACATCAAGTTCAGGGTCCGCCGTCGTAGTCCTCCCACTTCTCTGCTGCGTCCGAGCCTGAGGAGACGCTCTTGGAGGTTCCGGCCGAGCTGCAGCACACCGCCGCCCCGCCTGTTCTGGGCCGCCCCGTCGAGTTAGCACTGGGAAGCATGCTCTTAGGAAGGCGACGGCTGACGCTAGCGCCGCCGGCCTTCAACGCCTCGAGTAAGCAACGGTTGGCTCTCGCGATGCCGACCATCAACGCCTCTCCGCCAAGCAGCGCATCCTCGTCGTCCGGTTCGCGTTTCTCGCGCCTGGACTCTAGCGTGGGAGACGGAGAGGAGGAGGGCTCTATGCTGGAGGCCTCCCTTGTGCCCGCGTCAGTAGCGTTACCCCGGCCGGCCGCGCCAGCTTCGCCAACCAACCCTGCCGCCGCGCTGGCCGCGGCCGTCCTGGCGTCCCACAAGGCCAAGCCACCTGTTGGAGCCCGGTTGGCTCGTCCTCGTCGCCCCCATAGGCCCGCAGTGGCGAACTTGCCTCCCCCCTGCCGGCCTATCAACCCTGCTGCCATTGTTGGGGGCTCCATTGTCCAGCCCGAGGCGTGCTGTGAAGAAGAAGAAGTCTGCGTTGCGAGGAGTTGTTGATGGGAGGCGGTTCTGGCTGCTACCGACCCAACGGGTGGCGTGGAGCATGAGGAGGGGCTGGGGTCTGACCCGGCCGTGCTTGTGGTGGGTCTTGGGTCCTTGACGCTGCAGCCAGGCGGCCTGGTCTGTTCGGAGGTCAGCTCCGTTGTCCTCGACGACGACGACAACAAATTGGTTGCGCGAACATTGATGGCCTCCACCGAAGACGTTGTTTTCGGCTCGGTTCACGGCGACGCTGATGTGCGCCATGTTGAGGAGGCGCTTGCCGACGCTGCAACCGCTCTTGATGCCTGATCAGAAGCAAATATAGGGGGGGTGTGTTTGTTATCGTCTCCACAGGGATTGACAAGTATTATGATGGTTCTAAGTGTTGGCAGAAGCTAGGCTAACTCAAGTTACAGGTTTTACTGCATGAAAGTAAGGGTTTTTAGGGAAAGGGTTTTACTACAACTAATTCAGAATTGTAACTTGTAGCCTCTGGGTTGTCAATCCAGATGCTAGCAAGGATCCAAGCAAGGTTTAGACAGGGAACAAGAATTACTTCAACAGCTGCAGAGACTAGTCTTGCAAGCTAGGGTTTTTAGCAGGTTTTAGGCAGAAGGAAATTTGGAACACAAAGATCACTGCTTTCTGGGTTGTCAGCCAGATCACAAGTGAGTTAACAAGCAAATAGAGGCTAGGGATGGAATTACAACACACAGTGTGCATGGACTAGCCTTACACACACAGATCAAGCCACACAACAAGCATATCATGCAAATATTCAGTAAAAACAGAGAACTGTGTCACTCAATTCACTGCAATAGCCAAATAAAAGAAGCCCTACTTACAGATGGATGATCTACTCAGTTCACAACAAGATTACACAGAGGAATGGAGAGAAATCCTTGGCTAAGCTCACTGAAACCCTGTCGAGGCAGAGAAAGCAGGGGAAGCAGAGTTGCAGATCATGTGCTTCAGGTCACCAGGGCCTTGTGCTTCTTCTCCTGGCCTCCATGCTCATCTTGCTCTTGGTCTTGTTCTTGGTCTGGTTCTTGCTGTTCTTGGAGTTCTTGGTGGTTGGTGGAAAGTGGCAGAGAGAGGTGTTGTGGTGGTGGCTGTCGATGGGAATGAGGTGGATGGATGGGAATGGAGTTATGGATGGATTGCCTCAGTGGTGGTGTGGTGGCTTTATAGAGCTTTTTCCATTTGTGGTGGAGGTGTGACCCGAGGTGGAGAGGGAGTGAAGCTTCCTCTACTTTCTTGCACATGGGCTGTCTCCACACTTTTCCACTTTTATGCCCTTTTTCCCTTTTTGGCTTGCTTGATCTCCAAGTTGATCTCCTTTCTCTTGACTGGTTCAAATGTGTTTGAATTCATACTGTGCTTCTCATGGACCAGCTTCTACTCGAATTTGAGCATTGCTTCACCTTTAGCTTAACTGACGGAAATTTCACTCTGTCAGTTACGGTTCACTTTCTGGGATAGAGGTGTTCTTCAACTTCTGGATTGATTTATTCTTGTTGAGCATGGACATCTTCTCTGCTATATTGGATTCACTTGTGTGCTGCTTCTTGCTTCACATTTGCACTGGTTCTTCTGAAGATAGTGTGCACTTTGCACACTGAACTGTAAAAGGGGAAGTGCACTGTAAAATGCAGATAAAAGCAGTACTGGATACAAATGCAGTGAGGTTTTTAGGGTTTTAGGGGTATGAATTATGCATACAAATGATGGTGATCAAACCCCCAGACCTAAACCTTTGCTTGTCCCCAAGTAAAGCAAAATGAGGTTTTACTGACAACAGTCTGAAGATGAACAGTACTCAGTTCTGAAAACTTAGCAGTTCATTCAAATTGGATTCATAGCAGTTCCTATTTACTATTAGAGCAAGTGCTAGTTGCGAAACAGGTTCCAAATAACAGGATTTAATCATTTCTAGGTTCAAATACTTAGGATTAACATGATAAGACAATCTGCAAGGAAATTGAATAGAAATGATCCAGAAAATAGCCATAATGCAGAAATGAGTGTTATATGCATGCTTAGTCAGTGATTCACCTACTACAGTTCCCAGGAACATAGTAGGCTAGTGCTTATGTAAGAAATGGGTTAGTAAACTAGTTTCTTGTCAGTTTTAATATATTTAGTGCTTCACAGGTTACAATCCCAGGATCATAACTGCTAATGCAAACATTTGTTTCATGTTTCAGTTAAATTGTTTCAGGTTAGTGCTTCACACACCACAATCCAGAGATCACAGTGGCTAATGCGAAAATTGTTTGCTGTCATATTTTACACTTGGTTAGTATCAGTGTTAGTGCTTCACAAATCACAATCCAGAGATCATGATTGCAAATGCAGAAAATGCAAATATGCAGTTAGTAAATGGCTCTGTAATGGATTATCACATTCAGTTTCTAAGCAAATTGTATTATCAGGTATTCCAGAAATCTTGATCAGAGAAATAAATGAATTCTGCTTTGATAGATGGTTCTGAACATAGGACTTTGCAAGAATAATAAACAGATACAATGCATGCTTCTCAACAAAATGTAATGCTATTTGATCAAAACAGAGCAACACAATAAAATCTTTACTGAAACAGGTGTAAATTGCCAAATTGATCATAATTCAAAACATGGCATAGCAATGATGTTCATGCTGTACAAGTGGTGAGAGGGATTGGAATAATTCCACCTGGTGTTCTCTTCTGCCTCTTGCTTCTGGTATCATAGCCAAGACTTCTCCATTCTTCTTTATTCAAAATCTAAAAAACAAAGACAGAAAAACACACAAAACAAACAATAGCTAATAAAGGAAATAAAAAATGTAAATGCATAAAAAGGTATCAGGCTGCCTCCTGATGAGCTGCTCTTGTTTATAGTCATTAGCTTGACTGTAGCTTCTTCACTAGTTCTCAGCTGCAGAGGGTGCATTGGGTGCATCCTCTATCTCATCTTCATATGTTTCTTCACTGTCTTCAGTGTTCAACTGCTCTCCTGCTCTCTAATGCTTCAGTCTCTGTCCATTTACCTTGAATGTGCCTTCATTTGGGCTCTGCACTTCAAATGCACCATGCCCCAGGTCTCTCTTGATAACACAGGGACCAAACCATCTTGACTTGAATTTTACAGAGAACAAATGCAGCTTGGAGTCATACACCAACACTGTTTGTCCAACACTGAATTCCTTCCTGAGTATGTGCTTGTCATGCCATTTCTTGCCTTTTCCTTGTAAATCTTTGAGCTTTCATAAGCATCATTTCTCAGTTCTTCCAGTTCACACATCTGGAGCTTTCTTGCTGTTCCATCTTTGCCTAAATCCATGTTTAGCTTCCTTATTGCCCACTGGGCTCTGTGCTCCAACTCGACAGGTAAGTGACATGCTTTTCCATAAACAAGCCTGAATGGTGACATACCAATAGGTGTTTTCTATCCTGTCCTATATGCCCACAGAGTATCTGGTGGCTTCATTGACCAATCACCTCTGGATTTGGACACAACTTTCTCAAGAATCTATTTTACTTCTCTGTTGGACAACTCAGCTTGCCCATTTGCTTGTGGATGGTAGGGTGTTGTCATTCTGTGGTTCTTCACACCATATTTGCTCAGGAGCTTTTCTAGCTGTTCATTGTTGAAATGGGCTCCACCATCACTGATCACTACTCTTGGTACTCCAAATCTTGGAAAGATGACTGTTTTAAAGAATTTGCAGACAGACTTGGAGTCAGCACTGACAGTGGGTATTGCCTCAATCCTTTTGGACACATAGTCCACTGCAACTAAAATGTGTTTATATCCTTCTGATGATGGTAAGGGTCCAACAAAATCTACTCCCCACACATCAAACAATTCCACTTCAAGAATTCCTTTCTGTGCATTTCATTTCTCCTTGATATTTTTCCTGCTCTCTGACAGGGATCACACTGCTTGATATACTCATGTACATCCTTGAACAAGTTAGGCCAATAAAATCCAGCTTGCAGGATTTTTGCTTGTGTTTTCATCACTCTACCATGGCCTCCATACATGTCTGCATGGCATTGGTACATAACATCTCTGGTTTCTTCTGCTGGCACACACCTTCTTACTATTCCATCTGCACAATGCTTATACAGAATGGCTCATCCCAATAATAGCTTTTGACATCATGCATAAATTTCTTTTTCTGTTGGTAGGACATATCTGCTGGCACAATTTCGTAGGCCAAATAATTCACAATATCTGCATACCATGAAGAACTTACACTTACTGCCATCAAATGCTCACCAGGCATATTGTCTTGTATCTCTATGTTTTCAGGACAGTTGATTCTTGACAGGTGGTCTGCTACTGAATTTTCAGACCCCTTTTTGTCCTTGATCTCAATATCAAATTCTTGCAGCAAGAGGATCCATCTGATCAGCCCAGGCTTTGCATCCTTTTTGCTCACTAAGTACCTTATTGCTTCATGATCAGTGAAAACAATGCACTTGTGTCCAACAAGGTAAGGCCTGAACTTGTCAAATGCAAATACTACTACCAGTAATTCTTTTTCAGTGGTTGTGTAATTAACTTGAGCATCATCAAGTGTTTTGCTGGCATAGTGGATCACATGGACAACTTTTTCCTTCCTCTGGCCAAGCACTGCTCCTACTGCATAATCACTGGCATCACACATCAGCTCAAATGGCATTGTCCAGTCAGGTGGCTGCACTATTGGAGTTGTGATCAAAGCTTCTTTTAGCTTATTGAAGGCTTGCATACATGCTTCATCAAACACAAACTGCACATCATGGTTCAGAAGTTTTGTGAGTGGTTTTGCAATTTGAGAGAAATCCTTGATGAATCTCCTGTAAAAGCCAGCATGTCCCAAGAAACTCTGTATTCCTTTCACATTCTCAGGTGGAGGTAGCTTTGCAATCACATCAACTTTTTCTTTATCTACCTCAATTCCTCTGGCTGACACCAAGTGACCAAGGACAATGCCTTCAGTTACCAAGAAATGGCATTTCTCCCAATTGAGTATCAAATTCTGCTCTGAACACCTGTGTAGCACTGCTGTCAGATTTTTCAGGCATGTAATGAAATCCTTTCCATAGACAGTGAAATCATCCATGAATACTTCCATGATTTTCTTAATGTGATCAGAGAATATAGACATCACGCATCTCTGAAATGTGCCAGGTACATTGCATAACCCAAATGGTAATCTCTTATAAGCAAATGTTCCATAGGGACAGGTGAATGTGGTCTTGTCTTGATCAGCAGGGTAAATAGGTATTTGCAAAAATCCAGAATATCCATCAAGATAGCAATAGAATTTCTGTCCTGCCAGCCTTTCTAGCATCTGATCCATAAATGGCAAAGGAAAATGGTCTTTCCTAGTTGCCTTATTCAGTTTTCTGAAGTCATTCACCATTCTCCACCCAGTAACAGGTCTTGTTGTCATCAGCCTACCTTCTTCATTTTCTACAACTGTGTAGCCTCCTTTCTTAGGCACAATATGTATAGGACTAACCCACTCATGTCAGAGATGGGGTAAATCATTCCTGCACTTAGCAGTTTCAGCACTTCTTTCTTCACTACTTCTTGCATTGCAGGATTCAGTCTTC
Organism: Poa pratensis; assembly: GCA_947311845.1. Lineage (NCBI taxonomy): Eukaryota > Viridiplantae > Streptophyta > Magnoliopsida > Poales > Poaceae > Poa > Poa pratensis. The sequence goes on from CAMZMU010000010.1 coordinate 15,538,579, forward strand.
TATGCCCTTCTCTAGTTGGTTTGCTGCCTTCTTCTAAATGTATCCTGTGAGAGCAAACTTTCTCATCAATACCTCTGATATCATCAATGGAATAGCCAATTACATTCTTGTACAATCCCAGTACCGACAACAGGCTTTCTTCTTGTTCACTGTCAAGTGCTGAACTGATAATGACAGGGTGTATTTTTTCTTTCTCTAGGAATGAGTATTTCAATTGAGATGGTAATTCCTTTAGCTCAACAATAGAATGGTGAGCTGGTTCAGTAGTTTCTCTTTCTGTATCTTCTGCATTCTTTTCACAGAGGTTTATTCCACATAATTCCCGTGGCTTAATGCTGTCAGCTGTCACAAACACTTGTGCTTCAGGCTCTTCTGACTGCATTTCCTGTATTGTGTCTTGCACACTCTTTTCCACCACATCAATGGAATGGCACTGCTCAAGAATATTTGGCAAATGAGAAGCATGCTTCATGCCGAATTCTGCTTGCTCTGAACCAAATTGCAATTTCAGAGTTCCACCTTTCACATCAATTATTGCTCCTACTGTTGCCAAGAAGGGTCTGCCTAGTATCATGGATTCTGAATTGTCTTCCATTTCCAGTACCACAAAATCTAATGGATAAGCAAAATTTCCTACTTGGACAGGTACATCTTCCAAAATTCCTACTGGCTTCCTCAGTGTTCTGTCAGCTAGCTGCAGTGTCATTGATGTGGGTTTCAGCTCTCCTAACTGCAAGATTTGACTAACAGCAAAAGGCAAGACACTAACTGAAGAACCTAGGTCACACAATGTTGTGAATGTTCTTTTTCCAACAACACAAGGGATACTAAAACTCCCTGGATCACCAATCTTCTTGGGCATATAATTCAGAATGACCGCACTACAATCTTCTGTCAGAGCCACTATTTCAAGGTCTTCTAAGCTTCTTTTCTTTGTAATCAAGTCCTTGAAGAATTTTGCATATAAGGGGATGTGTAGCACTGCATCTAGAATGGGAATAGTGATCTGAACTTCCTTCATGGTTTCCAAGAACTTAGCATACTGCTTTTCTTCCTTAGTTTTCTCTAGTCTTTCAGGGAATGGCACTTTCTGTAACACAGGCCTCATTACTGCAGGAGCTGGATTTGCAGCAGTATTATCTTGCTTTTCAGTTTCTGCAGCAGGCTGAACTGGCTTTGCATGTGTTGGAGCCTTTTCCACAATTTTTTCAGAACTGCAGCTGCTGTTTCAGTTTCTACTGGCCGGCAGGTTGTGCTACAGTGTTTTCAGAGACAACAGACTACTGTACTTGTGTTCTTCTCTGTGGAACTACATAGGTGACTGTTGGAGGTGTTTTTAGCACTGGTGTAGTGTTTATTCCACTCCTAGTAGTCACTGCCTCTATTGATTCAGTAATTGTAATAGCACCACACTGCTTTGGGTTTTTCTCTGCTTGTGCAGGCAGCTTGCCTTCAGGCTGAATTACTTGGGCATTGGAAATCCCAGCTGTAAGTGTCTGCATTGTCTTGAAAAACAATTCAGACTGCATTTTCATTGTTTCCTGCATTCCACTGAACATTTCTTTCTGCAGCCTCATCATTTCACTTATTTCTGACTAACTAGTAGAAGCATTTTGCTGAATTACTTGCTGTTGTTGCTGCTGCTGTGGTTGCTGCTGTTGCTGTTGCTGCATATTGCTTTGTGGTCTGTAATTTTGCTGAGCTGCTTGAGCATAATTCTGTTGGTTTGCTTGAGGGTAGCTCTGCTGATTTGCATTCTTGTAGGACAGTTTGGGTGGTTCCTCCAAGCAGGGTTGTAGCTCTGAGAGAATGCACCTTGGTTCTGAGCATAGTTTACTTCAGCTACTTGGGTTCCAGTTGGTACAAACAGAGTACACTCAAGAGGGGAATGCCCTTCATTTCCACAAATCATACAGGCCGATGCAACTTGGTTCACAGGCACAATTGCCTTACTGTTCTTTTCCTGCATGAGTTGAGCAAGCTGTGTTGATAGGCTGTCTAGCTTAGCTTCTAAAGCATTCTGCCCATTTGACTGAATTAAGGACTGGTTGCTTGGGTGAACTGCTCTTTCATTAGTCCAGGAAAAATTATGTGTTGCCATACTTTCAATTAATGATGTGGCTTCATCAAGGGTCGTGTTCATGATACCTCCACCAGCAGCTGAATCAACAAAGGATCTAGTCTGCTCTGTCAGGCCCTTGTAAAAGGTTTGCAAAATGAGCCACTGTTCCTGACCATGATTAGGACACATCCTGATGAGACCTTGATATCTCTGCCAAGCATCATATAAGCTTTCACCTTCATACTGCACAAATCTTGTGATCTTGTCCTGCACTCAGCAGCCTTGGTGGGAGGGAAGTACCTTTCAAAGAATGCTTGCAACAAATGCTCCCAAGTATCTCTGCAGTGGATTGGAAATGCATGAAACCACATTTTTGCAAGGCCAGACAGAAAAATGGAAACAACTGCATTCTAATTGCTTCAGGGGGTACACCATTGTGCTTAAGGGTGTTGCAATACTCTAAAAAGTTTCTGATATGCTCATGGGGGATCTCTAAGCCACTGCCTTTTAATGGATTGTGTTGAACCATGTTGATCAGTGCTGGCTTGATTTCCCAGTTGTTTGCCTGGATGACAGGCATCACAACATCTGCATTGGTCAACTGGTCCTTGGGGATCCATAAATCCCTCAACTTTTGGTCACCCATGGTGATTATTGACTGCCTTTCCTCTTGATCTTCTACTGAGGACACTGATGCTGCTCTCCTTCTGGCAAGAAAAGTTCTTTCTGGCTCTGGATCAAAAGGAGCTAGAGGTGAATCTTCAGACTGCATTCACCACTTTCAGAAACTGCATAAAGGAGTTCATTTTTCCTCTACACACAGTCACAAACAAGAACTTTTATCAAGGGTTAATAACAATTCTAGTGACAGATCACAGGACATAAAGCATCTCAGACATGCAAATCATGCATAAAGTTCATCAATTTTAACACAGAGCCTAGTCTACTGCACTACAAAGTTCCAAACATAAGTCAATCCCCGGCAACGGCGTCAATTTGATCAGAAGCAAATATAGGGGGGTGTGTTTGTTATCGTCTCCACAGGATTGACAAGTATTATGATGGTTCTAAGTGTTGGCAGAAGCTAGGCTAACTCAAGTTTCAGGTTTTACTGCATGAAAGTAAGGGTTTTTAGGGAAAGGGTTTTACTACAACTAATTCAGAATTGTAACTTGTAGCCTCTGGGTTGTCAATCCAGATGCTAGCAAGGATCCAAGCAAGGTTTAGACAGGGAAAAAGAATTACTTCAACAGCTGCAGAGACTAGTCTTGCAAGCTAGGGTTTTTAGCAGGTTTTAGGCAGAAGGAAATTTGGAACACAAAGATCACTGCTTTCTGGGTTGTCAGGCCAGATCACAAGTGAGTTAACAAGCAAATAGAGGCTAGGGATGGAATTACAACACACAGTGTGCAGGGACTAGCCTTACACACACAGATCAAGCCACACAACAAGTAGATCATGCAAATATTCAGTAAAAACAGAGAACTGTGTCACTCAATTCACTGCAATAGCCAAATAAAACAAGCCCTACTTACAGATGGATGATCTACTCAGTTCACCACAAGATTACACAGAGGAATGGAGAGAAATCCTTGGCTAAGCTCACTGAAACACTGTCGAGGCAGAGAAAGCAGGGGAAGCAGAGTTGCAGATCATGTGCTTCAGGTCACCAGGGCCTTGTGCTTCTTCTCCTGGCCTCCATGCTCATCTCGCTCTTGCTCTTGGTCTTGTTTTGGTCTGGTTCTTGCTGTTCTTGGAGTTCTTGGTGGTTGGTGGAAAGTGGCAGAGAGAGGTGTTGTGGTGGTGGCTGTCGATGGGAATGAGGTGGATGGATGGGAATGGAATGGAGTTATGGATGGATTGCCTCAGTGGTGGTGTGGTGGCTTTATAGAGCTTTTTCCATTTGTGGTGGAGGTGTGACCCGAGGTGGAGAGGGAGTGAAGCTTCCTCTACTTTCTTGCACATGGGCTGTCTCCACACTTTTCCACTTTTATGCCTTTTTTCCCTTTTTGGCTTGCTTGATCTCCAAGTTGATCTCCTTTCTCTTGACTGGTTCAAATGTGTTTGAATTCATATTGTGCTTCTCATGGACCAACTTCTACTCGAATTTGAGCATTGCTTCACCTTTAGCTTAACTGACAGAAATTTCACTCTGTCAGTTACGGTTCACTTTCTGGGATAGAGGTGTTCTTCAACTTCTGGATTGATTTCTTCTTGTTGAGCATGGACATCTTCTCTGCTATATTGGATTCACTTGTGTGCTGCTTCTTGCTTCACATTTGCACTGGTTCTTCTGAAGATAGTGTGCACTTTGCACACTAAACTGTAAAAGGGGAAAGTGCACTGTAAAATGCAGATAAAAGCAGTACTGGATACAAATGCAGTGAGATTTTTAGGGTTTTAGGGGTATGAATTATGCATACAAATGATGGTGATCAATGCCGAGGAGGGATGGGAGCATGTGGGTCGGGGGCACCGCTACAGCCGGGGTGCTCCTCCCGAGCGGTCGAGGGAAGGTCTCGAGCGCAGCCTCGCCTTCAAGCGTTGGGCTCGAGGAAGGTGCTTTCGTTGCCTCGAGCATGGCCACCAAGTCAGCGCATGTCGTGGTCCCTTCAGGTGCATCTGTTGTCGTCTCCTTGGTCATCAGGAGAGGTTCTGTCGTGCTCGCTCTCCGGTTGCTCACGATCGCTCTCCTGGCGCTCGCGCTTGTTCTCCGGTCGCGGACCGCTCGTCGCTACGTGTGTCAGTGCCGCCAAGATCCCCATCTGGATGTTGCAAGGATGTAAATGCCAGTGCCTTTTTGGGTTCTTCCTTTGACTCTGAGTTTGCACTGATGCGCTTGGAGCTCCTACAAAAGGTTGAGATGCTTCGCACTGAGCTTCGTGACACTCTGGCCAAGCTTCAGTTTGCGTCAGTCGTGTCTTTGCCGCCTGAGCTTCAGGTTGGCTCTGTCGATGAGGGGACTGAATGCTTTGGAGAATTTTCTCCTCGTGCTCTGCTTGTGTCACCGTCTGCCCTTGAGAGTGTTGTCATCACCGAGATGCCTGAGCTACAGGAGCCATGTGGGGAATCAGCCATCGTTGCGCCATCGCCACACCCGTCTGAGCCCTGCCACTTGTCTGCTTCCATGGATAGTGGATGTCTGATTGCTCCCGTCACTTCCTCATCTTTGACTGACCAGGTTACTGAGACTCGTGTGTTGGCGCCTAGCTCAATGATTCTGCTGGGCGAAGAGGTTTGCGACTTGCTTCTCGATTTGGAGGTGACTCACCCTAGATATGGCAAGGAGATTGCTCGGGTTTTGGCAGGGATGGCTTCAGATGGTGAAATCATGAAGGTGGAGAAGTCTCTCAGGAAGATGAGTAACAAGAAGCTTTGATGTTGCAAGGAAAGGTTCCGCTTCTTCTTGATTGTTGAGAGGTAGTCATGATGTCTGTTCGTGGTTGTGATAGGTTGGGCGAGTTTGTTAGCGGTCGGGTTCCTTCTAGATGTTGCCTGCTATAGGTGTTGCTTTATGCGCTTGTGTGTACAACTTCCTATGGTGTTGATGTTTGTTGTATGGTTTTCGTCCGGTTTCTTCCACTAATAAATCGGACACCTTATTTTTAATAAATATAAGGCAAAGTTTTTGCCTTCGTTTCAAAAAAAATGATACGATCTTCAAGTTTAAAGATGATCTAGATAGTGCTAGGGACTTTAAAAGTATTATGTGTATGAGTAATATCCCTTTTTTCATGATGGTAGACTGGTTTTACTAAAAGGATAATCTAGAACAGAATTGTTATGGTGGTAGACTGGTTTTACTAAAAGGATGTATGAGTAATATCCCTTTTTTCATGATGTCGATGTTTGAGCTGCCCAAACGGCCATGTATAAAGTTTGATTTCTTCAGAAAAAGGCTTTTCTGGCAGGAGTATCATTTAGTAAGTTGGGATAAAATCTGTCAGCCTTTAGAGCTAGGAGATTTGGATGTAGTTGATTCAAAAGTAATGAATGTTTGTTTACTGAGCAAGTGGCTTTGGCGGTTAGAGAACGAGGAGGGTTTGTGGCAGAGCATGGTCCGAAGCAAGTATGTTAAGGCTATGCTTTCTGCTTGTATGAAAAAACCTGGGCAATCTCAATTTTGGCAAGGCTTGATGGTGTCAAAGATACTTTCTTTAAATTATGTAGGAAAGTGGTAGGAAATGGTAAGAGAACTAGGTTCTGGGAGGACCTCTCGATTGGGGATAAACCGATGTGTGAACGCTTCAGTAGGTTATATAGTCTAAATTTTAATAAAAATGTACTTATTGCAGATGTTTTTTTAATCCAAATGGTCGGTGGTTAAGTTCAGGAGAAACTTATGGGGTGAAACAGCTGTTTTGTGGCAGGAAATGCTAGATTTATGTGCTAATATTAGATTGGTAGATAAGGAAGATAGATGTAAATGGATGCTAACTAAATCTGGCACCTTTTCCATGAAATCTATGTACTTAACTCTCAAGTTAGAAGCGGTTAAATGTAAACATAGGGATGTTTGGGTTGTGAAAATCCCTTTGAAAATTAAGGTGTTCCTTTGGTTGGCTTTTAATAAGAGCATCTAAAAAAGAGAAGGGTGGGTAGTCACCGCGTTTTCACAGCGATTTGGAGCTCTCTGCCGTCCGATCTTCACCGCGACGCGATCACAGCCGTCCGATCGTGCGTTGACTTACGGTGCCCTTTTTTCGACCCAGCCGTCAGTGTCTCTCCGGGTAAGAGATCCCATGCAGCTTGCTGTGTCGCGCCCTCCTCGCGTCGCGCGAGAGAAACGAGTGGCGGAGAGACTCAGAGGCCCCACGGTTGCCTTGGTCCGATATTTTGGAGGGCGTCATCTAGGGTGTTTGTGACTTTTCCCCTCAAAACAGTCCTCGCTTACCTCAGAACAGAGCTTGCCATACAGCCATGGCCTCCGGGCATTCGTCCACGGAGAGGCGCTACAGCGCCGGGGCGAAATTGGTGGTGCCCTTCCTCCCCCTTACCTGTCTCCATCTTATCTTCCAGGCTTCCTCCCACCTCACTTTTCCCCTTCACCGCCCAGCCTGCTGCTCGCCGATCTCATCGCCTTCGCCGTCCCTCCTCGCCTTCACGACCGTGCCTGCCTCTTGCGGACCGTGTCGCCGGCGACGTCCTGCATGATGGCTGTTGCGGGGTTTGAAGCTGGTTGAGGTTTGTCCAACAGACGTTTCTTTCATCCCCTTTCTAGGTATGAGCCTCTGTTGTTCTCGATCCGGGAGGCTGCGCTTCTTTAGTCTTTTTCTAACGCGTGTTCACGTTCGTGTGTTTGTTCTACAGATTCAGGCTTGCTTCTGGCTGTTGGGAGGGGCATTGTCTTGCTGGTGTTCTCCTCCACAGGTTTGGGCTCTTTCTGTGCAATCGCTGAGCGAATATAGATCAAAGTGTCCTTATGTACTGATAATTTTCTGTGATTTGCAGTTTGATCTGCTGGTTTTCTCTTTGGTTTTATCGGCTGTATTCTTCAGAGAGGCTGCCAGTTTGCTAGGTAAATGCTCTTTCTTTACCCAGCTTCTTCTTAGTTTGTGCCTATAGGTTGTTCGGTATTGTGGTGGTTGATGCATGCAGAATATGCATGTAAAATCGTAGCTTTTACCTTTTCCGGCTGGTGCCAATTCACTAATAAGTACAAAAAGTGTTCATGATTGTTGCACTGCATAATATACAAATTTTCCCAGCTTTTAGTATGTTCTGGCTAGCAAGCAGGTACATTAGGAGAGTTATAATGGAATCATGTGCAAGAAATAACACCACTCTGTTTTGTTGTCACTCTAAATTTTGATGTAAGGTATTCTCCTCTCGACCCAGCTGACCATAGATAGAATTTTTTTAAAATCTACTGTGAACCAGTGTCTCTGTTCTCTTATTTAGTTTTAATTAAATCATCTATAACATATCCCTAACTCAAAAGATCTATCTTAGATATCATGTGGTTCACATTTGTCTAATATGTTCCTTTGAGTGTCATATATCTCTGTTAGATCATATATTTAGTTCAGAATCCTAGGCGCCCGTTGTTTGTACAATGTTGCACTAATTTTTATTCATGCAGTCCAGCTCATGTCCTCTGTGCTTGGTTCCAATTATATGACAAGCACCACTTCTCTTTTCCATGTTACATCACAAGTTAAATTTGCCTTTACATTTTCTTTTTACAGGATTTACAGAACACAACCAAATTCCGTGCTGCTCGTGTTCTCTCGACAGGTGAGATCTCTTTATGTGTACCCTCGATTGAGCATGAGTTCAAGTGTGTCTATCTATTGATCACCTGGTGTGATTCGCAGTTTGCTCTACTGGTTTTCTCTTTAGTTTTCCCGGCTGTAATCTTCAGGAAGTCTGCCGTGTTAGTACGGTTTGATTTGCATGTGAAGATATTTGTTATGCTTTAATGTTTGCTCTGGTCTTGACAGAGTTAGCACAGGTTTAGAATTTTTTGTGCATTGTAGCTTTATGGAATATGACCTGCCCGGTAGATGTGTTTGTCCTTCTACTTTGTACTTTGTGACTGAGATGAGGGTCTTCTTTTATGCCCTGGGATACTTATTTTAGGTTATATAGTTTGCTATTTACAGAGTGTTATTGTGTGAATGGTTGGTCTAAGAAGACCACCAATTTGAACACTATTTAGATTAGCTGCCACTGCTTTTGTTCCAATCCTGGTGTATTAAAGATTTATCTACTATGCCAGACTGCATATGCATCGTTGATTGCTGCAGGTTGTTAGTGCCATTCTGATTGAACTTTCCTTTTGCAGATTGTAGACTTCCTTCAGGCTTTTTCTTGCTGTTCATCTGCTCTCTGCTAGGTGATTATCATTACTGTCCTTTCTCTGTTATTAATACTCTGTGTTGTTATATCCTGTTCGTCTACTTATTTAGATTCTCTCCAAATATTACCACCAGCTACTTATTTGTTTTGTGCTTCCTTGCTGTTGTGTTGGGTTATTTTTCTTTTTTCTTGATTCGATTTCTGAGCAGGATGTTCGTTGTTTATTCTTCTTGCATACATTTGTTGGACGTTGTTGCTTCACAATTTTTTAGTCTGTGCTGTCCATGGTGCCATCGGAGGGCAGGGAGTACTTAATTTCAGACTCAATAACTAGCTGTGCTGACACAACAAAAGAAGCAGATATTTTCTATCCTCTTGAGATTCTTAATAAAATGACCGTTGTCAATTTCCCTGAACATATATTGGTTTTAAAAATAGGCTCACCTGTCATGTTACTTAGGAACTTAAGCCAGTCTACTGGTATGTACAATGGCACCAGGTTGGTTGTAACAGACCTTGCGGATCATGTTATTAAAGCCGTTATCATTACTGGTTCTCACATAGGTGATGTTGTCTATATCCCTAGAATTGATTTGACGGCTAGAAAGACCGAGTGGCCTATTGTGCTTCAACGGCGACAATTCCCTGTTCGGCTATGCTATGCTATGACAATAAATAAAAGCCAGGGCCAGACTTTGTCAGCGGTTGGCCTGTACCTAAAGACGCCGGTTTTTTCGCATGGCCAACTCTATGTGGCAGTTTCTCGCGTCACATCGAGATCTTCTTTGAAAATACTTATTGAAAATGATGACAAGACTTGTGGCTCCCAGACCAGGAACTTTGTATATCCTGAGGTCTTCCAGATGGCTGGTTCGCTGTGATCATATAAAGAATAGATAAAGCTTTTGGCCCCACTATGTTTTGCTACTTATGCTTTGTACAACAGTCTTTGCCTCTTGGTACCAACTGATAGATGTTTTGGTACCAGTTCATGTTGTTGTCAATATTCTATTATGCAACCTTATTTACTTTTGTATCTTCATCTGCTCCTCATGCATGTATTTGCTCTTGCTACCAGTTGTTCTCCTCTCTGTATAGACTACCTAACACATTTATGTGTGTTCTCTCTATGTGTGCCTACATGTTGTTTCTACTTTTGCTAGACCATAAGTGTAACCACCAGCAGACCCATGCCGCATTGTTTGGATTATTCAGCCATGGATTCACCCTCTAATGATTTTGTTTACTTTGTCGTCACCTTTTTGACATGTTGCCAAACTTGATTGGTCTTTATGCTACTTAACCTCTTCTCATAATGTTTTCGATTTACGAGATCTTTTGCCTCATGTGTCTTCGGTTCTTGCTTGTGTCTCTTTGTTGATCATGTTATTTCTCGAGTGAGTGTTGAACTGTTTTTACTGAACGCAGATGGCGACCACTCCTCTCTCCGAGCTAAAAAATATCACTAAGCTCTGGACTGTCACAGTGTTTGTTTCTCGCTTGTGGCATCATCGGGGCGGTACGGACAACGGACCGATAAAGCACACTGACTTGGTGGTGCTAGATGCACAGGTGCCGTTGTTGTTAGGTTTCTCTATTTTTATTGCCTTAGCCTTATACCTACTTATGTTATGTTGCTTGGCTGAGATTGCTTTTGCTTCATGAAGGGAAATCACATGTATGTCGAGATCGCAAAGGACCTGGTTAATCAGTTCATGGATGTGATAGAAGAAGGCAAAGTCTATGAGCTAAACAGGTTTCTGGTCCATCCAAAGAAGAACCATTTTAGGCCGGTCGAGGGTCGTTTCATGATCAAGTTTGGCAGATACACATCGGTTCAAGAGAGGAATGTTGAGGGACAGGTGGAATACCCCTTTTGTACATTTGCTCTCACGCCCATCACTAATCTGCCCAGGCCAACCGATCTGCCTGACCGTTTCACAGGTCATTTGCTTCATGCCCTTCATGTTTCGTGTGATTTCTGTGAGCTCACTATAGTATTCCTTGCCCGTGATGTTCTGTGTGTATCATTCTTCTTTTTGTTTTATTGCATTGCAGATGTGGCTGGCATCATCACAGGTGTTTCCAAGGCTGTTCAGTTCCATTTCCATAGTGCCAATCGTTCAGACCCTTCTACCAAGAGGATTATCTACTTAAGCGATCTTACGTGCGTATCCTTTCTACGACTTGATTTTTCTCTCTTATAGCGCCTCCATCATCTAGCTGATTGTCTTTTCTTTTTTGTTTGGTCACAGTGGGAACCAAATCAGTATAGTGCTCTGGGGAGACAGGGCGACGGCCTTTGATGGTGATTGGGTGATCAGCACGGCTGAAAAAAGCCCGGTCATAGCGATATTCGTTGGTACTTTGATCAAAGGCTATGATGGTCAGTGGTTCCTGGATTTGGTTTGTTTTTTCACACGTTTAGTTACCTTTTTATCAACCTCTAATCTATTGCCATTTAATAGGCCGTAGAAGCCTTAGTGGAAGTGCTCCATGTCGTTGGTATATCAATGAGGATCTTCCTGAAATAAATGAGATCCACCGCAGGTGACATAACACTTGATTTTCTAGCCAACGTTTCATTTGTTCTGTTTCCCGTGCTTGGAGTATGAAAGTTACTCAGCTGTGTTTGCAGGCTGCAGGAGAAGATACCGGTGGTTGAAAATATTCTTCTTCCGAACCAGAGTGCTGATGAGATCAATGCCCAGCTCAACCTTGAGACAAAGACAGTTGCTGAGCTACTGGATCTTAACATTTATGATAACGAGGTTAGTAGTGCTTTCTCACATATTACTTGGATTGCGTGGGTGTTTGGTTTTATATCTCGATCAATTTCTTTCATGCAGAATATGAAGTTCTTCTGCACTGTGACACTCACAAAGCTCAGCCCTTCACAGAGGTGGTGGTTCAGTTCCTGCAACACGTGCCACAAATCATCAGTGCCATACGGTTCTGCCTACCGATGCTCTGACCCTGATTGTTCTTGCACTGATGCATCGCCAAGGTTGATCCCTGAGCTATTATGTTTTAGGCACCTTCTTTGCAGAATGATAACATATGTTTTTGTCTTGAACATTAGATACCGACTTTGTTACATGGGCTCTGATGGAGGGGACGAGGAAGTAGAGCTCATATTCTTTGACCGCATGGGTAAAGAGATCATTGGCAAACCGCTGGTTACCGTCCTACGTTCTGGCCAGTCACACAACGCGACTCTTGAGGATGTCATCCAGTCTGCTAGAGGTGACATGTCAATCCCTAGAGATCTAGCTGCTGTGATTGCAACGAAGTACAGGTTTGTGGTGTCGGTTTCACGCAAGAGCTTTGAAGCAGAGAGCAGGCAATCGTCTTTCCAAGTGCACAGAATTGATGCAGACCTGGGCAAGCAGTCAGGCTCCTCTGCCCTTCGCCGTGGACGAAACCTGCCAATGGCATCTCCTAGGAAGTCAGTTTCAGATATGGCTGCTCTACCCAACCGTCCTTTGTTAGATGGTTCGTCTTCTGCAAACATGTGTGCCGATATTGCTCACCTCTCTGAGGTAAGGCTGCTTGTGTACCCTATGTTTTCTATTTTTTGTCTCTCATTTCTCCATGTGTTTGTTTTCTATATCACATAGCCTTATATGAACTTGGTATTTCCACATCTTTGTTTCTAACTTCCTGCTTACTATCATTGTTAGCCTATTCGTGCATTGCCATCTCTCCCGACACCACCTTCTGTCAACAAGGCGCTTACTCTAAGGTACTACTGAGCACCTATGTTGTACTATCGATCTGTCTTCTAATACGAATCGCTTGCATGAGGATATTAGTGCTCGCTTGAGCCTTTGCTGTTATTTTCTTGCAGGACAAGGTCTATCACAACTGGTTCTACAGTGCCTAAATCTTTGTTCCAAGACGGTGAAGATAAAGGGCAAGCAGCTGAGATGGGAGACAGAGTGTTAGAGGATACTGGAGACCTTAGTGGAACCGACCAGGTAATATGTTGTTCCTGTTAGATTGGTCTACGTCATGTAGTTATGTTCCTTTGTGGTGTGTATAAAAAGTTTTCAGCACTGGCTTTTTATATACTTTGATTGTCTGAACTCATGTGTACGAATTTACACCTGACTATTGTACTATTTGTTTTATCTTTTTGCCTACATTACAATCTATTTTCCCAGTCTGTCAAGGAGGATGTAGTAGTTGATTCGGAATCACCCGTCGTCACTCCACCGCCAAATGAGAAAAGGTGAGTAATCTTTCCAAAATCGCACTATCTCAGTGATCATACTTTTTTTTGTTTATTCAACACTTCTTGACGAAAGATACAAATTCAGGCGTAAGATACAGAGTGCGAAAGGCGCGGCTGGCACATCTCTGAAGAAAAACAAGCCTTAGACCATACGAGTCCATGACTCCAGGTTCATGTTAGTTGTTAGGTATGAATGTTTGTCTTTACTTCAGCTAATCACCTTGATGACAGGGTCGTGTCCATAACAAATCAGTTAGCCTCTTTGTCTAATGTAGCCACAACTCTAAAATTTGATGTTCATTTGTATTGTTCTATCTCAATAATTAACTTAGTGAGTTAGCGATCGCCATTGTTATTCCCTATAGTTATTAGCTTCTTATAGACATCATTTCTTCGATTTTTTGGGCTTTGATGATGGATGCTGCCCCCCCCGGTTCTTTTTAAGTGCACAGATTGCTGAAAAATATTCCTTACATTTGTATCATTCTTTCAGATTACTATTTCATCATGTTGTCTGTTAACTGATCTGCATGTGGTGTTCATCAATTGTATTGTTGAAATATATTTGATTCTTCCGTGTGCTGATATTTTTATATACCTAACTAGATATGTCATCTTGCAGGATAATTTTGTTCTACCTGTGAATATAATCCATCGGTGATGTTTCCCCGATGGCCATGATCGATCCACTTTTGGATGTTCATCTTCATTCTGCTTGAAGCGGGCGGTGTCTGCCTGTTTGTGTTCAAGCGATGATGAGCCCCATCCGATCGTCCCACCCTTATGATGCAACGTCTGCAAAAATCTGTTGAACCTTAGTGCTGCCGTAGAATATATGTGGAACCTCCTTCAACTATGTTATGTAATAACAGACTTATGACAGTATTAGTGCTACATGAACCATTACGTGCTTTTATCTATCAGTATTAGGCTTTGAGCTAAGGCATGAGCTTATATGGAAGTATATCCAGCTGCATGGTCGATGTTGTCGTTTATCTGTCTTGGCTCATTCATTCATTCCATGTGCTTGATTCTTTTGGAGTTCTCTCCTGGTTTCCTGCGGTCTTCAGGTATGCACCTGAGTATGTACATCATATAATCGTGGCCAATTGCAGGTATTTAGAGTGTTCATGTGCACTGAGACTAATATGACACTTTGCCTTGCAGATTTCCCCTTCTATTGCAATACAAATAGCGTGGTTATCTATATAACTTTTAGAATATTTATGTGCTCTCAAGCTTATGTATTTCCTTTTCAAGAGATTACGTGGGATTGAATATTAATGAACAGTTGATGTTTTTGGCACCAAGTATCCAACCCAATGTATGATCCTTGATCCTCCCAACCAATGCTTGATAAACATTGAATCCTTGGCTCAACGGATCCATTGGCGATGATTTTTCAGGAACAAAATTTCTCCACTGGCGATTTAAAGTCTATATTTCTGTGGGCCACTGTCGATGCAGACCAATCCGTTTATCTATCCATGTTAAACTCTATGCTAAGGCACGAATTTTACTTATCTGTCTTCTATCGTTACATGAAAATATTTCTTTCCGTTGGTCGATGTTGCCATCTATATCTATTGGCTTATTCTTTCAAACTACTTTACTTTGACATTGTCATAATTTGCAACACCAACCTATATGTTGTTACTAATAATATTTTCTCGCTTTTCATCACAGTTATCTTTTCGACGGTTGAAATGACATTTTACCAATGTCGATCCCCTCTTATGAACATTGCTATAACGGTGTCCGAGCAATAGCCTATCAAGTATCAACAGGGTGCTCACCCCTTCGCCAATTTACTCTTTAAAAACCAGGTGGCGCGCGGCAAGCCGCGCCCCAAATCTAGTTCTTACTAAGAATGTCCTGATTAAAAGAGGATGGAAAGGTAAAGACAATAAGTGTTGTTTTTGTGATGATTTAGAAACTTTAGATCGCTGTGAGTGTACTTTAGCGAGATACATTTGGGGATAGTTAAATGTGCCACGACGTGTATCGATATCCATGTGCATTTACAAGACTTCAGTGATTGGATTAGTCGTTTTCAGTAAAGAACATGAATATAATTTCTGTTCTCTCGGGATTTGGAATGCCAGAAACTGCTGTTTTTTATCATGTTTACCCGCGTGATCCAACTGCAATCATGTAGAGCATATTATCATAGCTAACTGGATCGAGTATTGGTCATATTTGCAGAAAACAAACCCACGGCAGGAGCTACGCAGCGCGGCGCGGCACCTGGCCAGGGTGGCAGGTGAGGTCTTCAGTCGATGTACTGGCTGGGGACCAATAACAAGAAGGATTGCTGGCGGGTGATTCGCTTGGCGAAGAGACAACAAAGGTGTTCTGGGGTTCTATATGTGTTTGTGGTTGTTGTCTGGCTGGTTTTTCAGTGTTGGATAAACTTTCTAGTTGTAGAGCTGTTTTCGAGTCTATAAGTTTTCTTTGGCTAGTTCGTGTTTCAGGCCTGCAGGGTGTTTTTGCCAGTTGCTCCTAGAGAGTTTCGTTCCTTTCTTTGGAAGAAGTTTGATGGGGGAGGGTGTGGATGATGGTTGTAACAAGACAAAAACCTTGGTTTCATTTTTAATGAAATCGGGGGCCTTGAGCCCTTAATTCGAAAAAAAAAGATTAGTTCTCTCAAACTTTCACACAGGTGTGTTGGAGGAATTAATGTCACTGGAACTCTCTAATCGTAGCAACAAATATTTTTGCTTATCCTCATCTACGAAATTAGCGATTTCCTATCGAATTCAACAATTTATGCTACGACCCCTGTGTAAATTCAATTTTTAAGTGAGCATCTCTTCTTCGCAGGTGGCCGGATGCAGATGTGAGTAGCTTGCTACACGTTTCATCCCGCATCATTCTAGCTTCCTCGTAATTATCTTCTTTTTTCGAAGCTAGACAATGCCTTTGATTGGTTAAGTCGAAAAGAGTTGGGCACTTTATATGAGGGATTTTACCCACATCCATAGCGTTGCTCTGTACTAGTGAAACCTAGTAAAACATGTCAGACCTAGGCACACTCGAATGAACATGATACATGAGAGGGTGAATCTTCCGTGACTACATGCCCAGAATTCTGATCTTGCATTAAACCACTGAAATCTCGAGCCAAGCCCTTCGATGTGGAGCATATCTTGCACATACGCAAAGTTGTATTCAACTATTCGGTCTACGAGGTTGTGCACACCTTGAACGAACACATAGGGGTAATCAGAATATTTGAAAAGAGACCGCGTGATGTAGTATTTCACAGTCTCCAATAACAATTGGTGTTGGGAGGAGGTACTTGAGCATGTTGTAAATATCTGTGGCCACCGTCGAGGCGGCTATCGCCTTGACACAGTGCCCGAGGTAGTGGCTGCTCATTCGACCCCTCATCTAGATAGCCTTCGCCGCCGCCGTTGCTCCCTCCTCCACCGCAGTTGCCGCCTGTTGCGTTGTGGCTGCCCGACGACTGCCGTGCGCAACGGGAACCTTGCACGTGCCCCAAGATGATCTGTCTCTTGATAAGAGATAGGCCATTTTCTCACACTCGCACTCGGTGAAGTCGTCATCCATCATCTTGGTGTGGCGTCGCTCTAGGCACTCACCCTCACCGCTCTCATCATACTCGATATGACTTTGGAGTTCGGGCGATAAGCATCGACTCTTCTTGTCCGATTCAGGTGCAGCCGTCTGGCCAGCCCTACGGTACTCGACCTCATTACAGCGGCCACATATGAGCATTCCAAGTTGATCGGAGGCACTCAAAGCGCCCATATATAGGCCGGGCAAACTGGAAACGCCCTAAGCCCTGAGTGGAGAACATCCCAAATATTAAAGTATGCAAGTGCCAACTTTACTATTATCCTTTATGCTCATAATACTATTGAATATCTTAAAAGAATAAAATGCTCTCACATATGAGCAGACCAAGTTGATGGTATGTGGAAAGTTGAGCCTGCTAGCATCTCAGGAAGAAATCCTACGTGTTATTCTGAAATCCAATAACTAGATTTTCATGTTTAATTTCCACTGAGCTCTTGTTTCAGAAGTTTGTAGGAGCACGTGTATAAACTAGATGATACCAAATACATTACTAAATAACATATTAGTTAATAAAACATAATGTATATAAATATAATAGAATCGACAAGTTCTTATGTTCATTAATTATTACTTAAACTGATGATAAATCAATGCCAAGTGTAAATAATGCACATGTTGTCAAGTTATTACTGCATCCATTGCAACATGCCAATGGTTAATGTTATACCATCTAAGTCATATAAATATGTCTAACTAATCATACAATGGAAACCGCTATTAAGATATTTGTTGGGTCGTATGGTTTACATATCTTTACCCTATAGATATATATATTATTGAATTGTCAAAAACTGATCCCAGGAGGAATATTGTTCCAAAATAAGGTTTAAATTTGTCTCGGTGCAAATTATTTTGCAGTGATACATTACAATCTTACAAGAAAGCAATATACAACTATTGTGCCCTGAGCAACATTGCTATTTTTTTTTGGTTCAGTATGCCAATATAGTATCATAAATAATACTTGTTTATAATATAGAATGATAAATGTAAGTTCTATAGAAATATAAAAGTTTAGTGTAAATTTATAACATCCTACTGTGGAAAACTGCTATTAAGATAACATCATACTGTGTAAATTTATAACATCATATTGTCCGCCTCCACGGCACGCTTTCCTGTAGCGAGGTTGTCCTCCACGGCGACGTCGCGCGCCTGGTAGCGTGGCGCCGGCCAGTTGGACCCAAGGTTCCTGGCGGCTGGCGGCGGGTGAGAGGGCGTTAGGAGAGGGATGCGGCGACGCGGTGCGATGCGGTGTTGTTTCGCGTGGGACTGGAGGGGTCTTGCGAAGAGGGGAAGGGAGGGTGAGAGAAGGACTGGAGGAGTCTTGACTGCTCCATCAACCAGGCTACGAACGGCCCGAACCAATACATAAGGATAATCGGGATACTGGAATGGGTGAACGTCGCAATCTCCGATAAGATTCAGCGCCAGCAGAATGTAGTTGGCGACTCTGGCAGGGCAGCTGCACCCACATACCCGACAGAAGATTCGAGACCATCCGGAGCAGTACTAGGTTGCCACCCTCGAATAGCCTTCCCCTCTGCACAGCGCGCGAGGAGGGGGGTTGTTCGTCCGGTCCTCGTCCGGGAGGCCGTCGCCGCCGCCCCCGCCGCCCCCACAACCACCGCCTCCGCCATGGCCGCGCCCGCCTCCCTGGCCACCTCTTCGCACCTCTCGAGATGCAGAGATGAGAATGTTGCCTTGTGGCTGCCCGCCGAACAGCCACGGCTGTGCGAGCGACTCGCGGGTCCCCGAATACGTTGAGGCTGCGCTCGGGAGTCGTTGGCTTGTACTGCGCGAAGTTGATGCTGGAGGTCTTGGAGGTGCGGCGGACGCCAGCCTCTCATCGGTAGGAGGGTTCCCGTTTCTCTTTTAGTTAGTTTCTGTGTCTTCATCGTGGTGGTGAGGTGGCGGTGACATCTAGGTGTAAAGACAAGGTCATTTCCGTTCTATCTCCGCTCACGTGGTGTGTCTATTGCTGGCGGAGGGCGCACAAAGTCGAGTGTTCGTCTGATCTCCGGAAGCTGGTCCATTTTCATGTCCATTGGTGTGGTCATAGGTCTGACCCTTCCGATATAAGGTTATCATCATTGGCGTTGGTTGCTGGTATGGTGTGTTGGGTACTCTAGACGCTTAGCACGACGATTTCATGTATGTCTAGTTGTCTACAAGCTCTATTATGATAAGTTTTTGTGGCTCCAGTGAGAGAGGCGCGAAAAGACGGTGACATTCTTTCGGTCGCTCCACTATATAGCCTTGTCGCGCTTGTGTACTTGCTATCAAGGGTGTACGATGCGGAGGAGGTCACCGCACTCTGTTTCCACAAGTGACCGCGTGCTCGAGCTGAGCAAGGACTCGTTGTCGGTGATTCTAGTCAGTCATATCTGGCTCGAAGTGCTCAGGTCAAAGGACGAGACATTCAAGTGCTCCGAGAAGATCAAGATCGCGGCGGAGGCAGTGGAGAACTGCAGGCTGAGGCGACGAAGACCACAGTCGGCACGACGTCTTGTGCATTCAACTTGATATTTTTCATTGAGGTCGGCAGCATCGTCCACGATAGCGGCATGAGGGCTCGCCGTCTGCTTCAGTGCCAGCCAGCCCAACGCAGGATTGCAGGAATACTCACCGACACCGACCACAAACGGCCGGCGACGCCCTCGACACCGACCCATTGCATATGCGGCCGATCTCCACGAAGACATGGCTGAAGTCGAAACAAAGGAGGCAGGATTGAGTCTCCTGGCTGCAGAGGATCCTAAGAGTGTGCAATGCAGGAGGAGATCTTGTCGGAGCATGAATGTGAAATCAGCATGTGATCTGAACGACGTTCTTGAGGAAGAAGTTTATGTGCAACAGGCACCTAACTACTCCACGATGGCGAGGAGCCCGAGGGTTTTGCGCCTGCGAAAGGCGTTATTTGGGATAAGCTCGTCTCGAAGCATCCCTTGTGCCTCTCGGCTTCACGTTTTGCCCTCTCGACTTCTCGAGCATGCGGTCTACAAGAAGGGCAGGGACATGGACATCCTTCTCACCGACGTGCGTGTTGATGAACTTGTCATCCCGGAGCCAGCACTAAAGAAATCTCCAAATTCAAAGGATCGGAAAGCTAGATCGAGAGAACTTTAAGAGCCACGGGAACGTTAGTATCGGGAAAAACTTCTTGCTTTTCTAGACGTCGGGAACAAGCTTCTTGAGGATCACCAACTATCGTTTTTGATTGAGATTTAGATCTGGTCAGGTGTAGAGATACTTCAGACTCAGCACCGGTAGGAATAGGAGGCTTTGCAATGCATACCAACGAATTACCATTGCTAGGACCCCAAGAGTTGGACTACAAGGCCAAACTCCGAAGGAGGGACTAGATTGGAGAACCCGCGGATTAGCAACTTGTCAGGCGACAGCTGCCCTAATTGAATATCTTGTAGCGAGACACGATTGAGTTCTTGATGGGAAACACCATAGAAGACCAAGAAGTTCTCAGACTTCCTCTCTTTCTGGAACAATTCAATCAGTGGCTTGGATGCATAGATGAAATCTGCAAGGAATGGAGGTAACAACATACCATTCCGAGAATATCCTACCCATGCACGATCGAGTTGAGATGATTTTGGGGAACCAGACAATTCACTCAGATCCACGGCGACATCTTTCAGCAATTGCACGTGAACCAAGGAAAGTCACTTCTAACTCCAGAACACATACCTTGTGAAGACACAAAGTTAGTTCTATTAAATTTCCAATGCTAACGCCCAATATCCAATATGAATCTCCTCAAGCATGGAGAAAATAAGAAGGTAGTTGATGGGCTCAACCACAAACTTATCCAGCTACTCCAAGGAGGTAGATTCATATGTCCCATAGACGGGGCATAAGTATTGGTCAGACTAACACATTCAGTAGGCTAGCCTGAGTTTAATTTAACGATAGCCCAATTCAAATCAAAAGATTTGTAGGATAGCATATCCACAGAGGAGATACCACCTAGCTTCAACACGGACAGACTAGACATCCCCTTGAAAAGAAACTATGTCGGGATAGAGCTCTTGTTTTTTAACTCCCCAAGTTGTTTAAGCTCAACCAAATAATTCAGGACATCCAGCACGATTTTCCTGGAGGAAGGAGTTGTTCAGAGAACCAGCTTAATCATGAGCTCAACATCACGGTCAGGTGACAACCTGGCGATACTTCTGGAAAGACCCACAGAATATCACGATCCACCTATAGGATATCACGACATACCGGTGGATCTTGAGTGCAAGAGAGGATCATGCCTTTCAAGGCACAACGAGGTGGTCTTGGGAGCTTCGGCACGAACCTAGCTCTTTGACTGAGGGAGTGCATCAGAGCCAACTGACTTCGTAGCACTGTCAAGCTCAACTTATTGATTGGCTAACCAATCATGATAAGAAGGACAAGGAATGTCCTTGGATTTTTGCGCAGTAAGAACTGTTGACAATGTCCGATAGTTACATTATTACTCACGTCTCATCACTCTGGAGTAATAAGTCACTCGGAGATCGGAGAGTAACAAAGTGTAAGAGCATCAGTTCATCAAGAGGATCATGACACTCAGCACGACCCCTTGATATAAAAGAGTGTGACACTCTAAGGTGGAGCAGAACAAAAGCTAAACAAGGCCCTCATTCCGCGGATGACAATACCTTGACCTGGTCCGAGAGATGGGCAAGGTACTGGAGTTTGTTTCTCCTAACAAGACGAATTGGAAAGTCTTGACGGATCAAGAGGGTGACTTGCATCGGAACATACCAACGCACGATAAAACTTTACTGTCAACTGACAGACAAAGGGTGGAAAGCAGATCAGAGTAAGAAACTTGCTCCGGAGAAATCCTAAGATGTTGAAGATGCACCGGTTATTACTCAATTGTGATAACCATGCCCAAAAGGAGAGATGCAGCAGAGTCATGAACATAGATGGGGACTCGCTAAGAGAATCTGGTCATAACCTAGATGGTTCCAAGACAGAATCTCCAGCTATGACAGAGTTAAAGTTACATAGCCAGCTGAGGTGTGGGAAATTAAGGTTCAACCATTTACCACACAGACCACATAAAGGACTTGGGTTAAAGGTCAGCTTCATGTACCGGGATTCACAATTAGCATGAGGATCACATGGGTAACAACCCACATAATTCAACACACCAGAACCAAAGTACAATCCGGGACCTTCGGTTCAAGACCTTGGGCTTCTCCATTCTCTGGGTTTTAACCGTGGTCTTGAAGAATTGGAGTTGCATCGGTCCGGCAAAAGGAGTTGGAGACTCTGATCCGACAACCTGATACATAACTAGAGATGGATCCCAGCCTTTAAGATCTCGTGGTTCCTACTCCGACGCCTATTTGTAACTCGTGAGCTGGAGTAACAGGTTAACAGATTTAGGAACGGCCCACCCAACGTGTCACCTAATTTTGAAACACCAGTTGAGATAACGAAACCTTTTAAATCAAATAGAGGTAAGGTTGCTCCGAGATTAGAGGGTAACCAGATAAGGAGTAAAAAGAATCCTAAGATGGTTTTCACAACTCATTTTTAGGTTAAAAATATTTTCACAAACACTAGACTCAACGTCGACCAGTAGAAGGGTTTCCTACAGGCAGTACTGCTCTGATACCAACTTGTGGCGCCCCGACCCGACTGCTATACAGTGATACTGTGTCCCCGGTTATCCGATACCACCAGACACACTATCAAAGCATAATAGAGAGATCAAGACTTGTGGAACAACTGGCACATCACAGACTCTACGACACAAATCATTATAGTTCAACTCTTATAATAGAGAAAGATAGCAAATGACAACCAGAGGTCACAGACCCAACATTACAACAAGCGGAAGCAAATTAGGTTGTTCTAAACAACAAGAACCAAATTATGGCCTAAGAGGCCTGCAGATAAACATCCAGCGCCAGCTGTTCCGGGATGTCCCAAGCTGCCACCTGGGAACCCCAGACTACTCGTCGACGTCCACAAAGAACCCACCTTCGAGGTCGGTGAAGTCCTCCTCTGAAACAAAACAAACGACGTTGAGTTCGACGAACTCGCAAGATTATATAGAGCTTTAGCTCGATGAGGCTTTCAAAGTTTTATGGCTGTTTTGCATAAAGCTGATTTTATTTATGAAAACATAACTCAATGGCATCGACTATTCAGAGTATTTTAAAAGAGGTAAGAAGTAACTCTTTCTTTTATCACCTTCTCATCATCAACCACCATCAACCACTGTACCTGTTCATCAAGGCACCTCCCCGAATCACCCTCGAGGAAGCTCACCTTTCAATCTTGAGTGGTACCTCTAGTACCCAGTTTTTAATCATTCCGTTAAAGTTATTCTATGATCCTACCTTCACTTCCCAAGTCGTCCGTAACCGTGGACACGGCTTTTCGAAAAGATTTAACCCTGCAGGGGTGCACTGTGTTTACCTTCGGTACCGTCCGGCTCATTGCCTACGCTTAGCTCTCTTCCGGGGAAAGCCGGCTGAGTGGGAACGGTTACAACCTTTACCTTGTTAAGGACTAACCCAGGATCATCAGTGAGGACGGAGCAGTGGATCATCAACACCGTGCCCCGTGGCCACTCATTTTCCTAACACCACCATCCTCACGCACACGCAAATGGAAGCCCGAACTAGAGGACCCTGGCTAGCCCCGCTCAAGTTAGTTGGTCGACGGGGTTCCATATAGCCCACCGAAAGGAAGCGCGCTCATTCTTGGTTCAAGAGGTAAAGAACTCGCACCTAGGCGGCGAGAGTGAGACAAAACACCACCATACCAAAGTGGCCTCTCATCCCCACCTTTAAGCATTTTATTACCTGTCTCCACAATTCTCCACCATCATCTGAACACTTCAACAACCTGTTTCCAACATGAAGTATCCATCGGACGGCTAAGCATGGCTAAGCATCAACATTGCATAGTTAAATATTTCAGGCCAACAATACAATCCTATGGATAATAGGAGGGGAAACAGGTAATTGGCATCGGAATCTTAATGCAACTATAGGATACTCTAATCCAAGCAAATTGAATTTGGAACCGCATGCAATATTATAGTGGAGAAAATATTTGCGGAAAATAGGATAAGATATGCTCAGAGGGGGGATTACGCTTGCCTTGTTGAGCGGAGTAGTCAAACTGCTCGTCGGAGTAATGATGCTCAACTCCGAACTCGTGATCTACCGGAGAGCAAACAACACCGGAAAGCAAAAACAACAATCAACCCATGGCAATTGTGCAATGCATACCAAAATGATGATATGACACTTTAAATGCACCCTAGAAGCATTGAACATGATCAACAAGTTAAATGGGGTCCCCATTATATTTATGGTATTATTTGGAATAAACCCCATATTTAAACTTAGTGATTTATAATTACTACTAGAGCACATTATTGTAATTGGGATCAAATATGCATGATGATGATGATTCTGGATCACTCATGTTTTTCTGAGCATTTGGGTATAAGGAACACCATTTTCGGAGGTCCCGATTAAAAGTTATTAATTTTATTAATTTCCCCTTTTTAAAGAATTGCTTTTAATTAAATAAGTTCAACATAATAAATAATCTTTACTCGAGTTCGATGGGGAGAGATGAAACAGTAGGAATCATCGAGGTTCGATGTCTCTATAAGCGCGAGGGGGTAGCGGGGAACATGCGCTATCGAGGGAAAAAGAAAAAGGAGCAGCGGGGAAAAAACTTCTTAGCCTGTTTCCAGCCAGGCTGGGCCGGCTAGCAGGCCGGCCTGGCTCCAGAGCCCACCGGCACACAGCCCGGTCTGGGCCGGCTCTGGGGCCGGCTATGGGCCTGTGGCGAACGGCCTGCAGCCCGGTTCTTCCGGCTCTGCGACCGGTCGACGAACAACGGCGCACGGCGTCGGCGGCGATGATGGCTACGGCGAGGCGAGCTAGCGCGAGGGGAGAGGGGACGAGGTTCTACGGCACGTGGTGCTCACCCTCAAGCCAATGGAGCAACGTCGAGGCCGAGGTTGCAGCGACGGTGAGGAAAATCGGGCGCGGCGACGCTCGGACGGCCGCGAGGGAGCAGAGGATCGCGGCGTCGATCCCCGGCGTCTCCGGTCGATTCCTCAGGCAGGGAAGTAGAGGTGGACGCGGCGGAGAGGTTGGTGGGCGTCGATTCACCCGGGGTGGCCTCAATCGGCGGAGAGGCGGCGGCGCAGTGCGGCGGCCATGGCGGCCCGTGGGGAAGAGGAATGGGGAGGGGAACGGGGAAGCAGGTGGGGGAGAAGGGGAGCAGAGGAGCTCGTGGGGGCCTCCTTATCCTCTCCGCGGCAGGAGGGCGCGGCACAGGGGCGCGGTGCACAGCGACGGCGGCTGCGGTCGAGCAAGCTCCTCGGTCGCTACAGAGAAAAGGGAAGAAGAAACCGATTTTTACCAAACGCCCCCTGGAAAACTTGCTGCCATCACGGATAGGTCCCTCGCCCTTTTTCTTTTTTGAAAAACCAGCAGCAATTCAAATGATTTTATTAGGGCACTTAAACAATTTATTAAATTCTGAGAAAAATCCAGTAGCCTCCTACTAACAAGTAGAAGCACCACAAAAATTGGCGGGTTGAAATAAAAAGTTTTGTACAACATTTGTTCATTGAGTTGAAACTAGGGCGTTTTGCTAAAATCAAAAATGTTGCTCCTTTAGAAAAGTTAGAGCAAGTTCCAGATTGTATTTTGTACTCTTGGAACTTCCTTGACAAATATAAGAAGTCAACGGACTTGTGTTTTGCAAGTTTAATTGCTTCCATTGACTTGAGATTTTATTGAGGCAAGATGCATTTGTTTCTAAATGTGGCAAACAATTAATTATTTGGTCAGTTGATATGAATGCCATGATGCAATTAACACAAAAGCGGAAATTTTATTCGGGTTTTTAGGTTCTCAAACTTTGCGCTGTTACAACCATGTGTTACTCAACTTGGGAAACAAAGCAAGTTCAATTAAATATCATTGTAAGCATAATAGTATCATCAAGAGCGCCAACTGGGGTACCTCTTGTCCCAAGATATGGAACAAGCCCATATCAAAATGACAAGACAAACAAACAAAATGAACAATCTCAACACCCTTTTTATTTACCATTTGGAATAGTTTTTTATTGCAAGGTGTATCACAGAAGGTTCACCATAGTATGTAAGTAAATTTCCACCATGAATGATGCATGGCTTAGATTAGCGGCCCAGGCGTCTCTCTAACCATTTACACAAACTCATTTAAACTCACTTTATCTCCACATTTATTTCAACATGATAAGCATCCATAGACAAAAGCACATGATATCAACTAAATGAGATGAAGAGCGTGTTGAAAGCTTGCCATGTGACAGCACATATGGGCTAACTTCCAACCCAAAACATTCATCAAGCCACAAACATCATAATCTTAATCACAATGGGTCAAGTTTTATTATGCAAATAAAAGAACATTGTGCATCAAGTTCGTGAGAGCTATTTAACCAATTTTTTCCATTGCAATCAATAACATAAACATCTTCATTCAGAGGTAAGATAACACAAACAACATGTTAAACATACTCGGAATAGCATAAAGCCAATAGGTAGATATGGTGGACTCACTGGAATAACTTTGGTTGAAGGTGTTGGAAACAAGTTTTTGCTTGTTGGAGTTTTTGGGCTAGCAAAAGGGAGAAAGTTGACCATCTAGATGCATGCATGAGTGTCCATAGAACTAACTAATCCATGTTAAACCAAGTGAAATAACAATCAGCACCAAAACATGAATAAGTGATAGCTCTACAAAAAGAATTTGCAAACTATTACTCATAAACAAGCTCATGAATCATGCAACTATATGTATCATTAAAAATCAAGTCAAACATCCCTTTTCCCAATCTTATAAAAGCATCCAACATATTTCAACCCATATTTCCAGTAGCTCTCTCATATATAAATGATAGTGTGGTGGTCTCTCAAGACTCAAACAAAAACAAAAAACGACGCTCCAAGTTTATGCGATAAAGTGTTTCGATCGAAAAACAGAAATTGGACGTGTGCAAACCGAGAGTGTGTAGGTCCAGTGGGGTTGTCTTCACATCCCCAAGCTTATGGTCTTCACCATCCTTGGATAGCTCTTGGTGCATCTCCTCCAATCCCTGTGAAAAAACTTCAAAACACCGTTTCTCCCATCTCTTTTCTGTGGGGTGCATTAATAGTGATAAACAAATAGGTTCCTTGCTGCATATAATCCTTGAATAAAAATTCATATGAGATGTCCAGAAAGTGTATAATATTGTATGCCTACTCATAAACTCAATTGGATCAAAAATATTCAACTTAAAAGCTCAAAACATGCATCAAACAAAATGGGACAGAATCTGTCCAGAAAAACAGCAGCAGCAAAACGTATTTTTCTACCCTACAACCTTTCTCGAAAAATTCCGAAAAAATTCATGCATACAGAGGATGAAAAGTTGCAACTACAGTTCAAGTATGAGCTCATTCGGATTTACAGAATAATAATTAAAAATCATACCGTGCATTGACTCGTGCAGGAATAAAATCTCCGAACGCTATAAGCAACTTTTTCAAACCAAAAAGGGTAAAACTTGGCACTTTATTAAAAACTCCAGAACCTAACTAGACACAAAATCTCTTGTTACAGCAAGGGGACACAAAGAAAAATCACAGCTTGGCGAAGTTGTTCATGGCCTGGAGGAAAGCGGCTTGGTCCCAGCTTGGCGTTGTTGCAGGGAACGAGGTTGGTGCAGATGGCGGTGCTGAGGCGAGCGGTGGCGGCGGAAGCTGGTACATCGGATAGTAGCCGCCTGTTGAGGTGTTGTAGTTCATTGGTGACGGTGCGTTGTAGGAGTAGTAGGATGGTGCAGCGACGTAGGCCTGCGATGGAGGGCGCAGACCAAGTAGTCCAGGGGAGCCGGTGTGCGGGCGCATGCCCGGCATCCAAGAGCCGGTGTAGGCGGGTGGTGCGCCGATTGGAGAGGGAGCCGCCCAGGGCATGGACCAGGCCTGCACAAGGCCGGTCCAAGGGTCATGTGGGGGCGGTAGATCGGCGATGCTGGAGGTGCAGGAGCCGGTGGTGGAGCCGGGGCTGGTGGTGCGACGCCTGAAGGAGCCGGAGCCGATGGTGCTGATGGCCGTGGAGGTCGATAGATCGGCCTGGTGCCTCGGTAGTTGGGGCTGGGGCGCCATCCTGGGGGTGGTTACACCAATGATGGAGGAGGCGGCGGCGGTGGAGCTGGAGCTGGTGGACGTGGGATGGCCGCGAAGACTTGGGGGCGAGCCTCCTTGTTGGTGATGGCGCGATCTGCCCATTGAAGCATGGAGCATACCTCGGCGAAGGAGGGTCACGGACGCATCATGGGGATGAAGGATGCTTGCTTCTCAAAACGTTCACCGAGCCCGACGAGAAGGACATTGATGAGTTGGCGGTCGTCGATGGGGTCGCTGAGTTCGCGGAGCTCGTCGGCGAGAGCTTTGAGCCGCTGACAATAAACCCCCACTTGGGAGTCGCCTTGGACGGTGTTGCGGAGCTCGGTGTGGAGGGTGTTGACGCGAGCGTCGACGTTGTCTTGAAACAGTTGACGGAGGGCCGCCCAGAGCGTGGCGGCGTTGGAGGCGTCGCGGAAGACGAGGTTGAAGATCTCGGTGGACACCCGTTGAAAGATCCATTGGATGATGGCGAGGTCGTCCTTTACCCAGCGAGGATCCAAAGGATGGGGGACGGAGTTGGCGTCGACGTGGCCGAGGAGATTGCAGCGGCCTAGATGAACTTCGAAGAGGTGGCGCCAATGATAATAGTTGTGCTTGGGAAGATCTAAAGTAACAGGAATAAAGGGACTAACATCTTGAATTGTATCGGCATATTGGATGGTGGGTGGGGTAGAAGAGACTAGGGTTTGGGTAGAGGTAGAGGAGGAGGATTGCGCCATGGCAGCGGTGAGCTTGGAGGCGGCGAGTTTGGCGCGCCGCTCGAAATAGCCGGGCGGCGGCAGCGGTGGTGGGGTGGGCGGCGACATGCCCTAGATTGATTTTTTGTCTGATACCATGTAGAATAATATTTGTCTCATAATTGATCATAGTTTGGAGATTACAAGGGGTATATATGAGGGAGCCGGCCGGCCACCCTTACTTGAGTTACAAGCAAAACCCTAAAACAAATCGTATCCGACTCTTATTCTCACAGAAAGGAACATGTTGTAGTTAATATCTTTTAAGATTCATTGAACTCTTCTGTAAAGCAGGTGATGTGCTAGCATGGACTTAAGGTTTTTGTCATGCTTCAACACCCATTTCGGCTCTCGAAAATAAAGTGCACATAAAGTGCTCTCGAAAATAGACGACGTTGAATTGCCCGTAGCCCACTCGCATGTCACCGACGATCCCCGCAACATCCCCTTCTTGGCAGAAGTACCTCTTATCCCAACAACGAGATTTTGATGAGAATACATACATCTCGCATAGGGATGGTGGCCATTCCGATTCCTCCATCGAGGGGTCTACCTCTCTTAGGATGGTGGTCACCCAAATAGGGGGTCATAAACACCTCGGAGTCGGGTGATATCATCGGATCATAGACAAGATGTGAATGGTATGTCACACCCCTCGCATCAGGCTTGTGTGGTGGCACTGGTAGAGTATGCCAGCGGGGTTGACCACGTAGTTGCCGCTAAGCAAGAGGAGACCGTTGCAGTGATCCTTGATGTTGTAGTCGCTCCAATCAACACAGTTATCGTCGTAGATATATCCGCGAGGAGGGCTTCCGGAGGGCAGGAAGCTGAGGTCGCCGCTGACTGCCGTGGAGGGGCGGGTAAAGAACTCCGGGAACTTGTGCTCATCGAAGTGGACAAAGAGACCGGCGATCGAGAGCGGGAGCCGGTCGGCGCACAGTAGGCGGCGGCCGTCGACGGCGTCTCGCCAGGCCCTTCACGCGCAGCGGGAGGCTGCGAGCCAGCGTGGCGGGACGCGGCGGAGGACGTCGGCGAGCACGTCGTCCGGCAGGCGTGCCAGCAGGTCCTGCTGATCCTTGCCGTCGCCGCGTCCAGCCGTCGGCTTCTTGTTGAGCTCGTCCCCTGGCATCGCGACGCCGTACGTGTTGGTGATCCTTGATCTGAAACCTTCGACATATCAAGATCTTATTTTGGCGAGTGGTTTGGCTAGGCCTGACGGGATGCGAGCAGGCGGATCGCGATCTTCTCAACGTTTGGAGTTTTGAAGAGCTTTTCAGATAGAAACAGCTTTACACAAAATTGAGCTTATTCATTTTATTTCGACATTAAATTTGAAGGACCGGTTTAGTAGATATTTATAGGCAAAACAGCTTTCAGCATAGGATTAGTTCTCCCGGTAAAGTAGCAGTGCTTGCTAATGATCAAATAGGTCCTTTCTTTGAGTCTAGGAAAGGGCTTAGGTAGGGGGATCCCCTGTCGCCCATCATCTTTAATATAGCAATAGATGTTCTTATTCAGCTCAATGTAATTTGGTAGATGATGGGGTTAGTATGATTCAGTATGCTGATGATACAATCTTCGAGACATCACAAATTCTCACCAGGGTTGACTTTGCGAGCGCTCTCGCGTCCACGGCCGATACGGTGGCTCCTCCGGCCTGATCTCCTCGCTCCGGTGCCCTCTCCGGCCGCCACGACCAGATCTGGCCATCCCTCACCGTCCTCTCTCCTCTCGGCCCCAAGGTATGTAGCGGCGTGGTCTGCTGACGCCGCCGCGTCGATGGTGCTCCCAGAGCTTCGCCAGCGCCCCATGGCCGCCGAGCTCCCGCGACCCGCCAGACATCAAGTTCAGGGTCCGCCGTCGTAGTCCTCCCCCTTCTCTGCTGCGTCCGAGCCTGAGGAGACGCTCTTGGAGGTTCCGGCCGAGCTGCAGCACACCGCCGCCCCGCCTGTTCTGGGCCGCCCCGTCGAGTTAGCACTGGGAAGCATGCTCTTAGGAAGGCGACGGCTGACGCTGGCGCCGCCGGCCTTCAACGCCTCGAGTAAGCAACGGTTGGCTCTCGCGACGCCGACCATCAACGCCTCTCCGCCAAGCAGCGCATCCTCGTCGTCCGGTTCGCGTTTCTCGCGCCTGGACTCTAGCGTGGGAGACGGAGAGGAGGAGGGCTCTATGCTGGAGGCCTCCCTTGTGCCCGCGTCAGTAGCGTTACCCCGGCCGGCCGCGCCAGCTTCGCCAACCAACCCTGCCGCCGCGCTGGCCGTGGCCGTCCTGGCGTCCCGCAAGGCCAAGCCACCTGTTGGAGGCCGGTTGGCTCGTCCTCGTCGCCCCCATAGGCCCGCAGTGGCGAACTTGCCTCCCCCCTGCCGGCCTATCAACCCTGCTACCATTGTTGGGGGCTCCATTGTCCAGCCCGAGGCGTGCTGTGAAGAAGAAGAAGTCTGCGTTGCGAGGAGTTGTTGCTGGGAGGCGGTTCTGGCTGCTACCGACCCAACGGGTGGCGTGGAGCATGAGGAGGGGCTGGGGTCCGACCCGGCCATGCTTGTGGTGGGTCTTGGGTCCTTGACGCTGCAGCCAGGCGGCCTGGTCTGTTCGGAGGTCAGCTCCGTTGTCCTCGACGACGACGACGACAAATTGGTTGCGCGGACATTGATGGCCTCCACCGAAGACGTTGTTTTCGGCTCGGTTCACGGCGACGCTGATGTGCGCCATGTTGAGGAGGCGCTTGCCGACGCTGCAACCGCTCTTGATGCCTGATCAGAAGCAAATATAGGGGGGTGTGTTTGTTATCGTCTCCACAGGGATTGACAAGTATTATGATGGTTCTAAGTGTTGGCAGAAGCTAGGCTAACTCAAGTTACAGGTTTTACTGCATGAAAGTAAGGGTTTTTAGGGAAAGGGTTTTACTACAACTAATTCAGAATTGTAACTTGTAGCCTCTGGGTTGTCAATCCAGATGCTAGCAAGGATCCAAGCAAGGTTTAGACAGGGAACAAGAATTACTTCAACAGCTGCAGAGACTAGTCTTGCAAGCTAGGGTTTTTAGCAGGTTTTAGGCAGAAGGAAATTTGGAACACAAAGATCACTGCTTTCTGGGTTGTCAGGCCAGATCACAAGTGAGTTAACAAGCAAATAGAGGCTAGGGATGGAATTACAACACACAGTGTGCATGGACTAGCCTTACACACACAGATCAAGCCACACAACAAGCATATCATGCAAATATTCAGTAAAAACAGAGAACTGTGTCACTCAATTCACTGCAATAGCCAAATAAAAGAAGCCCTACTTACAGATGGATGATCTACTCAGTTCACAACAAGATTACACAGAGGAATGGAGAGAAATCCTTGGCTAAGCTCACTGAAACACTGTCGAGGCAGAGAAAGCAGGGGAAGCAGAGTTGCAGATCATGTGCTTCAGGTCACCAGGGCCTTGTGCTTCTTCTCCTGGCCTCCATGCTCATCTTGCTCTTGCTCTTGGTCTTGTTCTTGGTCTGGTTCTTGCTGTTCTTGGAGTTCTTGGTGGTTGGTGGAAAGTGGCAGAGAGAGGTGTTGTGGTGGTGGCTGTCGATGGGAATGAGGTGGATGGATGGGAATGGAGTTATGGATGGATTGCCTCAGTGGTGGTGTGGTGGCTTTATAGAGCTTTTTCCATTTGTGGTGGAGGTGTGACCCGAGGTGGAGAGGGAGTGAAGCTTCCTCTACTTTCTTGCACATGGGCTGTCTCCACACTTTTCCACTTTTATGCCTTTTTTCCTTTTTGGCTTGCTTGATCTCCAAGTTGATCTCCTTTCTCTTGACTGGTTCAAATGTGTTTGAATTCATACTGTGCTTCTCATGGACCAGCTTCTACTCGAATTTGAGCATTGCTTCACCTTTAGCTTAACTGACAGAAATTTCACTTTGTCAGTTACGGTTCACTTTCTGGGATAGAGGTGTTCTTCAACTTCTGGATTGATTTCTTCTTGTTGAGCATGGACATCTTCTCTGCTATATTGGATTCACTTGTGTGCTACTTCTTGCTTCACATTTGCACTGGTTCTTCTGAAGATAGTGTGCACTTTGCACACTAAACTGTAAAAGGGGAAAGTGCACTGTAAAATGCAGATAAAAGCAGTACTGGATACAAATGCAGTGAGATTTTTAGGGTTTTAGGGGTATGAATTATGCATACAAATGATGGTGATCAATGCCGAGGAGGGATGGGAGCATGTGGGTCGGGGGCGCCGCTACAGCCGGGGTGCTCCTCCCGAGCGGTCGAGGGAAGGTCTCGAGCGCAGCCTCGCCTTCAAGCGTTGGGCTCGAGGAAGGTGCTTTCGTTGCCTCGAGCGTGGCCACCAAGTCAGCGCATGTCGTGGTCCCTTCAGGTGCATCTGTTGTCGTCTCCTTGGTCATCAGGAGAGGTTCTGTCGTGCTCGCTCTCCGGTTGCTCACGATCGCTCTCCTGGCGCTCGCGCTTGTTCTCCGGTCGCGGACCGCTCGTCGCTACGTGTGTCAGTGCCGCCAAGATCCCCATCTGGATGTTGCAAGGATGTAAATGCCAGTGCCTTTTTGGGTTCTTCCTTTGACTCTGAGTTTGCACTG
Organism: Poa pratensis; assembly: GCA_947311845.1. Taxonomy (NCBI): domain Eukaryota; kingdom Viridiplantae; phylum Streptophyta; class Magnoliopsida; order Poales; family Poaceae; genus Poa; species Poa pratensis. The sequence continues at coordinate 15,571,823 of CAMZMU010000010.1, forward strand.
ATGCGCTTGGAGCTCCTACAAAAGGTTGAGATGCTTCGCACTGAGCTTCGTGACACTCTGGCCAAGCTTCAGTTTGCGTCAGTCGTGTCTTTGCCGCCTGAGCTTCAGGTTGGCTCTGTCGATGAGGGGACTGAATGCTTTGGAGAATTTTCCCTCGTGCTCTGCTTGTGTCGCCGTCTGCCCTTGAGAGTGTTGTCATCACCGAGATGCCTGAGCTACAGGAGCCATGTGGGGAATCAGCCATCGTTGCGCCATCGCCACACCCGTCTGAGCCCTGCCACTTGTCTGCTTCCATGGATAGTGGATGTCTGATTGCTCCCGTCACTTCCTCATCTTTGACTGACCAGGTTACTGAGACTCGTGTGTTGGCGCCTAGCTCAATGATTCTGCTGGGCGAAGAGGTTTGCGACTTGCTTCTCGATTTGGAGGTAACTCACCCTGGATATGGCAAGGAGATTGCTCGGGTTTTGGCAGGGATGGCTTCAGATGGTGAAATCATGAAGGTGGAGAAGTCTCTCAGGAAGATGAGTAACAAGAAGCTTTGATGTTGCAAGGAAAGGTTCCGCTTCTTCTTGATTGTTGAGAGGTAGTCGTGATGTCTGTTCGTGGTTGTGATAGGTTGGGCGAGTTTGTTAGCGGTCGGGTTCCTTCTAGATGTTGCCTGCTATAGGTGTTGCTTTATGCGCTTGTGTGTACAACTTCCTATGGTGTTGATGTTTGTTGTATGGTTTTCGTCCGGTTTCTTCCACTAATAAATCGGACACCTTCTTTTTAATAAATATAAGGCAAAGTTTTTGCCTTCGTTTCAAAAAAAATGATACGATCTTCAAGTTTAAAGATGATCTAGATAGTGCTAGGGACTTTAAAAGTATTATGTGTATGAGTAATATCCCTTTTTTCATGATGGTAGACTGGTTTTACTAAAAGGATGATCTAGAACAGAATTGTTATGGTGGTAGACTGGTTTTACTAAAAGGATGTATGAGTAATATCCCTTTTTTCATGATGTCGATGTTTGAGCTGCCCAAACGGCCATGTATAAAGTTTGATTTCTTCAGAAAAAGGCTTTTCTGGCAGGAGTATCATTTAGTAAGTTGGGATAAAATCTGTCAGCCTTTAGAGCTAGGAGATTTGGATGTAGTTGATTCAAAAGTAATGAATGTTTGTTTACTGAGCAAGTGGCTTTGGCGGTTAGAGAACGAGGAGGGTTTGTGGCAGAGCATGGTCCGAAGCAAGTATGTTAAGGCTGTGCTTTCTGCTTGTATGAAAAAACCTGGGCAATCTCAATTTTGGCAAGGCTTGATGGTGTCAAAGATACTTTCTTTAAATTATGTAGGAAAGTGGTAGGAAATGGCAAGAGAACTAGGTTCTGGGAGGACCTCTCGATTGGGGATAAACCGATGTGTGAACGCTTCAGTAGGTTACATAGTCTAAATTTTAATAAAAATGTACTTATTGCAGATGTTTTTTAATCCAAATGGTCGGTGGTTAAGTTCAGGAGAAACTTATGGGGTGAAACAGCTGTTTTGTGGCAGGAAATGCTAGATTTATGTGCTAATATTAGATTGGTAGATAAGGAAGATAGATGTAAATGGATGCTAACTAAATCTGGCACCTTTTCCATGAAATCTATGTACTTAACTCTCAAGTTAGAAGCGGTTAAATGTAAACATAGGGATGTTTGGGTTGTGAAAATCCCTTTGAAAATTAAGGTGTTCCTTTGGTTGGCTTTTAATAAGAGCATTCTTACTAAGAATGTCCTGATTAAAAGAGGATGGAAAGGTAAAGACAATAAGTGTTGTTTTTGTGATGATTTAGAAACTTTTGATCGCTGTGAGTGTACTTTAGCGAGATACATTTGGGGATAGTTAAATGTGCCACGACGTGTATCGATATCCATGTGCATTTACAAGACTTCAGTGATTGGATTAGTCGTTTTCAGTAAAGAACATGAATATAATTTCTGTTCTCTCGGGGATTTGGAATGCCAGAAACTGCTGTTTTTTATCATGTTTACCCGCGTGATCCAACTGCAATCATGTAGAGCATATTATCATAGCTAACTGGATCGAGTATTGGTCATATTTGCAGAAAACAAACCCACGGCAGGAGCTACGCAGCGCGGCGCGGCACCTGGCCAGGGTGGCAGGTGAGGTCTTCAGTCGATGTACTGGCTGGGGACCAATAACAAGAAGGATTGCTGGCGGGTGATTCGCTTGGCGAAGAGACAACAAAGGTGTTCTGGGGTTCTATATGTGTTTGTGGTTGTTGTCTGGCTGGTTTTTCAGTGTTGGATAAACTTTCTAGTTGTAGAGCTGTTTTCGAGTCTATAAGTTTTCTTTGGCTAGTTCGTGTTTCAGGCCTGCAGGGTGTTTTTGCCAGTTGCTCCTAGAGAGTTTCGTTCCTTTCTTTGGAAGAAGTTTGATGGGGGAGGGTGTGGATGATGGTTGTAACAAGACAAAAACCTTGGTTTCATTTTTAATGAAATCGGGGGCCTTGAGCCCTTAATTCGAAAAAAAAAGATTAGTTCTCTCAAACTTTCACACAGGTGTGTTGGAGGAATTAATGTCACTGGAACTCTCTAATCGTAGCAACAAATATTTTGCTTATCCTCATCTACGAAATTAGCGATTTCCTATCGAATTCAACAATTTATGCTACGACCCCTGTGTAAATTCAATTTTTAAGTGAGCATCTCTTCTTCGCAGGTGGCCGGATGCAGATGTGAGTAGCTTGCTACACGTTTCATCCCGCATCATTCTAGCTTCCTCGTAATTATCTTCTTTTTTCGAAGCTAGGCAATGCCTTTGATTGGTTAAGTCGAAAAGAGTTGGACACTTTATATGAGGGATTTTACCCACATCCATAGCGTTGCTCTGTACTAGTGAAACCTAGTAAAACATGTCAGACCGAGGCACACTCGAATGAACATGACACATGAGAGGGTGAATCTTCCGTGACTACATGCCCAGAATTCTGATCTTGCATTAAACCACTGAAATCTCGAGCCAAGCCCTTCGATGTGGAGCATATCTTTTTTTTTTGAAATCCTACGTATAATTAACAGAGTACCACATACAGAGTACGAAGTACAAAAGCAGTAGAAAAGTACAATACGCAGGGGAATTCAGCACCAAGAACGGCATCAGGAGCATGTGGAGCATATCTTGCACATACGCAAAGTTGTATTCAACTATTCGGTCTACGAGGTTGTGCACACCTTGAACGAACACATAGGGGTAATCAGAATATTTGAAAAGAGACCGCGTGATGTAGTATTTCACAGTCTCCAATAACAATTGGTGTTGGGAGGAGGTACTTGAGCATGTTGTAAATATCTGTGGCCACCGTCGAGGCGGCTATCGCCTTGACACAGTGCCCGAGGTACTGGCTGCTCATTCGACCCCTCATCTAGATAGCCTTCGCCGCCGCCTTTGCTCCCTCCTCCACCGCAGTTGCCGCCTGTTGCGTTGTGGCTGCCCGACGACTGCCGTGCGCAACGGGAACCTTGCACGTGCCCCAAGATGATCTGTGATCTCTTGATAAAGATATATAGGCCATTTTCTCACACTCGCACTCGGTGAAGTCGTCATCCATCATCTTGGTGTGGCATCGCTCTAGGCACTCACCCTCACCGCTCTCATCATACTCGATATGACTTTGGAGTTCGGGCGATAAGCATCGACTCTTCTTGTCCGATTCAGGTGCAGCCGTCTGGCCAGCCCTACGGTACTCGACCTCATTACAGCGGCCACATATGAGCATTCCAAGTTGATCGGAGGCACTCAAAGCGCCCATATATAGGCCGGGCAAACTGGAAACGCCCTAAGCCCTGAGTGGAGAAGATCCCAAATATTAAAGTATGCAAGTGCCAACTTTACTATTATCCTTTATGCTCATAATACTATTGAATATCTTAAAAGAATAAAATGCTCTCACATATGAGCAGACCAAGTTGATGGTATGTGGAAAGTTGAGCCTGCTAGCATCTCAGGAAGAAATCCTACGTGTTATTCTGAAATCCTGTAACTAGATTTTCATGTTTAATTTCCTGTCAACTTTTGTTTCAGAAGTTCCTAGGAGTACGCGTATAAACTAGATGATACCAAACACATTACTAAATAATATATCAGTTAATCAAATTTAATGTATATAAATATAATAGAATCCACAAGTTCTTATGTTCATTAATTATTACTTAAACAATAAACTGATGATAAATCAATGCCAAGCATAAATAATGCACATGTTATCAAGTTATTATTGAATCATGTTACACATATTTTGTATGAAAATATTTTATAGCAACATGCCAATGGTTAATGTTATACCATATAAGTTATATAAATATGTCTAACTAATCATATAGTGGAAACGGCTATTAAGATATGTATTGGATCGTATGGTTTACACATCTTTACCCTATATATATTATTCAATTGTAAAAAACTGATCAAGGAGGAATATTGTTCCGAAATAAAGTTTAAGTTTGTCTCGGTGCAAATTATTTTGTAGTGATACATTACAACCTTACAACAAAGTAGTATATAACTAATGCTTAGCAACATTGCTAAATGCTTGGTTAAATATGCCAAAATATGAACATAAATACTTGTTAATAATATATATGATAAATGTAAGTTCTATAGAAATATAAAAGTTTAGTGTAAATTTATAACATCATACCGTGGAAAACCGCTATTAAGATAACATCATACTGTGTAAATTTATAACATCATATTGTCCGCCTCCACGACACGCTTCTCTGTAGAGGGGTTGTCCTCCACGGCCACGTCGTGCGCCTGTTGACTCTGGCTGAACCCACGATAGAAGATCCGAGAGCATCCGGAGCAGTATTGGGTCGCCACCCTCAAACAACCTTCCCCTCTGCACAACACGCGAGGAGGGGATTCTTCGTCCGGCCCTCGTCCGGGAGGCTGTCGCCGCCGCCTCCACCACCGCCGTATTTTTTGACAAATCTGACCTTTTTGAGTAACTAAACGCATGTATGGCCTCTTATCAAAACTATTTTCAAACCAGGCCTCTCTAGGTCGGCGCCAAATAGGATGGAGCCGAACTTGTTCAGTTCGGCGCCATCCAGAAAGTTCAACAATTTTTCGAAGGACTTAAAAAAACTAAAACGGGGGGTCGGCGCCAACGAGGATGGAGCCGACCTCAGGGGCCAGGTTTGAGAATAGTTTCGCACAGGGGTCAGATTTGTCATTACTTTCGTAAAAGAGACAGATTTGACAAAAAATACACCACCGCCACCACCGCCATGGTCGTGCCCGCCTCCCTGGCCACCTCTTCGCTCCTCTCGAGATGCAGTGATGAGAATGTTTCCTTGTGTCTGCCCGCCGACAGCTGTGGTTGTGCGAGCGACTCGTGGGTCCCCGAAGACGTTGAGGCTGTGCTCGGGAGCCGTTGCCTGGTACTGCGCGAAGTTGATGCTGGAGGTCTTGGAGGTGCGGCGGACGCCAACCTCTCATCGGTAGGACGGTTCCCGTTTCTCTTTTAGTTGGTTTTTGTGTCTTCATCGTGGTGGTGAGGTGGCGGTGACATCTAGGTGTAAAGACAAGGTCACTCCCGTTCTATCTCCGCTCACGTGGTGTGTCTATTGCTGACGGAGGGCACACAAAGTTGAGTTTCCGTCTGATCTCCGGGAGCTGGTCCATTTTCATGTCCATTGGTGTGGTCATAGGTCTGGCACTTCCTATATAAGGTTATCATCATTGGCGTTGGTTGCCGGTATGGTGTGTTGGGTACTCTAGACGCTTAGCACGACGATTTCATGTATGTCTAGTTGTCTACAAGCTCTATTATGATAAGTTTTTGTGGCTCCAGTGAGAGAGGCGCGAAAAGACGGTGACATTCTTTCGGTCGCTCCACTATATAGCCTTGTCGCGCTTGTGTACTTGCTATCAAGGGTGTACGATGCGGAGGAGGTCACCGCACTCTGTTTCCACAAGTGACCGCGTGCTCGAGCTGAGCAAGGACTCGTTGTCGGTGATTCTAGTCAGTCATATCTGGCTCGAAGTGCTCAGGTCAAAGGACGAGACATTCAAGTGCTCCGAGAAGATCAAGATCGCGGCGGAGGCAGTGGAGAACTGCAGGCTGAGGCGACGAAGACCACAGTCGGCACGACGTCTTGTGCATTCAACTTGATATTTTTCATTGAGGTCGGCAGCATCGTCCACGACAGTCGACAGCGGCATGAGGGCTCGCCGTCTGCTGCAGTGCCAGGCAGCCCAACGCAGAATTGCAGGAATACTCACCGACACCGATCACAAACGGCCGGCGACGCCCTCGACACCGACCCATTGCATATGCGGCCAATCTCCACGAAGACATGGCTGAAGTCGAAACAAAGGAGGCAGGATTGAGTCTTCTGGCTGCAGAGGATCCTAAGAGTGTGCAATGCAGGAGGAGATCTTGTCGGAGCATGAATGTGAAATCAGCATGTGATCTGAACGACGTTCTTGAGGAAGAAGTTTATGTGCAACAGGAACCTAACTACTCCACGATGGCGAGGAGCCCGAGGGTTTTGCGCCTGCGAAAGGCGTTATTTGGGATGCGGCATTCGCCGCTATCCTAGAATGCTAAGCTCGTCTCGAAGCATCCCTTGTGCCTCTCGGCTTCACGTTTTGCCCTCTCGACTTCTCGAGCATGCGGTCTACAAGAAGGGCAGGGACATGGACATCCTTCTCACCGACGTGCGTGTTGATGAACTTGTCATCCCGGAGCCAGCACTAAAGAAATCTCCAAATTCAAAGTACAGCTGCAACAATTGTTCAAAATAAGTGATTTGCAGCTCCTTAGCTATTACCTGAGCATAGAGGTGACCCAAAACGATGGTGAGATCACTCTGTGTCAGGCAAGTTATGCAGAGAAGAACTTGGAATTGGCAGGGATGTGTGACTGTAAATTTCCTACAGCACAAGAGGAAGCAGTGGATGTAACAGGGTATCACAACATCGTTGCTAGCCCACATTATCTTGTCAACACCAGCCAGATAACGTGTTTGCAGTCGGTATCACAAGAGGTTTCATGGTAGCACCAAGGACTGCTCACTAGGCAGTAGTCAAGCCGGTTACAACGACAGAGATCATGCCGGTGGCATAGATGATTGGATGAACAAAAGCAGAGGATTACGGCTCCATCCTCGTGTGACGCAGAGTACATAGCAGCTGCACCGGCGGCCTGCCAGTGCCTCGACAGCCGTGCTCCGAATCAAGTTCAAGCTGCATATTAAAAACAAGTCAGCCATTGCACTTCGAAAAAGTACGGTGACATATAGACACAAAGTCCCATTTCATCTGTGAGTGCAACGAGGAAGGGAAGACGAAGGCTGATCATGTCCGAACTCGGAACTGAGGTCAGTTGGCCGGTATCTTGACCAAGACGTTGGTCCGGGTAAAATTTATTGAAATGGGCCCGACATCATGAACATCACTTCATGGCATCAGGTTTGAGGGGGTGAATGTTAGCGAAAATCAAACCTGTCCACAGTGGGTGTTCTAGTCGGTCAGTTAAATCTGAATTAGCTACTTTCAGTTAGCAGTTTATTTGAGCGAAGCGATATGTGTGTGAGGTCATGGGTGGCACAATCTTCACCACTGCTGGGGGCATGTCTTAGCCCATACTCGGTACGTCTTCCTGTATTTACGGATCCGTGATATAAGAAATGAGAAGCTAAACATGATCAGTAGAAAACTGCAAAAAAAAAAAAACATGATCAGTAGAGTCAAGCACCAAAACTCTCGCTCCGACAACAGCAGTCAGTAGGTGAGAAATGACAAAAGAATTAAGTTTAGTGAGTCAAGCTAGGTGGCAGACTCCTCCAAACTTGAAGAGGCTCATCAGAAGTCTTTTGAGGAATCTGCCAGAGATGGTACAAACCAAAGCATTATCAGCATGTTATCTGGCAGCAATGTTGTCTTGCCTCATAATACATTCGAATATGTTACAAGAAATCATCGAACACTCACATGACACCACAGCTCATCAGCCAAAGCATGCATTGCTAACAACAGCTTCTGCATGAGATCGATTGGCTCAACGAAGGCAAATTACAACCAGGATGGAGACTAACCCAGACTAATGTCACCATGTATGCTTGTAACTGATTAAATATTGTTTATACAATGGAGAGTGGCCAAACAGACTGAATTATATCAAGCAAAGAAATAGTAAGCTACTATTAAGGAACTAAGGAGCATTTCTTTAGAAGACCAACTAGCTCTACGGTGAAGGATCACAATTACACTGGGCTCTGAAGCGAACAACAGTACAACACGTGACTACAACGACAGTTTATTGGGAGGTAGAAACAATCGAAAATACAGGAAAAATATATAACAATGACATAGAATCCATGTTGTTACTGACATCCCAAAATACTTGAACATTTGAATTGCAGTGAACTTACTTGATGCCTTGTTGAACTTATACTCAGAATTCCTGCTGATGAAATGTAACACGTCGGGTCCACAGGGGGAACGCTTTGCCTATTTGGACAATTCATTCCAAAGGTGGAACGAGTGAGACATTCGAAACTAGCTGGGAGCTAGATTCAAGCTGAGCAATATGTACTTCTAAGACTGCGTGATTCAAAAAAAAAAAAGATTAGCTGATGAATCGTACTAGAAAGCGGTAAAAATTAAATTTAATAATACTCGCAAAGAAATAAATAGTTGTAATTTTCTTTCAACTACAAATTGACCACTCCATAAATTACATATAAATTCAAGATGACTCAAACTCTTATGGAAGTCGTCTATTACATGGCACATAACATAGCCCATATGTGAAAGGAACTTCTAGACTAACTGTTTACTTTGAACTCTTCAATCCAACATGGGGTGTATGGAAAGGATTTGATCTTCTCCCGTTCATTACTTAAGTCTTTGAAAGATGTATATTCCTTTGGTATATATTTCCTAATCTTTCAATCTTCGAGTCATTCAAATGAAATGCCGGTCTAGTCGACTGTGATGCACTCAAGAAGACAATTTCTTTATATGGGTGAAACCCAAGTATCTCAATGTCGTAATCATAATAAAAACGATGGTGATGCTCTTCATCCACATCTCCAATGTCGTTTTCAGCTTCAATGTCAGAGTTCCATTCCATATTCTCTGGACTTGTTGCTTTCTTGTTGTCTTCTGAGTAACTAGAAGAAAGGAACAATTTGTAGTTAATATCTTCTAAGATCCATTTAACTCTTCCGTAAAATAGGTGATGTGCTAGAATGGACTTAAGATTTTTGTCATGCTTCAACACCCACTCCGGCTGTCCACGCGATTCATTAAGGATCCAAACGCGAAGCAAATACTTATCCCGGACCAAGGGCCAGCGCCTATCTAATGCCACAAAGTACACGCCCTTTTTTGATCTTCGAACATAAAGACGTGAATGGTAACCTGCTCTTTCATGCACCGGTGGTTCAATTATACTGTACGTATTATTGGACAATGATATTCTGCAAAATCAAATCATTGTGCAAGAATGTATTAAAAAGAAATTGGCAAGATAAAATCCAATCAAATATAAAACACAGTAAGTACGTACCTCATAAGAAAATTCGGTCTACAATGTACATAAAGTGCTTCTCGAAAATAGACGGCGTTGAATTGCCCGTAGGTCCCTTGCATCTCAGCGACGATCCCCGCAACATCCCCTTCTCGGCTGAAATACCTGTCCTCCCAACAACCCGATTCCGATGAGAATACATACATCTTGCATAGTGAAGGTGGCCATTCCGATTCCTGCATCAAGGGGTATACTGAGTTTGTAGGATGCTGGACACCCAAAGAGGGGATCATAAACACTTCGTAGTGGGGTGATATCATCGGGTCATAGACAAGGTGTGAATGGTATGTCACGCGGCGTCGAAGTGAACAAAGAGGCCAGCGAGCGAGAGCGGGAGCAAGTCGGTGCGCAGGAGTCGGCGACCGTCGATGGCGTCGCGCCAGGCCCTGCACACGCAGCGAGACGCTGCGAGCCAACGCGGCAGGACGCGGCGGAGGATGTCCGCGAGCACGTCGTCCGGCAGGCGCGTCGTGTGGTCCTCCAGCCGCTGCTCCTCGTCGCCGCCATCGCCTCGCCGCGAGACCACGATCCGGGGCCGGGAGGAGATTCTGATTCCAAACCCTTGGGTGATTGAGCCGAGGAGAAAATTAAGTGCGCGTTTGGTAGGCAGCAGCCATTTTGTGGATCCCTGTGGGCAGGCTCCAGAGGGCCCTGCTAAGCAAATACGAGGTTTGAGCCGTGTTGTGTGGTTAGTTTGGTATGGTGCAGCAAAAAACGTGGCATGGAGTGAGATATCAACCCCTCTTTGTTTGGTTAGACACAAAACTTGGTTAGTCTCACCTATCTTCACATGGGTGAAGTTACCACCTAGCACCACAATTGGATAGCAGGTGGCCGGCGAAAGACGTCGGCGATTGCGGAGGTCAGCGGTGCCAGAGGTGACATGGCACCTTTCTCGTGCTACCTCACCAGACGGCCAGCAGGCCTCCGGCGGCATGGGCTAGGAGCTTTACCACGTTGCCAAGCTGAGCATTGCTTCTATCGATGCAGTGAACCACCTTGCCCATTTCTTCCACAGGCGTATCCGCTGCCACGGTAAGAAGACAGCCGCAGAATCGATCGTCTGCCCATGGCATCGAGCACGGTGTTGTCACGACCAGGTTTGGCTTCACGCCGACCGCCTTCATTTCCTTAAACACGTTGAGCGCGCCGTCGAAGTTGCCGCTGGTGGAGTGCACCTTTGATCACTGTGGCGCATATGACAGGGTCGAGCCGGCATCTCTCGTCACGCGCACGGTCATACAGGCGGAGCGCCATCTCGGCGTCCCCGGCGCGGTCGCACGCGTCGATGACGGCAGAATAGGTGAGCATGTCCGGCGAGCACCCGGTCGGGCATCTTGTCGAACCACTCCACGGCGCAGCTGATGATGGTGGAGAAGGTGGTTTTGTCCGGCCGCACGCCGTCCCGCAGCATCTCGTCCCAGAGCGCCTCGGTCTCGCTCCACCGCCGCCTCTTGCGCAGCGCCGTGAGCACGACGTTGTAGAGGATGACCTTGCTACGGACCATCGCGTTCTGGAGGAACCAGCGCAGCGCGAGCACGGCGGTGGCCGGGCTGCCGGCGGCCGTGTTGAGCACGATGACAGCGTCCTGCTCGGAGGGGGGTGCCTCGGGGAACGTGGCGGCGACGGGTTCCTCGGCGGGCTGGCACGCGGCGAGCGCTGCGGCGGCGGCGGCGAGGCGGGCGGATCCGGCGCGCGCGCGGGTGAGTTCGGCGGCCCGCAGGCTGTTGGGGTTGACCCAGAGGAACCTCGTGTTTTGGCTGGGGTCGGAGAGGGGCGGCGGGTCCTGGACGGAGACATGGGCAGCGGTCGGCGAGGAGGAGAAAGGGTTCATGAGCTGGAAGGAGAGTGAGATTGGTCGGTGCTGCGGCCATGAGAGGAAGGAGGAAGGGGACGAGGGGCAGATGGGTAGGGAAGCCATCTTGTTTACTCTGCTTTGCTCTGGTTCCCAGTTGTGGATTGATGAGCGCGCGGCACGGGGCGGCGGAGGTTGAGACGGCCAGCAAGCCTCCGGCGGCATGGGCGTGGCGACGGCCGCAGGGCCAGGCGGCGGTCAGTGCCGCCTACGGCGCGGTCAACACTCCAGGGAAACTGTCGATTCGGCAGTTTCCACTTGGCCTGGCTGAGCACTGTTTTAAGTAGCGTGCGGGCCAAAAAAATTGCTGCATGTAAACAAACACATGGCCTGGTTTGGCAGCTGGCGGGCCTAGCCCAACCTCATGCTGGATACCAAAACACGCCCTAAGCCGCGAGATCGACGAACTCAGGATAGTTCGGTCGGTCGAGGTGTTCCGACTTTGGATCGAGAGGAGTTGGCAGTTTGGGCCGTGAACGTACTCGGATGATCAGTCCATCATCAGCCCGGATTCTAAGTTCTCTTATAAAAACGAATTCCTTGTACTCCCTCCGATCCATATTAGTGGGCACAACTTTGTCTACATACACATGTATCTAGTCTAAATACTTAACTAGATACATATGAATTTAGACAAAGCTATGCCCACTAATATGGATCGGAGGTAGTACCATCTTTGTTTTGTTTAATTTTCGTGGCACTCCGACGAGCTCTTCTCCGGTGAACGTGCTCGACAAGTGTTCAATGGAAACATCAAAGTTTGAAATAGTTGAAATAGTGTTTTGCAGGATCAACAAGTGGGAAATAGCAAAAGGTTTAAAAGGATCTGCTAGATAGCAGCTTCCTTTTACTAAAAAAAATCCCTCAAAAGGGGGTTTTGGGAGTTAATTCAATGAATCTGCTAGAGATGGTCTAAACCAAAGCATTATCACCATGTTGTCTTGCCTGAAAGTACATTGGAACATATCACAAGAAATCATGGAATACTCACCCTGAGGCCAACAGTTCATCAGCCAAAGCAGGCGTTGGTAACAACATCAGCTTTTCCATGAGATCGATTGGCTCAACCAAGGCAAATTATGACCAGACAAGAAGAGGCTAACACAGACTAATGTAACTATGTATGCATGTAACTGATTCGATCGATATTCTTTACCAAGCACAGGTGCAAAACTGACTGAATTATATCAAGCAAGGAAAAATATAGCTATTAAAGAACTGAGAAGCATTTTCTTTAGAGGACCAGCTAGCTCTAGGGGGAGAAGGATTACAATTACACTCGGCTCAGAAGCAAACAGCACGGGACTACAACGACGCTTCATTAAGGTTGCAGTCATTATTCATCTCTGGAAGTGATCAGTGCCCATTCGCGGGGTGAAAGGATGGATAGCGGCTGCTTGCTCCATTCGCTGAGGTGGGATAATCCCTCAACTGATAGGGGTAGGCGTTCACGTCTGCCCCGAAGTTTGACATGGAGGAGCTGTCCGTGCGGCTGTATGGCCACTGGCTCATCGCCATATCATCGAACTGGCTGCTCGAGTATGCAGGGAGATCAAACTGTGAATAACTCCTATCCCTAAGCCCTTGAGGGGCACCGTTCAGATCACTGTAGTACGGTGGAAGTTCCTCGTCATAGTACTGCTCCGACTGGTCAAACAGGTACGGATCACTAAACATGCCATAATCAGGAGTGCTGGCACTGTTGGGCACATTATTGGGCAAAGAGAACTGCCGAGCAAATCCTGGCTGTAGAACCTTTCTTCTGTCGCTGAGCTCCTCGTCCAGCAAGTCATTGATGATGTCTAGGTGAGGAAACTCGTCGCCTACCAGGCCTTGCGGTTGGTATGGAGTAAATCTGGTAGAAATTTCCGATAACAGTTGCTTGCTTCGTGGTCTTCCATTCAAATTTTGCTTCTCAGACTCGTTACTGATGCTTGAACTCAGCACACCATGGTCATTACTGTTGCCACTGCTGCTGCAGCTTGCCTCTTGTGAGCTCTCCTCTCTCCACTGGTACTGGTTGAGTGACTCGGGCTTCACAGTTCCAAACGTAAATCCAGGCTTCAATGATGAATTTTCTTTCCTAGACGAGGTATCTGGTGACAGAATGGAAGGTGATGATGCAAACATGGATTGTGAGTGTGTAACTCCTTGACCAGACGAACTTGTCTGATAAGTGACACCGCTTGCCCCAGCAGAACTTTTTTCCATCATGGCATTTCGGTAAGACCGGGGAATATAGCTAGGAGCACTGGCAGAGGGCTCATTGCCCAACCGTCCAACTGCACTCCTCGAACGAGAAAGAGCTGGTGTGATCTGAACTGTTGAAACGGCAGGTGCCGCTTGTTTTGCTGCCGGCACTTGTGGGGCACTCAAGGGCCTCGAAACTGTAGGGACCTGGGTGGTGGTAGCGCTGCTTAACAGAGAAGTTGGCTTCTGAGCTTCTGATTTGGTGGGCACAGGTACATGCAGAGGTCTACTTACAACTGGAACTGGCCTCTCAATATGGGTTGGAGGATTTGACGGAGGTCCTTTATTTGGAACTATCTGAACTGTCGGGTGGAAGAGGCACCCGTTCTTGTAGCAGTAGCTGCAGCACCTGAAACTTCGCTTGCACGGGAACTCAGACTGTTGATGCTTTCTAATGAAGATTTTGGCTGCTGGGAGAAGATAGGTTGCTTCTTAACAGGGCTCATAGAAGGAAAGGAAGACTCTGTCACTCTTAACTTGGAGGGGCTCATGACATCAGCATGCCGCTGTGCATTTTGCTTCTTCTGCAACACAACTTTGTCATCCTGAAATGAGTTGATTTGGATTCTTATTCAGCTGAGCAGACTACTTAACAAATTGATGAAAGAAATAGCAAGAGAGAACAACACCCTTCTGCAAGACAACTTTTATCATCTGACATGGGCTGCTTAGTGGCATATTTCTCACAAACTGAGCACCATCATAAATGAAAAGGCTGGTAGGTCTGTGCGTACCTCAGCTTCAAGTCTCATGTCCTTTGAGCTGCTAGATCCGAAAATACCATTTGGTGCTGAATTTGATCCACCAAGTGCAAACCCTGTTCTTGTTTCAGTATCCTTATTCCTCCGGTTATTCCCCCTGAATCAAAAAATATAGCATGACAAATACTACGTGACAAATGGGGAAAAGAAATAAAATTTTAATTTACCTATTAGAAGAAGATTTGACACTTGTCCAGGCACCTCCCGTAGATGACCCATTCAAAATAACTGAAGGAACCGAGTCAGATGAACAAGTAGACGAGCTATCATCCACACATGAAGTCCTCTTTCCTGCTTGGTCACCTTCGGGCACAGTCATCGCTTGAGCTTCTGAAGCGTCTGCTTCCCAATTAACCGGACTGGATTCACGGTCTTCAAAATCAATATGAAGCACCTCTGAATTATCATCTCTGTTATCAGAAACATCAGATGCTTCGTCAGGATTGTCGGCATTTGAGGTCACTTCTTCCGCTTGACTTGAGACATCATCAGGGATTCTATCATCTGATGGACCGCTCTCTGTAACGATATCCTTCATGTCAAACCTTTCACCTTTTCCTTTATTATTTTTCTGACTGTTTTTCTTCTGTTTGGCCTGGGCGAGAGAGAAAGAAGACATTATCAAAGATGTCCTCAACTAATAGAAAGAGCACACAAAGGAATAAATGAGGTGCCAACACTGCAATCTCCTATAATCAAACTGCGTGTACAAAGTAACATTGAAACAGATTAAGGGGGAAACGTGACAAAACTATAAATCAAGAGGTGTGTATATCAGAATTTAGTATGATCGATAAAATACATGATGATATGTATAATAATAGAATAGATGACATGGTTGCACTAGACACTAGAAGATGAACCAAACCTGTTTTTTCCTGATACGTTTTTCCTTCTCAGCAGCACTCCGCTTTGCCTTAAGTTCAATTTCTGCAAGCCCAGCAGCTTCTTCTTCACGAATGAGCTCCTCTTGGCGCTTCAAAGCCACCGCCTCTTGGTATGCCACTTCAATTCGACTGATTTCAAAAATTATAAGTAACGGATGCATAGAGACCATAATTTACTGGAGACTTATAAGATGTATGAATTTCATCACGGGAAACCTGGTTCCCCAAGGAAAATAACATGGAAACAGATCTATCAAATATCAAATACTGGCAGTTGTATGACTTGCCAAAATGGACAGGATAGTCATCCACTAAAGAATCAAACATAAACAAAAGGTCAAGTCTAGCATCGAATGCTTGGAATTGATATTTCAAGTTGCTGACTCTTGTGTTACACAATTGTGGAGCAAAATAAGAATCCTAGATGGCCACGTTAAACTGCAAAAAAAAACTACTCACCTGAATATATGAGCCAAGGCAAAAAATTCTAGCGTCTTCCAGCCGAGCTCTATAAGTCGTCTATCGTCGCGCTCAATAGAGTCTTTGTTGAAGTCATCACCCGAGCTGCTATCCTATAATCACATAATTGGTTAGGACTACGCAAACAGACTAGAACAATAACTCAACAAGACAAATTCTTGAAGAGAACATTTTTCTTCCAGTTTGTAACTCACCAAGACGCAAGTAAATGACTCCTAGATCCTAACTCACGACAGATTGCTTAGCAAAGCTTAGTTGTTGAACAGAACCTCAAAAATCTATATCTTCTGGTTATAAAGTGGATGGATATATGAAAAAGGAGCTTCATATTTTAAGGTTGAAGCCAAAATGAAAATATCAGCAGTTAATATCCAGTGGAGTTGCCATACGACGGTTACCTTAGTAAGCTAAGTGTACAAAGTGGTAAAATAGAAAAATACATACCTTTGTGCGGTTCTGTGAACTTTTTTCATCCTTCGCAGGCAATGGTTGGTGCGGCAGTGTATCTAATGTAGCTCTTTCAAGCAAAAGTAACACATCATCTGCCAAGACAAACATATCCTGCTCAACAAGCACCATGGAAGTGCTTCGAGCATCTGTGTCCGTTAGTTTGGACAAGCCCTTTTTGTTCTTGCTCTGATACTCCAGAGCCTTCAGCCCGCTATACAGTGAGTCCATTACTAAGGTTGATGTAACTTCCTTTTCTATGAAAAAATGCTTCACTAAACTTTCAGTACGGTGTCAGTCTTCTCCCTTGTCATCTGTCGTCGCATACTTGGATCCATCGCTAGCCAGAACGCATTGAAACTGCAACCCACCAATTGAACATTTCAATAATACATAGGCACAACACATTCGTATTACATAAAATAATTACTAAAGACGTGCTTGGTCATAAGCCATAAGATAGTAGCCAAAAAGATATTTATCTAACCTGGACCATCTCAGTCTATCCTCAATCAACCTGCAAAGTTTGCTTCTTCTTTCATCAATAAATCGCCGGCAAATTTGCTCCACATTTGATAAATACACCCTAACTAGTTCCCTTCGGTACTGGCCATCAAGGCAACGAAATGGGCGGTCCGCCTTCTCCCTCAAATATTACAATGCAGAAGCAGACTTGGTTATGCAAAGCTAATATATAATCAACTCTAAAAATAACTGATATAACACTACAGTTCACCCAGAGTTGGTGAAATCGACAGAAGGAAAATGGAGGCTACATAACTACAGAAAACAGATACCTAATAACTTGAACTTGAGCTTTGATGGTAAGAACATCCTCAACAACAAAGCCATCATGTAATTTTGATAACTCCATAAATTTTTTCCACCCCCAGTCATGCTCTTTCTTCCAAAATCGGTGCAGCGTATCTGAAATGCCACTTTCTTTAAACTTCACATGCAAAACTTAACCAGAACTACTAGCCAAACAAGAACAGCGGTATATCAAACTCACCAGAATACTTGGATTTCTTTGGGTCTTTATTAATTACAGCTATTGTAAACTGTGCAAAGTGACTCCATCCTGAAATAATGGCAACCAATATTCAAGATAACATTTTGCAATCATGAAGTGTGCCATGGTTGACGATACATGGAAATTTTATCTACCTGGGAGCAGTTTATCATGGTTCGCGACACAAAGAAAGAGTGACAGGTGATTGCAAACATCACATCCTTGTGGATAAATCAGGATGTACCTGAAAGTCAACCAGTAGATATTAACATATGATGCAGACAAAAGCTCGAGCTTACATATCTACCTCAAAGATGGTACTTATTGAAATTTAGAATTCAGCACGCCATATATAAGAACGTCGAGTACATAAGAACTCCAGAAAAGTAGGCAAATTAAATAAGGAATAGTCATGTCCTGATTAAATGTGTATGCAAATAAAATGGGAAGGCGGGAGTAGTTCTAGACATATTCCATGCAACCAAGTTCATGGCTGCCATGAACTAGATGCAGCACAATAACAAGTTAAAAACAAGAAGAAACTTATAAATATGTACTGTAAGTCCAATTGGTAACCTATGAACACCATACCATTTATAACCGCCAACATCAAAGGAGTTACTCCGTAGCTCCCTCTTGTTAATTTGGGAAAAATTATCAATCCTCCATGTAAACTTCCCATAAAGTTCAGCAGGCCTTGGCCCTAATACAAGGAAATAAAAGCAACAGGTCAAGAAACAGTTGATGCTAAGTATCTAAGAAATTGTACGGATTGAAATGCAGATATAAAACAAACTAAATAAAGTTTTGACTTATTAATTCTGTTCTGACCAGAATGGGCAGAACGATCCATTCTCAGGACCAAAGCAGTATTCACAATCTGTCATCTCGTACCGGTCCAAATTCTGGTCATTCCGGCTAGAACTCTCACACCAGCCCGGTACGATTGACAAATGTAGTACTGTTGGCCTTCCAGTACTCAGGCACTCATATAGGCTCCAACCCACTCGCTTATTCCTCCCCTCAGCGAGGTGGGACTAATGAAGGTTTTACCGTTCTGGCAAAACCAAGATGGGTATGGAATATTGGGCCTGGTACCTACAGGCTTGTACACAATGACAGGCATGTCACACTAATCCCTTCCATCCTTTTTTGTATTTTTTCCCTACTTTATTTTATTTTATGAGCCACATATGTATATACATAAACTGTTTTCATTTAACTTACAAAAACCCGTAATGGAATGCCGGAATGCTTTGATATGGGTGATACCAAGACATTACGTAGCTAACACCAACCAGAATAGTGACCAGAATGGAATTAGTAAGTATGATATAAAACCCTTTGCCGCATGTGACATTCTCAAAAAAAAACATTGGCAAGCGATGGAGCATACTGAAACAAGGTAACATAGAACCTGCTAAGCAAAGCACATGATGGAGCGTAGGAGCGTAGGCAGGTTGGGTGCAGCGTGCCTGCTTTGGAAGCATGAGGTAGTAAGTTGATTCACAGTTGTAATTTAATTAAGAGACAGGAGTGGAGTACATTTTTTTCTCTCCCAGTGAATCCATTAAAACAGACCAGGCCTGATTCCAGTTTCCCTTTTTGGTCAAAACGATCATGTGAGGTCAGGTCTTACAAGTAAATACATATTAGGGAACATGTATTTGAACCCAATGTCACTCACACACAATGTTGGGGATATCGCTTATCGGTTGACCCAAGATAAGGGGTAAATCGGCCGGTTTATCGGCATATCGGCCGATTTATCCGGTTAGCAATAAATCGGCCGGTTTATCGGAATGTCGGCTGATATCTTGAACAGTGCTCACACACGATAGAAACCCTAATAGGCATGATATAACTACAGAGTCAAATAAGTAAATATTCTTGAGCATGTCCAAACTATTTGCTAGTGTGACAAACGATTTTTTTAGTATTCCTTTTATTACCTTTTCCATTTCCATACATTAATTAACAATTAGTTGACTTAGTATCAACCTGGAGGTTCAGCAAAAAATAGTCGAGTTTCTAATAAATAACTATAGAGACTCAAGAATTCTAAATCAAAGAATGCTTCAGTCATAGTACTTTGGTGCACATCTCAACCATCTAACTGTAATCTGAATGAAATTTCAGCTACCATTCTGACATGAGTTATATTTATGAATGGTATTGCATGTCTCGTGAGCAAATAACGAATCAATAAAATTCTGTAGAATTCAGTCAGCTTACGGTATAAAGACCGATACATCTGAATTGACATAAGATGTCTAGGTTTGGCTCAGCACTAGAATCATATAACAGTTAGCATAACCTGAGGACTTCTCAAGCTTGTAGTGATATCCTTGCTATATCAGAATTAGTTATTTACATAAAAGGACAAATGAGCCTATTTGAAGGGGTCGAAATGCAACTATTTGTCACTGCATCAAAATCCTGAATCCTGATTCATCTGATCACTAACCAGCTCAGTGGGAACAAAAAAGTTGCATGCCCTAATTTGATAATATTAGTTGTCTTAAACCTAACCAGTCAACCCAGAATTGTACAGCTGCAATGACAAAATAAACTCGCAAAAGATAAACCTAAGTCATCATTTGAATTCCACTATAGTCATGGGGGATTCAGGGACATCACTTAATCAGTTCCACATGCAGTAAGTAGCATCAAAACAAAATCAATTGCTTTACTTTTATAGAGAGAACAGTTTCATGAGGACTAAATAGTAGGTCTAGGTAACTGAGAAAGGATATATTGAAAGTTAAAATAATTACGTTCGGAAAAAGCAATAACAGGTAATATGAAGAAATGCAAGATAAGGTGGACAAACATACCGCAATCATCGTCATCAGTGTCTGAGTAAGCTGGTGAAGTGGATGGTGTTCCATTCTCAACTTGCTCGCTTGACCTCCACTCCGCTAAAGAATCCCCAGAATAGCTTTGCTGATCACTCGGCAAGTCCTCGGTTGACGAGGATCGACCGTCCTCTGTGTGGTCTACTTCCACACTGCCAGCCATCAATCTATCCAGCTGAGGAGGTGCAACGCAGCTACAGCGCCGACCTCGCCGTCTTCCTTCCTACAAATACGAATTGAGCCCTAAAATCAACAACCTCAACTTCGGTAACAAAAGGAGCATAAAAACGACAAACCTAAGACTCTAGCGACCCGAGACACCAAATGCAGAAACAAACTTGATGTGTCATCAACCGTTCAATGCCGTTTCCTCCTAGCTTGACCTTCCCTCCTATATCTACCGGGTGGTGCAATCTCATAACGAGTGATCGCTAACAAGTGATGTATACAGAGCTGGCATTGCGGAGGAAGCAGTGCGACGATCACGCAATCGCATATATACAAGGGTAACGACATAGCACAAGAACTAGTTGCTGTCACATGGCATAAAATACTCGTCCCAGACCGCCGAGACGCCTACGGAACATACAGTCCGCAGCCGGACCGGACAAGACCTAGAATCCTGAGGCGGCGGAGGCTTAAACCTAAGCAGCATTAAATCATCCACGTAAAAAAGCTAATCCTCTACCCTCATTTCCTACGCGCCTGCCCCCAGCCAGCGTAAGAAAATCATCATAAGGCGCCCAACACGGAGCTGGCGCGCAACACCGTCAGCTAAGCTGAGCCCAGGGCAGGGCGCCCGTCCCATCCCAACCTAAGCAATCGAGGCAAACGCCAATCCCATCTCCCCACTGGGAAACGGCCACGCACGGACGCAGGCACGCAGATTGGATCGGGGCGGCGCCGGGCCGCGAGCGCGCCAATGCACCCCTCGCCAACAAACGGAAAATAAACAAAAATCTCTCCTCCGATTCGACCCTTTCCCCGCGTCGTCCGGATCTGACCTCACCTCCCTCCCCCGCGTCACGTCACACCGACGCCGTTCAGCGCGCGCGCACGTGGGGGGTGCCTTGTCCTGAGATCGAGAGTTACCTGCACCCGGCGGCTCGTCGTCGTCGTTGGTGGCGGCGGCGAGGGCAGCCGCAACGTCGACGAAGGAGGAGGAGATAGGGCGGGAGGCGGGGAGCGGGCGTGTGTGTGCGCCCTAGTCGAGTCAGAGTAATCGGATCGGGTTTAGGCTGCCTCCCTAAGCTTAGGCTTAGTCAGATCAGGCTAACAACCAACGCAGCGAGAAATGATTTTCGTATTTCCCGGTGGGGATGGAGATGGAGATACGCTGGTATTTATAGCGTGGCAGCGCGTCATCACTTACTCTGCTCCTTTTGATGAGCCAGCCCGGTTTTTTGGAAGCATCGGAGCGATATCGCGTCTCCGTAATGGCGTGCCCTAGGTTATTACAATTGCGGTTTCGGCTAGGGCACGTAGCTCCACGGGAGATCAATGGCGGCTTTCAGGGTGGTTGTTGGGGGTATGAGTGGGATCCACCTCATGCCGCCATCCTGTCCGTCCATCGCCCGTCTTTCGCTAACCTCCATCGTCTTTTTCTTTCGTGTTCGACGTACCTTTGTGGTTTACCATTTTGCATTTACCGGTCACCGTTATTGTCTCTTGTAACGGTCTGGATGATCTCGATATATTGTTATGTTGTCGCTCATGTCTTCCATTGGCTTGCATTGTCCGACTCAACTTACCATGTCGGTTATTGCATACATGTCGCATAATTAGACGATTGTGGTTCTAGCCAACCTCTACATCCTTATCATGTTGGTCTGCATCCTACGTCTATGAGGGCACATCAAACCAATCAATTGTTCAACTATGGTCCACAACACCACGAACATCTTCGGTCAAAGTCAAGTACAATGAAAGACAGAAGGAAAGGGTGGATAAAATGGAAATGAATGGTTGACGACAATGCAAAGGGTGGAGTTTGTTTATTGTTGTTTACATACAATGTCGGTTATTATATGCACGTTGCCCCTATTGGGCTATTGTCGTTTCCATGAGGGCATATCAACGAGTAAATGGTGAGTCGCGACATCTTCTTTCAACAAGAGAAACGACAATAGAGGAGAGAAGGTCGAGCTAGGAGGAAAGGGCATTGAACGGTTGACGACAATGCAAAGGATGCAGATTGTTTCTTGTCGTTTACTTGCAATGTCGGTTATTATATGCATGTTGCCTCTACTGGGCTATTGTCGTTTCCACGAGGGCATATCAACGAGTAACTTGTGAGTCACGACATCTTCTTTCAACAAGAGAAACGGCAATAGAGAAGAGAAGATCGAGCTAGGAGGAAAGGGCATTGAACGGTTGACGTTTGTTTCTTGTCGTTTACTTACAATGCTGGTTATATATGCATGTTGCCTCCATTGGGCTATTGTCGTTTCCATGAGGGCATACCAACAAGAAAATTGTGAGTCACGACATCTTCTTTCAACAAGAGAAATGACAATAAAAGAGGGAAGGTCAAATTAGGAGGAAAGGGCATTGAACGGCTGACGATAAGGCAAAGAGTGGAGTTTATTTCATGTTGTTTACGTACCATGTATGTCTCCACTGTTGGATTTAGTGTTATTGAGGGCAAATTAAACCCATCACCCGCGGGTTGTGACACTTCCTATTTCTTCAGTCAAGTGAACTACAACAAGAGAAAAGACAAGAGAGGAGGAAAGGTTGACACAATGCAAAAAGGTAAAATTTGTTTCCTGTTGTGTACTTACCATGTCGGTTGTCATATTCATGTGTCCTCCTTTGGACCATGCCACCATAATATGCTTCTACATCCATGAGGTACGTCGAACCAATCAACCACGAGTTGTGGCACCACATTTTTCTTTGATTAAGTAAAGTACAATGAGAAATAAGGCAAGTAACGAGGATAAAGCAACAAACAAATAACGATAATATATAGGATGGAGTTTGTTTCATGTCGTTTACTTACCATGTCGGTTATTATATGACAAGTGTGTTATGGGGTTACTGGCGTCCTAGTTTGTCTCTACATTCACGAGGGCACGTCAAACTAATCAACTGCGAGTTGTGGCATCACCTTCGTCTTCCGTCAAGTCAAGTGCACGGAGAGAAATGGCAAACGGAGGAGGAGAGTGCAATGAACAGTAATGACTACCGACAATGTAAAGGGTGGAGCTTTGTTTATTGTAGGCTGCCGACAATGAAAAGGATTTGCAGTTGTATAAATGGCAAGTCAATACACATGGTTAACCGAATAAGCAATGCAACTTAGAGAAATATACATAATCGATAAAAAATTTAACCCTAAATTATGTAACTAAGATGGACCCTTATCGTAGGGTAAAACCAAATAAACAATAGCAGCTTAGAGAAAAGATACAAAGTAGAGAAATTTTGTAACCTGAGATGAACCAAAAAAAAAAAGACGATTGTTTTCACACAAACAAAACAAGTAAACACAATCCTCTCTTTTTGTTCTGATGATTTGCTCTGAGGAATATCAGTTTTTTTGCAATATTTCAAACCATGTATCATTCATTTTATGTTTATCATGATTCTTATGCTTTTTAATATAGTATATATTTCTAACCACCGTTGATATCATATGTTTTTGTGATATCCACGACAGACGATGCACTTGTTCTTATTGTCAAAGGTAAATTCATGTGTTTTCTATGATTTCATAACGTAAATGTTCCCTTGGAGTACAAACTATTGACTTGTTGGAAACATGTGAGGCATATGCTAAAACTTGTATGCTACTACTACAAGCAACTTAAAATGGGACTTAACCTTGTGGAAAAAGATAAAATATATAGCAGATTCTGTAACCCTACTTTAAAAAAATGATGATTGTTTATATCACTCAAACGAAACACGGTAAACAAAATCCAATATTTTTTCTGCTCCAGTAACTAATTTGCAAAGTGATACAGAAAAAATGCCCAGCAAAAGATTTAAAAAACGAATATTACGGCCGTTTCCATTTTGTACACACCAGAATTCTCAGAGAATTGGACCTAATCGCTAACCAGCCACAAACCGAAAAAGAGAGGAGAAAACGTGAGCTTCAGACAGGTTACAGCTCGCCCAAAGGCTCCCACCACACCAACCTTTCCAAATGAAAGAAGCAAGGTTATATAACAACAATGAATCGCGTTCTGAAATTTAACATCCTTCAGAGCACCGAGGTCTCTGGCGCGCTGCCAATTCAAACAGTTCAGTGCCCAAAATCTTACAAAATCACCACGAGCTTATCTTCTGATGTTTCGATTCGACAGGACTGCAAGAGTTTCAGGTGTCGTCGACCTGAGAATGGAAGACAAAGCTTGGAAATGTCGTGGTAATGTCCCTGCCCATTGATGAATAAATTAGCTTGAGAAATATATAAAGAACAGAGTTACTGGAAGCATGTTATAAACTGACCACGTCTGAGATAATGACCTTAATGGTTCAGAAGCGTGGAAAAACATGAAATTTTGCCACAGAAACGTAAGACATAAGTTCTCTATTTTTTTTTACTTAAGACTTGTAGCCTTCGAATTCCTGAACATGAAGTGGCCTAAATGAAGCTGAAGCACTATCTGGGCACCTTAAATCGAAATAATTTGGTGTAGTACATCAACATCACATGAACTTAAACAAACCAATGAACTTAAACAAACCATTGGCAGATAACCCCAATAGTTGAGCCAACACACTTTACTCAATATCACTATTTGCATGTAAATAGCTGAAGTCTGATTTACCACATCTCAAGTATGTGGCTCTCCAAACAACATGCTTTACAAGATATTGCAATGGTAACTTGGACCTAAATGGACAAGGACATTTCTGTAATTCTTGATATGAGAGCGGCAGTTAATTGTGAAAGATGAATGAAGAGCACTGCTTCGAGGTGTGGAAAATACTCATAAAAAGAACCAACATATAGAAAAACTAAACAGTCAATACAAAGAAAATATCTTATTGTATTTGTAACTTAGCATTAAATGGAGAACGAAATTCCTACCACACTTAATTCATGAGCAACAGTAAACTGTTAAAGTGAAACACACTGAGTGAAAGATACAAATAAAAAGGACCATCATATAGAAAAATAAAATGGTAAGTAATATGAAGAGAATATCTTACTTGAGGTACTGGAGAGTCATGTTCTTCAGTAAAGATGGATGCCGAAGAACCAGATTGTGCCACTCTTCCCTGTCAATTTTTCCATCATGCTTCGTATCTGCTTCCTCAAACGTCTTAGCATAAGAGAAAACAACAAGAATTTTAACATGGGAAGTTACAATTGCCAAGCAACAAGAGGAAAGTATGATTTGTCATCAAATAGCAGGGATCGAGGATGTAACAAAGAATACTTGTATTGGAAATGAAAAAGAAAAACAGTACGTGATTCACTAGTAGGAACGCTATGTAGTACTCTGCCATAAACAGGGATCGAGAATCACTACATAATACAGTACAAGCTAGAGAATTAATCCATAATACACGCTATAACCAAAATGATTAACAAAACATACAAGGGCAACAGTAACACACCTTATCAATTATGCTTTCTATAATTTCATCAGAAAGATTCATTCCTGACTCTGCAAGTGTAGCAACAACCATCTGCTTAACCTGATAACCAAATATATAAACTGTTGAGTCGAAGCAAACAGAGAGAGCTCAACCAAAAGAGTGACACACTACACAAATTTTTTACTTCAAGAGTAATACGGCACTTGTTCAAAGCTAAAAGATAAAATTCTTGGTTTAAAAAAATAAGAACCACTGCAATACGTTGGGAATAAAACTTCAATCAGAAGGGAACAAGACCAATAATTCACCTATATTTTTTAAAACATTAGCAAGTGTGATAGAACTACTGGCTTAACTTTAGTATAACCATTTTGCAGCACTATGCAGACACTGCCTGAGGCTTAGGGTATTGTTTCACAACTATGTAAACTCTCATTTAACCAGTGATCCATCTGAAAGTCTGGGACTTCCTTTCATCAGTTGCGTGGCATATATGGTCACCACAACTAATCAAGATAACCAACAAGACCATCTAGTAGAAAAATATTACTCACTTAAATAAACCATGATGTCATGTATCAGAGACGAATATTATACATTATTTACACTGCTGTACAAGCTAATGTATGCTAGCCCGACAGACAACCACACTGAAAATAGTATCAATACCTCTTGCCTCTCAATGAAGCCTTGTTGCTTAAGATCATATAGCTTGAATGAGACTGTAAAGGATGACATAAACATCAGATTTTACAGGTTATAAAGGTGAAGTGATGAAGCAGGAACATAATACAAAATATTAAGATCATTAATTTTTTTATTTAACCACAACACGTAAACAGTATCTAGAAATTATTGATTAGATTACGGTTGGTGAGTCCTTGCATATATTAAAATTTGAAAAAGCATCACCATTATGATGATACAATCTGAAGCTTGAATATAATTTGCATGTTTAGGAACAAAATTCTCTAGCTACAAGATGACTGAACTCACAGTCAATTTTCTCATCAACTGAAGCATTTGGGTGAAACACTGAGAGTGCACGAGCGAACTCTTCAAACCCTAAAATTCCATTGTGCTTTGTGTCAAACAAATCGAATACCTGTACGGGCAGGGAAACTATTAAGGACAAAATAACATGATATGTAAGGAAATCTATTTGTCAACTTCATGCAGCTGTTTAATTACATATAATGGTGAAATATGGTTCACAATGTTTTTAGCTTCATGTTCTCAAAAGGAAACTCCCCAGCTAAAGTTGCTGATGAATTTCCAAATTCCATAAAGAGAAATGGATTTAGCACCAGTGTATAGGAACCATGAGGAACTAGATAAATGTTGGATAACAGCCACATTAGAACTGAACTACAGAAACACACTGTGTCTCAGCGCGACATATACAAGGCATTCCTGCTGATATTAAATAAACTACAGGTCAAAACAGTTACGTGGTGTACATATGCAGCCTCCAATTAAAATGGCACAACAAAGCATTTGCGACACATGAACATGCTGAATCAAGGAAAGTACTAGCTCTGGTACATGCAATGCGCGTCAAACATTTAGGGGCAATGATATGATATCAAACAGAACTCCGCCTATGTCTTCTAGGCATAGCCGGTCCCAAGCCCGGATAAAGGAGGAGGGTTGTGATAGGCTTGGCGAGCCAACGTAAAAATTAGCCAGTCCCATGGATATGAAACCCACGAGAGTAGTACTAGGGTGGGTGACCTCCTGGAAAGTCCTCATGAAAGGTTTCATATCTAAGGGTTGTGATAGGCTTGGCGAGCCAACGTAAAAACTAGCCAGTCCCATGGATATGAAACCCATTTGGGCGAGAGTAGTACCAGGATGGGTGACCTCCTGAGAAGTCCTCGTGACAGGGTTTCATATCTAGCCTACCCCAACTTGTTTGGGACAAAAGGCTTTGTTAAGGTAAGGATATGATATCAAACAGGTACATTATGTAAGAAGAGTATAATCTCAAAAGTTAATGCTATACTTTCTTATTAAGGAAACATCAATATAATAGTACTGATTTAAAGCAAGGACGTGCGATGATAGACACGTGCTCAGGGAACATGTTGGAGAAGCCTACGAACATCTGAGGTAGGCAAGAAAAGGAAGCATGTGGAAAGTAGCTCATAGGACAAAGGGCAACTAATGGGCAAACGGAGGTGAATACTTGAAATATTCACAGCCGGATTAGGTCGTATTGACCACAGGTTGAAGTTAGCTAACAGGTAGGCATCCCCGCACATGATTAACCAATGATGGACATCATTTAGATAGATGTCTAGCGGGAAACACAGGACAAAAAAAGGGTAAATCTTAATTCAAATTACTGAGAATTATATAGTTATAGCCCATATGACTCAGAAAACCATGCCTAGGCAGAAACGGACAACCCGAATCCGTATCGAATCCGAGTGTAATTTTTTCTATCAAAAAACTTGCCAAATTGGACTGCCGAATCGGAGTCTTGACAACCGTGTATAGGACCGAGTAACAGTATGATGCATAAATATCTAAAGCAATGGCCAGTAGAACTCTGGATTGCATGCAATAATTATGAGTTGAAATTATCTCATGTATTGCATCCAGAAGTATTGAGTAGATTTCAATTGCCCATACAGCATCTACTATAAGAAACCCTGATTCTCACTGAATTTCACCAAGTCCCTACAAATATTAAGTGCATGGTAATACTAATACCAAAATGTGCAACGATAACATCATGACAAGCAGCAATACACAGCTATCAGTCAAAATGTGCAATAATAACATCATGACAAGCAGCAACACACAGCAATCAATCAAAATGTGCAACAATAACATTATGAGAAGCAGCAATACACAGCTATCAATAAAAATGTGCAACGATAACTCGATAACATCATGACAAGCAGCAGCACACAGCTATCTACTGTGTCCATTTAACGCAAACTTACACGATCAGCGAACAGGCTATTTGCACACAGTAATTATGAGAGAACTATCCATGCATTGCATCCACAAGTATTGAATAGAGTTCAATTGCCCATATAGCAAAACTATCGAGGGCCCCTGATTGTCATCGATTTTCATCAAGTCCCTAAAAATAGTAAGTGCATGGCAATACTCAAATGTGCAACTATCAACCGCAGTGGACTTACACGATCAGCGAACAGGCTCTCCTTCTTGCTTGTCTTGAAGAGCGCCAATTGAAACTCCTCCTGCGCAATGGCAAATTGGCAACAGATCAGAACCACAGCCCATGAACAATGATCCACAACACCCCAAAAATAAACATCCTCGGAGTACGATCTACAGTGATGATACAGAAAATCAAACCAAACAGTCATGAGCCATCACCTACCTTATTAATCAAGCCGTCATCGATCACGGCGCTGCTTATCTTCTTGAACAGCTCGTACAGCGCCTCGACCTCGCTCACGCTGACTGCGCACACAAACGCAACGCCCCATACACAGGTCAAATGAACCCAATTTCAGTTTCATACATGAAGCAGAAGATAACAGCAGGCAAAGCAGAGAGGAACGGGGAACGTACAGACGGTCTCCCTTGCGAGGACCTGGGGATCCTCGAGCCCCCGCGGCTGCTTGAGCTCGAGGTCGAAGCACCTGAAGAGGACCGCGAGGAGCTGCTTCACGCCGTCGAGACACTGCACCATGATATGCTACTCACGCTCCCCCGCTACCGCCGCCTCCGCCTCCGCCAACTCCTCTGCTTCCGCGCAACCTCGCTAGTCATCGCGGCCGCCCATTCCGCGGCTGGCCGGTCCGATCCTGCAGCACGCCCAATTAGTCAGCGCGCAGGGGGCGGAGAGAGGTTCTCGTCGCCGAATCCGGGGCCACCGATCCGATCGCACGGGCGGGGCAGCCTGGGGGAAGGGGGGCGGACCGCGGACGTACGTACCTCGGGGTCTCCGGGAGAGAGGAGGCTACCGCGATCTGCCTGCCCGTCGTCGGAGGCGGTGCGGTGGCCGGACGGCTAGGGCAGCCGCGGGGAGAGATTCGGGGAGGAGGAGGAGGAGGGAGCTCGAGCAGGGCAGCAATCAATAGCGTGCTGTGCTCGTACTACCGCGTCTCCGTCTCGTCGTTTTGTTTTCTTGAGGCTCCCCCCTTCTCGGCGCTGCCGTTTCGGGCTCATGATTGGGCCGGGGCGGGGCTGGGGCCCACCGCGCCACGGCGAGCCACCGCAGCAGAGCCGGAAGAGAGGGGGAAGGAGGCCTCCAACTGTTGTTCCCCGTCTAGTGGCTGCTATACTTTACACTTGTCACTAGGAAATAAATAAAAGGTTTTATTTTCTGCCACTTAATGTGAGTAAAAAACTTTATCTTTTGATTTTATGTCGCATTCTACCGTCAATGTCGATGAGAAATGGTAGGTGATTGCTATGTAAGATATGGAAAAGAAAAGTAATAGATAGAGGGAAGAGGTGCCGACGCGGATTTTTGTGACATGGTTTCTACTGTATCTGGATCATGTGTTGGCGTGTCAAGATCAGCTGCTAATATTACTGTAA
Source organism: Poa pratensis (assembly GCA_947311845.1). NCBI lineage: Eukaryota > Viridiplantae > Streptophyta > Magnoliopsida > Poales > Poaceae > Poa > Poa pratensis. Next base: position 15,602,056 of record CAMZMU010000010.1, read on the forward strand.
CAAATTATTTGATATGGTGGGGGTACACAGTGGATTCTAAAAAATAGTCTTCGCTTTTGAGGCAATATGAAGTGTTGGGCCCGAGATTTTTTTGCGAAAAGAGAATTAATGTTCTTACCAAGACACACTGCATAACTTGTGCTTTTATTTTGTGCGGGCATAGCGCAGGTATAAAATAATTGCGCCCATATGTTCTTACTCATAAGTACCTCTTTTTCTAACATATTTGTAGGATTTTTCAACGTATTAGCTGGGCTTGAGAGGACTTGTAGTCTGAATTTAAATTTGAAAGATGAAAGAAATAATATTTTAAAAGTAATTATTTGCTAATTCTTATTCCATTGAGAATTATCTTAGAGCTCAATCAACTTCTTTAGCCGTTCGATATTACGTGGAGATTCGTGATGGTCTGCAGCGAGCAGTTGCACCATGGTTCCCCTTCTCCCACTCCCAATTGTTGTTCCCTGGCTAGTGGCTACACTTGTCTCCGCGAAATCAAAAGCTAATTTGTTTTACTTTTTAAATTTTTTTTTTTGATTTTTATAGCATTCTACGGCAATGTCTAGGAGAAACAACAGCTGATTTCTACGTAAAATATCAAGAAAAAACAAAGTAGATAGAAGAGGTGTAGACACAGATTTTAGCAACATGGTTTCGACTGAATCTAAATCATGTGTTGGTGCATTGAGATCGAATATAACTAATTATTTGATAAAAAAATTCTTCGAAAAGGGCACCCCAGCCTCTGCATCAATTGATGCATGCGGCTTTTATTGCTTTTATTCATAGTCAAGTTTATTTGATAATGTGGGGTACATATTGGATACGTGAAGAATCGCCTTTACACTTGGCAATATTTAGTATTGGGGCCTTATAATAAAGCTCTTAGGGAACATTGTACTTTTTTTTTTGCGTAGGCACAGTAGAAAGGTATAAACTAATTGTGTGCATGGGCTCTCACGTAGGATCATAAATACCTAATTGTTCTATTGAACGTAGTTGTACTATTTCTTTTATTGAGTCGCATCCTGCCATCAATGTCTAGGAGAAATGACAACTGATTGCTATATAAGATATGAAGGAACTAGCTAATATGCCCGTGCGTTGCAACGGGTGAAAAAAATATGCGTTGTGAAGGCATATTTGGCCAATGTCTCGCATATTTGGCCTGTTTCAGCTTGTCCACTGCACGCTGCGAGATGTTCCAATAGACATGTGTCTCCGTCGCACTTCACCCCACTTCGTGAAGGCATTCACTCACTCCACAGTCACGGGTTAGAGAAATCAAAGGAAGACGAATAAATCGTTGGGATAGGTCAGGATCTAGACGAATAAATCGTTGGGATAGGTCAGGATCTAAATACGTTGTGCCTATTCGATCACCCGGTTCAAAACCGATAATATCAATGAAATTGGTATTTGATTGAACTGGATCTGGTTGACAATGAATTAAGTATTCCAAATTTAAGAGTATACCTTTTTCAGAGACAAAGATTTGACATGGAGACCATGTGAATTCTCTCACATGATATTTAACCTTAATTGTGCACAAATTAACATATATTCCTGATTGGAGATATATTACAAAAACATTGAGTGCATGCTAATGACGACATGCTATAAGCATATAGTTCAAATCTAACTCTTTCCTTAGCATACACAACTCAGGGAAATGCACAAATTTATAACCATCACTAAGTGCCCCGCTCCCTTAACGCCTAATGCTATAAGAGTGATTGAAAACTCTTCGGGTATGTCCATAATCCTGATGCAATGGACGTTTCGACCTCCCTTCACGCCTCAATCATTGCCGCTCTTCCTTAGTGCTGACGACGACACGGGATGAGCACTTGCATCTAAAACCATCACTAAGTGCCCCGCTCCATGCTTCATGAAGCTCCCATGACACTGGTCGTCTCCTCAAATCTTGCACTCCTACCATCACTAAGTGCCCCACTCCATGCATCACTTGCTCTATCAACTATATCTTTGTATTACTTATGCACGTTGAGCCTTTCCTGCACAATTAATACTACCTTTGTTCCGAATTAGTTGGCACGAATTTACAACACGGATGTATCTACACACTAAAACACATCCAAATGCATCCGTAGTTAGCAAAATCTGCGTCAAATAGTTTGGGACAGAGGGAGTAAATTATAAAGAGCACGTGGATGAAAGCTGGTTATATTTAGTAAACAGCAGAAGATTGCTTCCTTACCACAATGAATTTTAAGAAACACAGCAGATCGGGATCAGATCAGGATGGTTGATCTGTACAACATCCCCCTAATTCCCAAGGTGAGGCGAGAAATAAATCTAATGTGTGCAAAACATACATGAAAGGAACTGCCAGACCATCAAAAAAAAGTTGTTTTAATTACCTCAGGCAGAAGACAATTCTCTTTTAATTCCAACGGTGACAAGGAAAGCCATTTCTGAGATGTGCTCAATTTTTTTGGATGTTTAGATCACTTGGCCTGAGCTGCTCCTGTTAACAGCCTGAAGAGAGGGACAACATTACAACAGGAGATGCGGAATATACACTTTGATGCACATACTTTTGTTCGAAAGAACAGAAAGCGCAACAGAACAATAAAATAATACCAAGATCAGTTTCCTTTACCACTTCCGAATCATGTGTTAGTGCACCTTGTTTCGGCATTAACAAACAGATTCAGCCTAGATAGACTGTAGAGTATTAAGCATAATACACCGCGCCTGATGCCAAAGAATCAAATTTTCAAAAACATATCCTGCAACCACCTCCAGAGATTCATCTCTCCATCTCTTGCTGAACATACAATAGAAGGTCAAACTTACCAATCAACCATGGGAATAACTACACTGAACATTTGTATACGTGATCTGACTGAACAGTGATGATCACCAACAGCTAAAAAAGCATAGAAGCATCAGATGGAACACATTGCTAGATAAATACCCCATTCCCCTAATATTGATCATGTGAAAGTTAGTTGGGCCTGAATCGTTTCATGGATCTGCATACTGGCTATCTCTTCTCTTGTCATTCCCAGTGGACTTCGGGCACAACCATAACACTGGATCCCTTGTTGCCAGAAAAATAACATAAGTTCATGCCTAGGTTAACTTCGCTCTACATGTGAAACATTGAGGTAGATTGTCAGTACCAAATTAGATGCAGTAACAAACAAATCCAACTCCAACTCCCTTGGGGCGTGGTAAGAAGGAGGTCAGTGGTCCTCGTCTCCTTCGCCGGCGATGTTGCTGGCGCTTGTTCTAGCTTTGTTCCCCTGCGTGGGCTTTGTTCTTCTTCTTGTACTTCATACGTTGGTATGTAGTACTCCTTGATGTACGCAGGCTTTCAAAAAAAAATCCAACTCCCAATTTTTCTGAAGTACATATAGTACTATAACGAAGACATAATTTTCCACTCGCGCTCCAGCCACGGCATTTCTCCGTCGTCCTCGGGCGGGGTGTTGGTGGTGCTGCTACATCTGGTCAACCGGCGCTGCTGGTGCTAACGCCAACTATGATGATCTCGTGGCAGCCGGCAAGGCCAGGAGGCGTCAGTCAACGGATCGCCGGTATTGGCAGTGGATTGGACAGGCACTTAAACAGGCTGTGTAGTTTAAGGAAGTCTCAGAGTGTACCATTGGGAGAACCGGCGTGCACTTCAGACGCATGCTCCTGGCCGCCTGGAGCAACACTTACGCCCAGGAATCTCAACATGGACCAGCCGTTGACCACAGAACCAAAAATGGCTGTGAAGCAGTGAAGGGCAGAGCTGGTGTCTGCTGTGTCGTTCTCGCGGCACGCCGCCAGGCCCGCCCGCACAACTCTCCATACGGACCGGCCATTCACCACAGAGGTGATTAGGGTTGCGAAGGGCATGCAGGAGCTCGACGTCTAGAGGAGAACTTGAGAACACCAAGAGGTTGTAAACGCCCCGCAAAAGAAATAGAGCGACACCTCTCACCTGTCTCCTACTCGCGCCCGTGGTTGCCGTGCAGAGCTCCCGTACCGCAGAGACAACCACCTGCCCATGGCGCTGCTCCACGCCGCGCAGCTGTCCGGGGAGCACATCCACGTGGCCGTCTTCCTTGTGCTTGACATCTGCCGCTGCAAGATCCGTGGCCGGCGTCTCCTTAGACGTTTAGGGCATGGCGATGGGTGCCCGGCGCGGTGCCCGCGGGAGAGCTTGGTGCCGGCCACGAGGAATAGAAAGAGAGATGGACGTCGGTCGGAGGCGCTGCTGAGTGGGATTCGGTCAGGGTGAGATGGGAGTGGGATAGATTCACGAGAAAATTAGAAACGGTTGCAGCAAATCGCGGAAGGAAATCGAGGGGAGACGCCGGAGAGGGTAGGAATTATTACTAGACTAGACGTGGGTCAGCGAAATCGCCAAGGGAGGAGAGGGGGCGCGACGAAAGCCAAAACGCAAAATCCGGGACGGACGAAACTGTGGTGGGCAGAATGTGGAACCGAATTCTTCTTTTAGACTATAGTTAATTGCCCGTGCGTTGCTACGGGTGATAATCATTTGTCACAGGTGTTACATAACCAATTACTGAAGTGCAAATGAAATTATACGATTTCGGAACTGCGTCAACTAAACAAGAAATCAATCATATGAACGCCACAGATATAACACATTCCTCAACAAAATGTCAGTTCATGCAAAATTACAGAACAACGCAAGTTCTCTCTACTTCACATCCATAGAAAAAATAATAAATTGAACGGTGACATACCCGTTAAGAACTTGTAGATCAAGATTTCTAATATGGCTGGTACAAGCCACAACTGATATTACTTACCATGAGCATCATGATACTTTTGACACTTACTATGTTCCATAACATATCATTGTCGGTGTATTTAATTGTAAAATTTTGAAAACGGAAATTCACAAACAATTTGGACCCCCACATAAGGTCATAGAACGTAAAAAAAAATGCTGCAATTAAGTACTGGTTACTTAGTCACATAAATGGGGCAAGACTCTGCTTATTCAAATTAGAATTCCAAACAAAAACCTCTTTCAGAAAGGGAAGTAGGCAAACAGAAAGGCAGAAATATCTTGGGAGTACACCTTGCTTCTGATCATCAGCATACAATCCAATTTGCAGAATTCGAGGCTAGTGAAACTTCTTAAGCATCAATCCATTCTCCGTCAGCCTACTCCAAGATTCATCAAGCCAACAGTGGGATAGCAACGTCGTTGCCAAGCTCATGGGATTGGAAGAAATCCCTGGTTTCTACGAGCCTTCAAGATCGCCAAGAGTAGTCCATGAAGCACAAAATGACCGTCCGCCACCCAGATCCCACTGTATCTCAACTGAAGACACATTCTCCAGTACTGAAAACCAAGCCTTGTACAGGAACTCTCCCTGAAGCCCCTTGGAGGCAGCAGGAAAGAGGTGCAAACGGATATAAGGCTGAAGAGCAGCCGCCGAGTGCATCCTTCTATGCGGATATCCAAACATGGCTCGGTGAAACTGATGGCAGCTTTGTGTCCATTCAGAAAACAGAAGCTGAACTGCCAGCTAACTCTGAATTTCGATCTCTCGTAGGTACTTAAAACCCCTGCATGCGAGTGGAACCAGATGTTCAGTAAATATAATGTCATCACACAAACAGATTTTGAAAATATCCCTGTTTTTGAAAAGCAGGTGAAGTGTCTTAATTCAGAATAAAGATATGACTTCCAAAAAGGAGGAGAACATAATATAAATTTTGCTAATGACGACAAAATAAGAAGCACTCAACCTAAAAAGTAAAAAAATATAAGGTTACACTTTCATGTTCAACATAGCGGTTAACTGAGGCGGTTCATCTGCCAATGACGACAAATAAAAAACACTCAACCTAAAAAGTAACAATAAGGTTAATCTTTTATGTTCAATATATTAGTTAATTCAGGAAGTTCATCTATTCCAAAAAAAAATTACTACAAATAATTTGGTGATTCAGTGATGCACAAAGCTCAAACCCCATCAAGAAACAAAACAAAAGGCAAAAAAGATGGACATCTCCTTACACCTGTCTGAAGCATGCGACACATACATAATGGAGGGGCATGTTCTGTTTTCTCCGTGAGATCAAATCATAACACGGAGCCATGCTACGCACAAAGGTAAATGATTATATAATCATGCACCTGAGAATCAGTGATCCCGAAGCTTCGCTGTCAAGTCAGATAGGATTGTTCTATTTCCAGAAACATATTAACTGGCTAGTTCAGGAAGTAACTTACATGTCTTATGGTAAAAAAAATAGTAAGTGCTCTAGTGTGCCGGTAAGAATATGCTACCACTCCTGAAAATGCTTACAAAATAACAATGCAAGAAAATAATGCATTCAGGTTCATATAATCTGGATAGTTTAAATTAATATCTCATAGAAGTTTCTAAATAGAAAAGACATCTTAAGGGACAACAAGAAAGATCATGACTTATTGAATGATCCTACTGTGATACTATATGTTAGGGAGAGATCAGATAGTATACATTATCTCAAGTAGAATATCCACAAATCTATATTCTTTTGTGGCGACTTACAAATCTTTCTCCTTAAATTTAGGTATACACACATCCACATGAGCATGCTAACATAAGTTACAACAAAATTATAAAGCTAAAGACAGAAGAAATGCAACCCACCCGGGATTCACATTCCTCTCGTACAGATCTCTCTAGCTTGTTATACTGCTCTGAATCAGCTGTATGATCTCCATCAAAATTCACCAGGATAAATGGATCGTCATACCTATAGAGGTCAACAGAAAAGCAAATTAGGGATCAATTGAATCCACCCACCAGCCTGTATGGCTCAAAGGCAACACAAAAATCATGGTGATACTTTGAATGGCAAAGCAGAAGAAAATACATCATATAGTATAAGAGAAGATCATCTTTCCAACAATAATAAATTATGGAGCACATTGATGATATTATAGCTGGCGGTAAGTAACCACTTCTTTTCTTAACATAGATAGTAAAGTAAAGTGGCACAAAACATACTACAGTGAACTGACTGGTCAAGACACATGAGATGTCAAGGTTGAAAAATGTAGTTCATCTACAAAAGAATGTCGAGTGCATGAAATAAAGTAACATATGAACAGTCATACCTATCAAAATCAGGTACCATAGTGAGGACAAAATGGGGTTCCATCCCACGTTTAGTCGTGATTCAGCTGCTCTGAAGGATTCTCACATGGCTTTGATCCATTTCAGCCTAATATACACAAGCATATAATCATGTCAATATGTCATATTGGCTGCACCAGGATTGCATAGGGTAGCTCTGAAGGATATCATTTGTTTGCTGGTTAGCTTGAAAGAAGATTTAGTATCGTTGTTGTAGCAATTGTCCCTGACAGTGATCATGGAAGCAAAATTCGCTCAGTCCAGCAAACACGGAATGTATATGCAACAACGTCATCTAAAGATGGGCTAGGTTGTTTAGGGGATCCACATGACACATCATCTTCAAACGGTGCTCGAAGCTAATATATGCAATTAAAAAATGCAGATTTATTCATGATCTGCAGCTCGTATTTATTTATTTGATACCATCAGGGCGAGCTGCTACATTGTCAAACAAAGGAAATAAGATTGCAAGTAAAACCTGCAAATTTCACAACTCTGAACGGAATAAGGAATGGGTTTGAGATTCCAGATGAAACACACAACGATTTTACCAACGAAATAATTAATGGAGTTGTAATTCCAGGTAAAAGCCACAACAAGATCAAGATGGAGAACACCATGCATAGGGGCAAACCTGTTTGATTATCGACTTGGTCACTGATGCCCATGTTGGTGCCTGGTTGATTTTGATTGGCTTGGTCACTGGTGCCGGTCTTTGTACCCAGTTGGTTGGCCTTGTCGCTGGTGCCCATCTTGCTGCCCGGCTGATTGGTTTGGTCGTTGGCGCTCATCTTCGTTCTCGTCCCGAACGCTTTCTTTCATGGAACGAAGAAGGGGATCGCCTGAGGAGAAGGAAGGACTGAGAGTTTGCGACCTCCTCGTCGCGGGGCTAGCGGAGCTGCAGGAGTTGGAGGGCGGGCGGAGCCGGGTCAACGCCGGCGAGCGGCGACGCTGGGGTGGCCGGCACCAAGCGGCAAACGCAGGCGGCGAGGTTTCAGGATAGGGAGAGACATCGAGGGAGATGATAGGGGCGGCGGCAGATGTTCGTTTGTCCACCTAAAAAACCGGATCTGCCGAAAGAAGAGGAGACGTGCGCACTGCCCGTGCGCTAAGGCCGCTCGTCGTATTCAAGGCGTGGCAATGGGGAGGAGGGGTGGGTAGAGAGGTGATGAGAGAGAAGAGAGGATGGCGGCGACGGTGATGGAGGCGGGCGGCAGGATGGATGCTGCGGCGGGGAAGGATGAGGCGGCGGCGCCCAAACCCTAGGTAGCGGCGGCGCTCATCAGTCGCGTGTGAGAGGCCGGGGGATGTGTGATGCAGGGGAGCAAGCGAGAGAGGTGGGATTGGGGCTGGACTGCGGGTTGATTTCCCAATTTCGGAGGGCCCAAATTATAAAACGGGCGACGTTGGACGAAAGGGACGACGTACGACGGACGACGGCAGGAGACAGGACACTCCATTCTTTTAGATTCTTTTAGATTTTAGATAGGAGAGAAAATGAAAGAGAGAGAAGAGGTGCCAACGCGGATTTTTTGGACATGGTTCCATGTGTCTACTGAATCTGGATCATGTACGGGCGCATCAAGATCAGTTGATATTATAAACGAATTATTTGACATGGTGGGGTACACATTGATAGGATGTTTTAGATATTTAAGTCTGGACGAACTAAAATGAGTGAATCCACGCTAGGATGTTCTAGATATATGCAAATCAAAAGAAAACAAACAAGGCATCTTATAATTCGGAACGGAGAAAGTACTTAAGAATAATTGGTCACTTAAGAATTGTACTCTATTAGTTTTGAGGCAATATTAAGTGTGTGGGTCTATAACTAATGTTCTTCCATTGTACTTGTGCTTCTGTTCAGTGCAAACATAGCGGCGGTATAAAATAATTGTGCCCATATTTCTTAAGTAGATTCATAAGTACCTAATTATGCCGCATTGTACTTGCTCTTTTATTATGTGTAGGCATAAAACATGTGGAAAATAATTGTGTCGATATGTTGTTAAGTAAGCTCATATTATCGGCCGGCTTGAGAGGGCTTGTAGTTTGAATTTAAGTTTGAGCGATGAAAGCTAGGAACTATTAAAGTAAAATAACAGAGTACTTTTACTTGGTTATTTATGGATAACATTTAAATAAAAAAGTTTAATTAAGTGGTAATAATTTGAAGTATACAAAAATTCATCCTTCTATGTTTGCGAAACCGTGAATGCAAAATAGGATTTTTTTTACTTTGATAAAAAAAGCATGGATACATTTTTTTATTGCATCATATTAAATATAATGTTCAGAATTCTGTAAACATATTCACATATGCAACTTTGGGGTATTTCAAATGTTCCACATTTTCATGTAAAATTCCAACATAGATAATTCTATAAGATAATAGCTAGGTCAAAAAAAATTCCAACATAGATAAATCCTAAATCATATTTAAAATCATAAGATGTTTTAGATATTAAGAGTTAGATAAAAAAAAATTGGATTCAAATGGACTCATAATTTGATATTGATAATATCTAGGTCAAAGTAACTAAAAGAGACTACATACTTTTGTGCGCATCAACATAGATAACTAGATGGTACCCCGCGCGTTGCGGCGGGACCTTTGCTTACTGTTCTTGAAAGATCTATGTGCATGAAAGAAAAGAATGAATCACTCAACAGTTGAAAGATGTCAGGCGTGTTGTGGAATATCAATTAATAAACCTTTGTAGATAGAAAAGTGAAATATAAATAAATAGCTTGTCACTAATGCAAAACATCAGTAGATAGAAATGTGAATCATGGACAAACTGCGACTCTGAATTTTTTTTTTTTTTGAGGAAAAGTTAAATTTTAAGTATTAAACTGAGTTGACTCAAATTTCACATGTAACAGATGAAGGCTTCACAAAATCCTGTTACCACAATGTTGTTCTGATATTTTCTTACACAATCATGCAAAGGAAAAAATCGATTCAAAGTTAGCACTAGATAGAACGTACATACATACATACAACATGGATTTTTTTTCCTGGCGAGGTGTTGCGAACTTGCGATGTGTGAAAAGAATTCTGAAAAACTGCATAGTTCTCGTTAGAATGTTCTCGTACAAAACAGTAACATAGGTGCAATATGTGTGAACAGTTTGTGGAATCTGTAGCAGCTAATTCAATCAGCCATATATATAGAGGACGGGGAATCTCCAGATCCGCGCTCCGGTGAGTAGCTCGGGGGTTGCGGGCGGCGGTACCGTGGCGGGAAGGGCGCCGCCGGCTCGATCTGGTGCTCTGCGGCTTCCCCTCCTCGGCGTCGTCTTCGACGGTGCTGACGGGCTGCAGGCGCGCCACTGCTCTTCCGGTGCTCTCTCCGGCGCCGGTCGGAGCTTGTGGGGGGTGCAGGAGACCAGGGGTCCGGATCTTCAAGGTCGTCATCGACGTCGGGCATCCGCGCCGGTCCATGGCGATGGCTTCGATCTGGCGGACTTCCAGCCTCCCTCTTCACCGCCAAGACCCAGGCGGTTGACTGAAGACGGCGGCTTCGTTGGCGGCTTCCTGGCCGCGGTTCGCTGCGTTTGTCGGCTCAGGTGGAGCTCGGCGGCAGCGCGCGGCTGGCGGTCACCGTGGTGCGGCGGCGACGGCGGGAGCTGGGCCTCGAGGACTGGTTTGCAATTTTCATGTATCCTGAGGTTGTTCTGCTTTTTCGGTTTTTATTTAGATCTGTGATCCTTGTACTCAAAAAAAAGAAAGGTAGCCTTAGATGAAATTCATTCGGAGTACAAAAGGAGACAGGCTTAATAGAAGCGCATCGGTCAAATCTAGAGACACGGTACATACAGGGATATTAATAGGGATGAAATAAACAACCATTATCAGTATAGTACACTCAGGGAAAACCATTTACTCCGTGCACGTGTATATATCGGCCAATGTATTCATCATCTCTTGCGAAAGAACACTGTTTTACTGAATCCTGAAATTGTCAACACTGCTCCACCGCGAACAAAGCAGAAATGCACTAACCTGTCCATACTCTGTACTCTGTACTCTGTATAGTTCCAGAAAATAAAATCCATAAAAAGTTCAGCGGTAACGAACCATACTGTACAAATATTTAAACGGAATACAGTAACTGAGATCCAGAGATGGGCAGCTACGACAGCATGGCTTGCTGTCAACGTTGTAGACCCATGGTGTAGGAGCCAGTGGCGGATCTAGGAATTGATCAACGGGGGTGCCAAGCTTAAAAAAATTGGTTCAAAAAGCATCATAAATTCGGCCTTAATGTCTTATACCAAAATAATACCAACTTACATATAGTTCTAATAAGATCTTATGCCAATAAAAGATAACAAAAACAGCCACGATTACCAAATTTCAACCTTACACTACTCTTCGTGTTCTTGCTGCCATGAAAAGCTTGATAACATCATCATCCTTCACTTCCTTGAAGATCTCCTTCTCAATATATGTGACCAAGCAATCATTCAACAATTGGTCACCCATAGTAGTTCTCAGATTGGTCTTCACTATGTTCATCGTAGAAAACACTCTCTCAACACTTGCGGTTGCCACCGGCAAAAGCAACACCAATTTGAGAAGCAAATACACCAACTTGTAAAGAAAATCCTTTTTTGTTTCAACAAGCTTCATAGAAAGCTGACTAAGATTTTCTAAGTATGTGAATCTATCATCATTTCTCATGTCATCAATAAAGTTGTCAAGTTGTAAAGCAAGTCTCATCAAATCCGCTTGTGAGAAATCATTGGGATAGAACTCAGCAAGCCTTAAAACTTTCTTTCTATCATAAGCAGCAAATGCATTGATAGGATTCAAGGCTGACATGCAAATGAGCAGCTCCATATTTATTTCATCAAACCTATTATCAAGCAAATGCATTGATTGGCACTTTGATCGAATGTAGTTTGCAAAACAAATCCACTCTTGCTTGGAACTCTTCCCATCCATCTTCCCTCAACTTCGGTACCCTCCTCTTAGCCATAGTAGCAAGTGACATAGCATTAATAATGTCCTCTTAGCCTAGTAGATGTACCTGTCGATATTGGTCTGACTCTGACGGAGAGGAAGCAGCTCGATTGGTCACGGAACACGGATGGTGGACGACTGGACGGACCGCCGGTCGCCTGCCCGCCCGGCGCCCACGCAACAAGCCGGCCGCTGCAGCCTCCTGCCGTCGATTTAGGTCGAGCCCCGCCGCCGCTGAGTTCTGATTTTGCTCAAGGTTTTTTTTGGTCAAGTGGATGCTGGGATGGACGGAACCAGCGATGCGAGTAGGAATAAGATGTTGATGCCCTTCACGTAGTTACCTGCGTGAAAAGTAAATGGGTTAGGTTGAGACTCCAAGTGCAGAGTGTGTAGTAAGTGGAAGACGTGTTTTCCCCACGGGGGTGACTCGAGGGTTTAATATCGAACTCTCGGGGAATCAGTAGTGAAGATTTATCTTTCCTATCCTTCTTTTGGTTACCTACAAAACAAAGTAAATGTTTTGGTCCTCAACCTCACCTAGTGGTTGTCAAGCACAAGGTGTGAGAATGATATCAAGATAATATGCAATGCAAACAAGAAATAAATATGCAATGGTGATGGCGTGTAGTTGACGGGAAAAATATTCTGCAGGAAGCTTCGTATCTTCCCCTGCAACGGCGTCAGAAAGCACTCTTGATGCAATGGTGGTAAATAAATATGCAAGGATGGTGGTAGCAATGATAAATGATATTTCTGGGTTTTATATGATGAATGCAAGATGTAAAAGTGTTTTTGTATTTTCAGATTTAATAATGGCAGAAAATGGAAAAGTGGTAAAAGTTGTTGGAAAGGTGTTTCTTATGATTAAAAATGGACCGGGGTTCATGGTTTCACAAATGCACTCTCTCTTTAATAAAGTGGTAGACAATGGAACACTAGAGTTGACATATGAGATTGCAACACAACAGTTTAATGACAAGTTATAATTATATGGGCATCACGTCCTAACATAGAGACCTTTTGGTTATTAGTCTCTCTTATACTCCACCAAGATGCGAACTAAATCATAACACCTCAGTAATTAAGATAACTCAGAGTATAGCAATAAGTATCATGACATGAACTTAAAATAAGAACATGCTAGATCTAGTCATGGAGTAGTGGCAATGGTCATACCCACATCTCCGCTAGCATGGTATTTCTTTTTATCCCTAGTGAGGTAACAAAGTAAGGTAAAACACCCAAGTGGATCGCAGAACTTTCTCTCACGTTCACTGCACTAGCCACCCCGTTACTCCAACTAATGCACACATTCCCCCTCACACGCTCTCATAAACATGCTTGATCATAACAAGTAAATAAGAACGGGGTACATAATATGCATCTACTTTCATAACTGAAACAAAACCATTGCAATCTCAAACATATATTAACTCATAAAAAGATCCACCACAAAGGTATTACATAGATGACCGTAATCATGTTCAGCAGCTCATACGGTACTAATTAGTGAAGCTCGAGAGAGAGAGATACATAAGTTACTTCCACAAACCCATAGTCCAGAGGTGGACTACTCCCTCTTCATCATGGAACGGTGGAGAAGTCGTTGGAGAAGATGGAGACCACGCCGGCAGCGCCCCGCCGGAGTTTTCCCCCTCCAATCTGCAACTCCAGGTCTCTGTTTCGGTGTTTCTGTTTCTGCGGCGCTCCTTCCAGAGAACGTCGGGGGACTATTTTTATAGGCGTTTTTAGGTCAAAACAGAGTCGGTGGTGGAAAGATCGACGGCAACGGAGCTCCGAGGCCCAAAAGGAGGGGCCCCACGTGGCCAGGTACAGGGGCCGCGTGGGCCCACTCATCTGGGCCTCGGGCCTCCTCTTGTTTGCTTCTTCGCTCCCACGCTTTGTTCCTTCCAAAAAAGATGCTCGTAAATTTCAGGTCATTTGGACGTCGTTTGGGTCCCTGAAACATTAAAATATAGAAATAGGGTTTTCTGACTGCGCAGGGTTAATTCCATAAAAAATAGGAAACATATCAAATATTCCCAAAATCATTATAAAACAGTGATATAACCTTATATGATGCAAATATGACTGGAATATAAGTAAAAATAATGCAAAGTTCATGTATGCATTTTACATGCATCAACATCCCCAAGCTTAACCTATACTCGTCCTCGAGTATGAAGGTGATAAAACTAACATGGACTTTGCAATTTAATACTATCAATGGATATCAAAGATGATTACTATTGCTACATAGAGTCAAATGGTTCATTCTTAAAAGGAGTAGCAATATGCAAGATAGTTTATGAAGTGATATCAAGTATTCAATGCAAGGATGTTCAATGATAATTCACAAAGTGTAACATAAGAGAAAAGTACTATGGACCACATGTATGCATAATGATAAGTAAGAACATCCTATAATGGTCATAGAGTATTGGTGAAAATCTGAATATAAAAGGTGGACACTTTGGAAAGATATATATGAGTAGAGGTAAAGCATGAATAAATTTCATCTAACTTCTGAACTTCTCTACTTAAGTCAATGATTGTAATATGGTAATCCTTGGTGTCAAGCTCTCATTCCCCTATCATAGCATCTTGAATGATTAAGTTTAAAGTGAAAGCAATACGAGTAGTGTGCTTGACAAAGTACAGGTTGAAAGTCTCATGCCCCTTGAATACAAGTACCTACTCCATGTGTTACTCAACTTGGAAAACAAAGCAAGTTCAAGTTAAATATCATTGTAAGTAATAATAGTATCATTAAGAGCGTCAACTGGGGTACCTCTTGTCCCAGGATATGGAACAAGCCCATATCAAAATGACAAGACAAACAAACATAATGAACAATCTCAACACCCTTTTTATTTACCATTGGATAGCTTTTTATTGTAAGGTGTATCACAGAAGGTTCACCATAGCATGTAAGTAAATTTCCACCATGAATGATGCATGGCTTAGATTAGCGGCCCAGGCGTCTCTATAACCATTTATACAAACTCATTTAAACTCACTTCATTTCCATTTATTTCACCCATGGTAAGCATCCATAAACAAAAGTACATGATATCAACTAAATGAGATGAAGTGCAATGTTGAAAGCTTGCCATGTGACAGCACATATGGCTAACTCTCAACCAAAGACATTTGTCAAGTCCACAACTTCATAATTTTAATCACAATGGGTCATATTTTATTTATGCAATGAAAGTAAAGTGTGCATCAAGTTCGAGAGAGCTATATAACCAACTTTTCCCACAACAATTAACAACATAAGCATTTTCATTCAGAGGTATAGATAACACAAATATCATGATAAACATACTCGGAATAGCATAAAGCTAATAGGTAGATATGGTGGACTCACTGGAAAAACTTTGGTTGAAGGTGTTGGAAACAAGTTTTTGCTTGTTGGAATTTTTGGGCTAGCAAGAGGGAGAAAGTTGACCATCTAAATGCATGCATGAGTGTCCATAGAACTAACTAATCCATGTTAAAACAAGGTAGAATAACATTTAGCATCAAAACATGAATAAAAGATAGCTCTTGATAAAATATTGCAAATTATTACTCATTAACAAGCTCATGAATCATGCAATTATATGTATCTTTTAAAATTAACTTCAACATCCCTTTTCCCAATCTTATAATAGCATCCAACATAATCAACCCAAATTTCTAGTAGCTCTCTATATATAAATGATAGTGTGGTGGTCTCACAAAATAAAAATCTAACCTAAACAAACAAAAAGACGCTCCAAGTTTATGCGATAAAGTGTTTCGATCGAAAAACAGAAGTTAGACGTGCGCAAACCGAGAGTGTGTAGGTCCAGTGGGGTTGTCTTCACATCCCCAAGCTTATGGTCTTCACCATCCTTGGATAGCTCTTGGTGCATCTCCTCTAATCCCTGTGAAAAAACTTCAAAACACCGTTTCTCCCATTTCTTTTTCTGTGGGGCTGATGACTGCCAAGTGCAGGAGATCAATTGTAGTACCTTTCAAATAGAAAAGGTTGTCGAACCCACGAGGAGCTGAAGGTATTGGTTAGTAAGATTGATAAACAAAGCAATGAAAGATGCAAGTGTTTTTGGTATTTTCGGTTGTATAATTCCAATGCAGCAAGTAACAGTAGCAAGTGATAACTCTCAAAGAGAGAAAGCCCAATCCTCTTATGTGACAAGAGGACAAGCTCAAGTGATGTGTGACTTATATATGGCAAACGTTCCCGAGGGCGGCATGGATATTGCTAGGCATAGAGATTTATTAAACAACACGTTGAATATCTTGTCAAGTTTTAATCTTCTTTGGACGGAGCCATAATTAGGTATAGCTAAATAAATAAACTACAACCCCTTATGATGGATCATGTGGCCAAGTAAATGACTGCACAAGAATTATTAAGACATAAAGTCCCACCATAGCATTAAACTCTAAGGTCCCCGATACTAATACCCTCATAATATAACTTCATGACTCGGTCTCAGGTTTACATGTCCTCCCAAGTCTCCCTCAATTCATTATACTACGGTGTTCTCCTATGAGCCCATAAAGGTGAAGTGTTGTGCAGTCGACGTTCGCACAACACCATCATAGAATCACATAAAAGATAAACTCTTGACAAAATACCAACACATGTCATATATAAATCATTGCCAATTCATCCTATGCCCTCAGGAACATACAGGAACTACTCACAACGTGAAGACATGATGTGATTCAGTGGTATAAATGATACAACACAATCTGAAAATATAGTCTCACCACAAAACAATGACAAGTAGCTAATCATACACAGGTAGAATAGCACTTAAACAATAGCTAGGGTTCAACAATCTCAAACTATGAGGGGGATGAAGTGGATCACGAAGATGGTGATGGAGATGGTGCTGGTCTTCACGGTGGTGATGGAGAAGTTCTTGCTGTAGATGTTGATGATGAACACGCCGGAGGGGGTGGAGCCCTCCGGAGGCGATTCCGGCAGCGTTTCCCCCCTCCGATCTTCTCCGGCGGCAGCCTTCTGACTCTCTGTTTCGTGGTTTCGTGTTTCTCCGCCGCCTCCTTTCGCGAAACGCCAGGGGACCTTTTTTATAGACGTTTTTAGGTCAAGACGGAGTCGGTGGACGAAAAATCGACGGCAACGGAGCTCCGAGGGGGAAACGAGACAGGCCCACGCGGCCATGTACTTTTGGCCGCGTGGGACCCTCCCATTTGCAGCCTGTTGGGCTTCTGGTCTTCAATTTAAGCCCATTGCGTTCGTCTCGAAAATTCTGAACCGTGCTCTTTGACCTTGCCCTTTTTGGAGTCCCGAAGCTCCCGGAAAGTCTGAAACACTAAAAAAGACGTTTTCTGGAAAAACAGGGTTAATTCCAAATAAATGGGAAAACTATGAAGTATTCCCAAAATCATTATAAAACATTGATATAACCCTTATATGATGCAAATATGATTGGAATATAAGCAATTAAAGTGCAAAGTTCATGTATGCATTTTACATGCATCAACATCCCCAAGCTTAATCCATGCTCGTCCTCGAGTATGAAGATGATAAAACTAACATGGACTTTGCAATTTAATACTTAACAATGAATATCAAAGATGATTACTATTGCTACATATAGTCAAATGATTCATTCTTCAAAGGAGTAGCAATATGCAAATAGTTTATGAAGTGATATCAAGTATTCAAGAAAGGATGTTCATTGATAGTTCACAAAGTGTAACATAGTAGCAAGTAATATGGACACATGTATGCATAATGATAAGTAGAACATCCTACATGGTCATAGAGTGTGATGAAAATCTGAATATGTTTGGTGGACACTTTGGAAAGATGAATAAGTGAGTAGAGGTAAAGCATGCATAAGTTTCATCTAACCTCCAAACTCTCTACTTAAGTTAATGATTGCAATGTGGTAATACTTGGTGTCAAGCTCTCATTCCCCTATCATAGCATCTTGAATGATTATAGTTTAATGTGAGAGCAAATATGAGTAGTGTGCTTGACAAAGTAAAGGTTGGATGTCTCATGCCCCTTGAATACAAGTACCTACACCATGATTACTCAACTTAGGAAACAAAGCAAGTTCAAGTTATATATCATTGTAAGTAATAATAGTATCATCAAGAGCGTCAACTGGGGTACCTCTTGTCCCAGGATATGGAACAAGCCCATATCAAAATGACAAGACAAACAAACAAGATGAAAAACCTCAACACCCTTTTTATTTACCATTGGAATAGCTTTTTATTGTAAGGTGTGTCATAGATAATTCACCATAGCATGTAAGTAAATTTCCACCATGAATAATGCATGGCTTAGATTAGCGGCCCAGGCGTCTCTCTAACCATTTATACAAACTCATTTGAACTACTTCATTTCCACCTCATTTCACCATGATAGGCATCCATAAACAAAAGTACATGATATCAACTAAATGAGATGAAGGAGCATGTTGAAAGCTTTGCATGTGACAGCACATATGGGCTAACTCCAACCTCGAACATTTATCAAGCCACTAGCATCATAATCTTAATCACAATGGGTCATGTTTTATTTATTGCAATGATAGTAAAATGTGCATCAAGTTCGTGAGAGCTATATAACCAACTTTTCCCATGGCAATCAATAACATAATCATTTTCATTCAGAGGTATAGATAACACAAATATCATGATGAACATACTCGGAATAGCATAAAGCTAGTAGGTAGATATGGTGGACTCACTGGAATAACTTTGGTTGAAGGTGTTGGAAACAAGTTTTTGCTTGTTGGAATGTTTGGGCTAGCAAAAGGGAGAAAGTTGACCATCTAGATGCATGCATGAGTGTCCATAGAACTAACTAATCCATGTTAAACCAAGTAAAATAACAATCAGCACCAAAACATGAATAAGTGATAGCTCTTCAAAAAGATTTGCAAACTATTACTCATAAACAAGCTCATGAATCATGCAACTATATGTATCATTAAAAATCAACTCAAACATCCCTTTTCCCAATCTTATAAAAGCATCCAACATATTTCAACCCATATTTCCAGTAGCTCTCTCATATATAATGATAGTGTGGTGGTCTCTCAAGACTCAAACAAAAACAAAAAACGACGCTCCAAGTTTATGCGATAAAGTGTTTCGATCGAAAAACAGAAGTTGGACGTGTGCAAACCGAGAGTGTGTAGGTCCAGCGGGGTTGTCTTCACATCCCCAAGCTTATGGTCTTCACCATCCTTGGATAGCTCTTGGTGCATCTCCTCCAATCCCTGTGAAAAAACTTCAAAACACCGTTTCTCCCATTTCTTTTCTGTGGGGTGCATTAATAGTGATAAACAAATATGTTCTTGCTGCATATAATCCTTGAACAAAAATTCATATGAATGTCCAGAAAGTATAATGTTGTATGCCTACTCATAAACTCAATTGGATCAAAAAGATTCAACTTAAAAGCTCAAAGCATGCATCAAACAAAATGGGACAGAATCTGTCCAGAAAAACAGCAGCAGCAAAACGTATTTTTCTACCCTACCAAACTTTCTCGAAAAATTCCGAAAAAATTCATGCATACAGAGGATGAAAAGTTGCAACTACAGTTCAAATATGAGCTCATTCGGAGTTACGAATAAGAATTAAAAATCATACCGTGCACTGATTCGTGCAGGAATAAAATCTCCGAACGCTATAAGCAACTTTTCAAGACCAAAATGGGTAAAACTTGGCACTTTATTAAAAACTCCAGAAACTAACTAGACACAAAATCTCTTGTTACAGCAAGAGGACACAAAGAAAAATCACACACAAAAATAACCGGGTTGCCTCCCGCAAAGCGCTTTCTTTATAGCCATATAGCTAGGCTTCTTACTTTTTGTTTATTGAAGATGAAGCTCATGAGGGAGCTTGAATGTTGTTCCCCTCTTCTTGGGAAGTGTTCCATGCATAATACCAGGGTCCCATGGTGTCTCAAACCAATGAAATAATAGTCAAGTTGAAACCTGGTAGAGAGAAAACAAAACACAAAGTAATAACAACGAAGTCTAACTTTTTTCTATGCATTGGCATTTTGTATATGAATGAAGTTTTCCAATGCATATTAACAAAAGTTACTTGCAGCCCATAATTATTAGTAGCATAAAGAGGGTTCTTATCACCTCCTCTTTCATAATAGTTGCAAGTAGTAGAAGTGTATTCAACCATATAACCAATAGAATCTTCCAACTTAGATAATTTGGGAACATAAAGAGGATCATTAAATTTATTTTGGAGTTTATTAGCATGCTTCCCTCTTTCAAAATAGTTGTTAAGATCAATATCAAGTTTAATATCATGGTTGCAACAAAGATTTGGAACTAAAGATAATTGCAAACCACATAAGTATTTCTCAACATAAGCAAATTTCTCCTTTATGGTGTAAGTAGGAGAGTTCAAGAACAAAGTAGGGCTCTCATGAGTAAGAGCACTATCACAAACAGCAAGTATATCATTTTTATCCTCACATAATTTAGTAACAACTAAACATGGAGGTTTATCAATAAGCATAGGACCATCATCTAAAGCATTATCATATAGCATATTTAAGCAATACTCCTCATTATCATCAATAAGTTCACTAGTAGCATTATAAAAGTGAAGGAGTATTTTAGTTTCATCATAATAGCATGGGTTATCATATAGGACCATAGCATTTTCAGTTTCTCCCTCATCATAACATGGATTCTCATAAATAACAAAAGATTTTTGAGTTTGAGTGTTACTATCATTTGTTGATGGTGAAGTTGGGAGATCCAACTCTTCATTCTCCAGTTGTTCATCTTTTTCAGCATCTTCTTGAGATTGCATGGGCATCCCCAAGCTTAGATTTTTATCCTCTTCTTCACATTCTTCCTCTTCCAAGCTTATGTGTTCATCATCTTCTTCCTGCAAAATATTAGTACTTTCTTTGGGAGTAAAATATTTAAGAAAAACCTCCCTCAAAATACTCCAATCAGTTTTCACTTCTTCATCCAAAGACATGTACCAATCACGAGCATTACCAGATAAAGACAAATATAATAGCTTCCTTTTTATTTGATCATCAGAAATACCAGGAAGCCTAAATAAACCACATATTTCATCAATTGTTTCTATGTGTTCACATGCAGACTTAATTCCATCCCCTGTGAATGGATTTTTCATAACTCTTTTAACATGACCATGGGAATTTTAATCCCACTTTAGGTATCTCAGGCACAGCAGTTTCAACCACCTTTGCAGTAGTGGCATAAGCACTTTCATATAGAGCAAGATGCAGCGAGGCACGATTCATAAATGCCATAGTAACAATGAGATAAACAACTTTCAAGTTTCCTTACCAAACTTCTTACCAATAGCGCTACGCTCCCCGGCAACGGCGCCAGAAAAGTATCTTGATGACTCCCAAGTGCAGGAGATCAATTGTAGTACCTTTCAAATAGAAAAGGTTGTCGAACCCACGAGGAGCTGAAGGTATTGGTTAGTAAGATTGATAAACAAAGCAATGAAAGATGCAAGTGTTTTTGGTATTTTCGGTTGTATAATTCCAATGCAGCAAGTAACAGTAGCAAGTGAAAGCTCTCAAAGAGAGAAAGCCCAATCCTCTTATGTGACAAGAGGACAAGCTCAAGTGATGTGTGACTTATATGTGGCAAACGTTCCCGAGGGCGGCATGGATATTGCTAGGCATAGAGATTTATTAAACAACACGTTGAATATCTTGTCAAGTTTTAATCTTCTTTGGACGGAGCCATAATTAGGTATAGCTAAATAAATAAACTACAACCCCTTATGATGGATCATGTGGCCAAGTAAATGACTGCACAAGAATTATTAAGACATAAAGTCCCACCATAGCATTAAACTCTAAGGTCCCCGATACTAATACCCTCATAATATAACTTCATGACTCGGTCTCAGGTTTACATGTCCTCCCAAGTCTCCCTCAATTCATTATACTACGGTGTTCTCCTATGAGCCCATAAAGGTGAAGTGTTGTGCAGTCGACGTTCGCACAACACCATCATAGAATCACATAAAAGATAAACTCTTGACAAAATACCAACACATGTCATATATAAATCATTGCCAATTCATCCTATGCCCTCAGGAACATACGGAACTACTCACAACGTGAAGACATGATGTGATTCAGTGGTATAAATGATACAACACAATCTGAAAATATAGTCTCACCACAAAACAATGACAAGTAGCTAATCATACACAGGTAGAATAGCACTTAAACAATAGCTAGGGTTCAACAATCTCAAACTATGAGGGGGATGAAGTGGATCACGAAGATGGTGATGGAGATGGTGCTGGTCTTCACGGTGGTGATGGAGAAGTTCTTGCTGTAGATGTTGATGATGAACACGCCGGAGGGGGGTGGAGCTCTCCGGAGGCGATTCCGGCAGCGTTTCCCCCCTCCGATCTTCTCCGGCGGCAGCCTTCTGACTCTCTGTTTCGTGGTTTCGTGTTTCTCCGCCGCCTCCTTTCGCGAAACGCCAGGGGACCATTTTTATAGACGTTTTTAGGTCAAGACGGAGTCGGTGGACGAAAAATCGACGGCAACGGAGCTCCGAGGGGGAAACGAGACAGGCCCACGCGGCCATGTACTTTTGGCCGCGTGGGACCCTCCCATTTGCAGCCTGTTGGGCTTCTGGTCTTCAATTTAAGCCCATTGCGTTCGTCTCGAAAATTCTGAACCGTGCTCTTTGACCTTGCCCTTTTTGGAGTCCCGAAGCTCCCGGAAAGTCTGAAACACTAAAAAAGACGTTTTCTGGAAAAACAGGGTTAATTCCAAAAAATGGGAAAACTATGAAGTATTCCCAAAATCATTATAAAACATTGGTATAACCCTTATATGATGCAAATATGATTGGAATATAAGCAATTAAAGTGCAAAGTTCATGTATGCATTTTACATGCATCAGGGGCACATTAGTAGTGATAAACAAATAGATTTCTTACTGCATATAATCCTTAGACAAAAATTCATATGAATGTCCAGAACATGTATAATGTTGTATGCCTACTCATAAACTCAATTGGATCATAAAGATTCATGTTAAAAGTTCTAAGCATGCATCAAACAAGATGGAACAGAATCTGTCCAGAAAAACAGCAGCAGATAAACATATTTTTTTACCCTACTTAACTTTGTCGGAAAATTCCGAAACAATTCATGCATACAGAGGATGAAAAGTTGCCATTACAGTTTAAATATGAGCTCATTCGGAGTTACAGAATAAGAATTAAAAATCATACCATGCATAGATTCGTGCAGAAATAATATCTCCGAACGCTATAAGCAATTTTTTCATACCAAAATGAGTAAAACTTGGCACTTTATTAAAACTTCCAGAAACTAAACTATACACAAAGTCTCTTGTTACAGCAATAGGACACAAAGAAAATCACAAATAAAAATAACCGGGTTGCCTCCCGTAAAGCGCTTTCTTTATAGCCATATAGCTAGACTTCTTACTTGATGTTTATTGAGGACGAAGCTCATGAGGGAGCTTGAACGATGGTGTGTCCCTCTTCCTTGGGAAGTGTTCCATACATTTCTTGTGTAGAAACTGAAACTTCACATTCCCTTCTTTTAAATCAATGATAGCACCTGTAGTACGAAGAAAAGGTCTTCCAAGAATAATTGGACTAGGGGTTTTATTCCCCATATCCATGATTAGAGAATCAACAGGTACAAATGTCATATGTAACTCTACCATAACATCACTTACTTTTCCTAAAGCATGTTTAATGGAATCATCAGCAAGTGCATGTTCAATAAAGCATTTTTCAAGATTTTTCAATTCAAGTACTTCATATAGTTCTTTAGATAAAACGGAGGCACTAGATCCTAGATCAAGTATAGCATGGTGTGTCTCTTTTCCAATGGTTACTAGGACTTTGGGAATCCATACATCCCCAAGCTTAGGTGGTATCATAGCCTCTTGGTTGTAGCTAGCAATATTTTTTTCAAGACATGATTAGCAATATAAGAACCAAAACCTGCTTGGTTAACATTAATAGAAGGATCACTTGCAATTTTTTGTAAGATAGATATTAGTTCATGCAAGCTACAATTCTCTAGTTCAAGCAATGGATCCTTTACTTCACTAAGCATTTTAACTTCCTCAACTCTCTTTTCTTTTTTAACCCAAGCTTGTTGCTTAACAGGAACTTCTTTCACATGCTTAAATGATGAGTCTTTTCTTATTGAATCACTAACACAAACCAGCTTTTCCTCAATTCTATTGAGGTAAACATCTTTTTCAAGAAATTCCTTCTCACATAATCTTAGTTTATGCATGACATTAATTAATTCATTGTTTATCCTGGGAATAATGTTTTTAGAATAAGATACTAGTTGTTCAAAATCCTCTTTACTTGGTAGCTTTTCTAACTTAGTTTCAAATTTATCTTTGGATAATGCAAGTGCTACCGCGGTGTCCTCCAACTTTTTCTTGCTACCCACAAAGCTACCAAAGATTCTTCTAAGTGTCATGGCTGCACAAGGTGGTGTTGACAACACAAAACTTCCCCCTGTAGCCCCATCAAAAGCATTTTGGTACCAAGGGTCTATTCCATAATAGAAGTAAAGGTTTAGCTTTTCATCTTCACAAGGTGTAGGATCTTCATAGTGCATCCTATTAATTCTTACCCAAGCATCTTTTAATGTTTCTCCACGATATTGTTTAAAATTAGAGACCGAATTCAATGGAGGACTCACTCCTTGTTTGTTTCCCAGAACCATGATTGCAAGTTTTTTTGTGTTTTTCAATTTTTTATGCAAAACTGAAAATAAATATGCAAGGCAATGACAAAACAAGATAAATTGC
This sequence comes from Poa pratensis, assembly GCA_947311845.1. Taxonomy (NCBI): domain Eukaryota; kingdom Viridiplantae; phylum Streptophyta; class Magnoliopsida; order Poales; family Poaceae; genus Poa; species Poa pratensis. The sequence continues at coordinate 15,627,024 of CAMZMU010000010.1, forward strand.
TTTAAAGGTAAAGATGGATAAGATGATGCTCACGTAGGTGCAACCTCTCCAAGCTTAGGTGTTAGCACAAGTTGGTGATGAAGTTGACTTGGTGAGATATCCTTGGATAAACCGACACCAGAAAACAGAACTAGTGCAGGGAACCCTTAGATAAACCTTTCAGCAATGATTCCCCGACAACGGCGCCAGAAAACAGTCATGATGGCCCTTCACGTAGTTACCTGCGTGAAAAGTAAATGGGTTAGGTTGATACTCCAAGTGCAGAGTGTGTAGTAAGTGGAAGACGTGTTTTCCCCACGAGGGTGACTCGAGGGTTTAATATCGAACTCTCGGGGAATCAGTAGTGAAGATTTATCTTTCCTATCCTTCTTTTGATTACCTACAAAACAAAGTAAATGTTTTGGTCCTCAACCTCACCTAGTGGTTGTCAAGCACAAGGTGTGAGAATGATATCAAGATAATATGCAATGCAAACAAGAAATAAATATGCAATGGTGATGGCGTGTAGTTGACGGGAAAAATATTCTGCAGGAAGCTTCGTATCTTCCCCTGCAACGGCGTCAGAAAGCACTCTTGATGCAATGGTGGTAAATAAATATGCAAGGATGGTGGTAGCAATGATAAATGATATTTTTAGGTTTTATATGATGAATGCAAGATGTAAAAGTGTTTTTGTATTTTCGGATTTAATAATGGCAGAAAATGAAAAAGTGGTAAAAGTTGTTGGAAAGGTATTTCTTATGATTAAAAATGGACCGGGGTTCATGGTTTCACAAATGCACTCTCTCTTTAATAAAGTGGTAGACAATGGAACACTAGAGTTGACATATGAGATTGCAACACAACAGTTTAATGACAATTTATAATTATATGGGCATCACGTCCTAACATAGAGACCTTTTGGTTATTAGTCTCTCTTATACTCCACCAAGATGCGAACTAAATCATAACACCTCAGTAATTAAGATAACTCAGAGTATAGCAATAAGTATCATGGCATGAAGTTAAAATAAGAACATGCTAGATCTAGTCATGGAGTAGTGGCAATGGTCACACCCACATCTCCGGTAGCATGGTATTTCTTTTTATCCCTAGTGAGGCAACAAAGTAAGGTAAAACACCCAAGTGGATCGCAGAACTTTCTCTCACGTTCACTGCACTAGCCACCCACGTTACTCCAACTAATGCACACATTCCCCCTCACACGCTCTCATAAACATGCTTGATCATAACAAGTAAATAAGAACGGGGTACATAATATGCATCTACTTTCATAACTGAAACAAAACCATTGCAATCTCAAACATATATTAACTCATAAAAAGATCCACCACAAAGGTATTACATAGATGACCATAATCATGTTCAGCAGCTCATACGGTACTAATTAGTGAAGCTCGAGAGAGAGAGATACATAAGTTACTTCCACAAACCCATAGTCCAGAGGTGGACTACTCCCTCTTCATCATGGAAACGGTGGAGAAGTCGTTGGAGAAGATGGAGACCACGCCGGCAGCGCCCCGCCGGAGTTTTCCCCCTCCGATCTGCAACTCCAGGTCTCTGTTTCGGTGTTTCTGTGTTTCTGCGACGCTCCTTCCAGAGAACGTCGGGGGACTATTTTTATAGTCCTTTTTAGGTCAAAACGGAGTCGGTGGAGGAAAGATCGACGGCAACGGAGCTCCGAGGCCCAAAAGGAGGGGCCCCACGTGGCCAGGTACAGGGGCCGCGTGGGCCCACTCATCTGGGCCCTCGGGCCTCCTCTTGTTTGCTTCTTTCGCTCCCATGCTTTGTTCCTTCCAAAAAATGATGCTCGTAAATTTCCAGGTCATTTGGACGTCGTTTGGGTCCCTGAAACATTAAAATATAGAAATAAGGTTTTCTGCCTGCGCAGGGTTAATTCCATAAAAATAGGAAACATATATAATATTCCTAAAATCATTATAAAACAGTGATATAACCCTTATATGATGCAAATATGACTGGAATATAAGTAAAAATAATGCAAAGTTCATGTATGCATTTTACATGCATCAGATGTAAATGGGCTTGTTGGGCTGCGAGAAATAGATGGGACTCTGAAGTTTTGACCACACATTTTTATTAATTTCATCTTTTTCATTAAGTATACATGTACAATTGGTCTGAATACTACTAGTTATTAAAAAAATCTGCGTTTTTGGAGGGGGTGCCAATCCGCCACTGGTAGGAGCCTCCAGCCGAGTTTCACGTATCAGGCGTGGAGAAGAATGGATCAGAAATTTAGTAAAGCGAGACAAACACTTTATGCTCCCGAGCACCAGTGCTCCCGTCACTTTATAAAATTCAAAAAATATATTTAAAAGTTTTAAAAGATTCTGAAAAAAATCATGCACGTTCTCAATGATGCATACTAAAAGCGTTTAAAATTGCAATGCAAAAATCTTTATATTATAGTCTACACAAAAATGACAAAATTTATAGATTTGAAACTATGCATTGTTAACTTTAATCAGATCTGCGATTTGTTATTTTTGTGTAGGTCGAAATACAAATTATTTCGAACTGTAATTTTACATGCCTATAGGATACATCATCAATAACATGCATGATTTTTTTCAGATTTTTCTAAAACTTTAAATATGTTTTTGAATTTTTTGAAGTCGCAGGAGCATTGGAGCTCGGGTGCATGAAATCTCCACTCACTTGTACTCCCTCTGTTCCCAAATATAATATGTTTTAGCTTTTGTCCACATTCACATGCACATAAGTGTATCTAGACATATTTCATGTGTAGGTTCACTCATTTTAGTATATATATAGACAACATGTGTAACATGTAAAACATTTTACATTTAGGAACGGAGGGAATATGTAAATAGGAGCAATTAATTCGTTAGCAGCAAAGAGGCATCCATGCCAAACCTGGCACCCATCGCGTTCCGCAAGCACCCAAGGTTTCTGACGTGGCAAAAAAGTCCGGTTTTTCCCTTAAGCTCTCAGGCTAAGCACCCGCGTTATACATGCTCTTATGGGACTCTGGACTCATATCGCCACGTGGGCCGGGTAGACACCGTGACAACAATTTACCAATTGTCTGCTCTTACACAAACTGCGGTGACCAAACTGTATGTTGGTGAGAAGTGGCGGCACAGCTGGATGGAGGAGTAGCTTGAGGTGTGTCAGCAATGGAGAAGAATGCTAATGACGGCAGCGAATTTATAAGGACAACGCCGAGAGTGGCGAGTGAAAGGTCGTATGTTTCGCATACCTCCATGACTCATCAGTTTCAGATCTGAGATCACAGAGGGAGACAAACGGTTGCTTTTATTGTTTTGAAGAACTAATTGATTAAATACTCGGAAATGAAGTGTTGTGTACGTTTTGAAGAGGGCGTGGCTATCTTACGAGCGCGCGAGCGCTCGCGCGATCTCCGACAGCCGCACGTGGGCGCACATGTGGGTTCCGACAGCGACACGAGGAAGAAGACCGACGTGCCCCCGTCTGCCGGCCCACATCGTCCTTCTTCTTCTTCTTCTTCTTCTTCTTCTTCTTCTTCTTCTTCTTCTTCTTCTTCTTCCCCCGTGCCGTCGATCCCCCCGCTGCCGGCACTGGCCAGACCGCCGGCGGCCGCCACCCACGGCCGGCTCCGCCCCGCGGCGCCTCGCCGTTCCGCCCTCCTCCAACCGCCCCCCACCGCCGATCCACCGCCGCCCAAGGACATCCCTCTAAGCCCGGCCCGCACCCCCCACCGTTAAGTTGCTTCCGAGCCTACGCCGGCGCCGCCGCGGCTGGCCACGTCGGCCCCGTCTCTGGCTCGGTCCCGGCTCGCCGGACGCCTTCTCCTTCGCGCCTCCCTGGCGGTCGGCGCGGCGTCGCCGACGCCGGCTCGTGGTTGGGAGAGAATTTGGGGACGGGAGGGAGAAAGGAAGCAGGAAGAAGAAATGGGGTGGGGAAGAAGATAATGTGGGTGGGCCCCACCCACGTGTTTCGCTGCGCGAGCGAATCGCACGACTGCTCGCGCGTTCGTCAACGAGGCATTCCGTTTTGAAGGGAGGGGTGGAATGCTAAAATGAAAGGCTAGAAATAGAGATGTAGGAAAAATAGTGTGGGGCCACGCTCCTACTGGTGGCGTGGTGCTTGCTTGCTATACATTTTGTCTTCTTAGGTAATTATTTTTCTTTCCAAGTAGGTGGCAGGTTTGCTTAGGTGGCTGATTTACTTAGGTGGCAGGCTAGTATTGCTCAATTGTATTTGATGAGGTGGACACTTTGCATGTTGAGAGAAATCCTTGTAGTGGGTCATTGCTATTTAGATATAGAAGATTCTACCACTAGTGTTATTTGAACGGTGAGAATTTGGCAGTTGCATGGAAGTGAGCATCCACGTGAGTAATTATAGATGTGTCGATGCTACCACTACATGAGCTATGAGCTAGTATACGCCACAACGAGCAAAATTCGATTTGGACAACTTGAAATAATTCAGGAGAACATTTCGAATACAGATACATACTTTTGACTATATGATTTAGAATTCATGTTCAAGTCTTAGAATTGGATGTCTGGTGCAAAAAAAAAAAAAACAGATTTGATCTTGCTTAAGACATGGGTCGGCATGCAATGCACTTTCCAAAAAAAAACTTGCATTGCGCTCGTTTCAAATTTCCCAGGATAGCAGCATGAGGAGCATTGCCTAGGACAAAATGTCATTCCGTACATGTAGTACAGATTTCGAATTTCAGATGTGCCAAAGAAAAGATACAGTGAGATAGATTTTCACGCCTTCCGCTGTCGTCGAAAGATACACGCCATTATATCAGGCGACCTGAATGCTGACCGCGGCGAATGAGGCAGCCGATTTAGACCACAAAGCAGAGAGGTGGCCGTGTCAGCAAGGTCCCCTTCATCGGCCATGTAGAGGAACAGAGACGACATTCATTCATTAGGCGAAGCATAGCCTGACGTGGAGATTACTGTGATCGATGGATGGATACTAGTTATTTATTACTAGAAGGGTTTGGCGCGCTTTGCTGTGCCCGAGGGTATTATGTCTAAGTAAAGATTGGTGTCTCTTATATGACCAAGTACAAGTTCATACCCCTTTCAGATAAATATTGTACTTATTAGTCTAACAGCTGCAATATAAACTGTATAAGAGAATTAACAACTTTGGATTTGTTAGTCTCTTAACGAGGCGAGCCCGACAACCGGTGTCTAGAGCGGAGGATCCGTGCAAGGCGAGGCTAGTCGAGGTGCAGCCGGAGGTAGCTGTTGTGTTTCACTCGTGCTCGTGCTTGCAGGGAAGGAGGAGGCAAAGTGAGAAAGGGGACGTGAGGAGGGCAGCTCGGGTGGCTCGTTAGCCGGATCTACAAAAGTGAGTCATTGGTGGCCGTGCACAGGAGGAGAGTGAGCACAACACTCGAGACAGAATCCCTCCCAATCCATGATGCCCTTGAGCAGTTAGTGCTGAATTTGCGGTCAAATCGACACAGTTGTGGCAGAGCTGCCGGATTCGAGGTCAAATGGATGAGAAAGAGGCGGCGGTGGTCACTGGAGGAGAGGCGTGTGGGCAACATGAAAATTATGATCGACAGTTGTCATGCACGCGTTGGCCTTTCTGTTTTATGGCGGCAGCCCAAGTGTTTAATTTTACAACACATGTTTTTTTTGGTTTGACAAAAAAATGAAAAAAATTACATCAAGCAGAGCTGTTGGAGCAAGATTTTTTTGTCCCAAATGACCTAATACGGATAAGAGTCGATGGTGGCTGTGTGCGGGCAGACCGCGACGGCCAACATCACCCGAGGCCAAATCTCTTCCGATCTGCGGTGCGCCAGTGCCCTTGTACATTAGTGGTGGATTCGCAACCGAATCGGTAAGAGTTGTGGCGGAACTGTCATATTCTAGGCCAAATCGATGTGAGAAGAGACGGCAGTGGTCACCGTAGGAGTGGCGTGAGGGGTGACATGAAACTTCGATTGGCAGTTAGCGTGCGCGTGTTGGCCTTTCTGTTATATAGCATCAACCCAAATATTTTATATTTGTACCACTTGATGTTTTTTTATTTGACAAAAAAAAAATGAAAATTTACATCGAAGAGTAAGATTTTAGCATCAAATGACCTAAAAAGAGTCATGTCGTAAACTATTGAAAATGCTCTAAGAGAGGGGCAACAATATGTAGTAGATAGAAAAATATGTTTTGTATTAACATGAACGGACAAATGATATTTTTCTTACCTTGGTCTAAACCAATAGAAAGTTGACACGTGGAGCAACAAGAGAGCTCTATTCCTAGGAGCTTCTTACCTTGGTCTAATCCAGTAGACAGTTGACACGTGGAGAAACAAGAGAGCTGGTCTAATCCAATAGACCGTTGACACGTGGAGAAACAAGAGAGCTCTATTCCTGGGAGCTTAGTTCTTTTAAGGATGACCAGCTCGCTGTCTCCTTACAGATCACAAGTCCAGTTACAAACCACCGATTATGGATGGGATCTGTGAGTTTAGTAGTCTCGCTGTGGATGCATACAGAGGCCGTAAGGCTTGATCTTCCTAAAAAGGAAAGAAGTGATCTTCATCTCTATGGTTTCTCTTCATTTTGTTAGAGCCCATGCATGGATTTTTTACATAAATGAAGTGCAAAATCCTGGTAGAAAAAACGTCAATTTTCGCCGACTTCTGAAGTGGTACATCAATACATCCTGTGTTGTGCATCAAGGAATCAGGGAAGCTGCCAGGACTATGGACACGGAGCAAACCAGGGCTGAAACGAAAGTGAGGCCAGACACGAATCCTGCGTGCGCTTCGTCCCCACAGGGTACGCGCCACGCGGCTTTCTCCACAGGCGCGGTGTCGAGATTCTTCAATACCCATATGCATGAATTGGGATGGGTTTCCTTTTTCCTGTAACGGAGGAGCAGGTTTGGGCTGCCAAACTCGACAGTCGCGTAACCGCTGGCGTCGAGAGGCTGCAAATAAAATACGGAAATTAGCAGGCGCTCAGAGTTTCTTCAAAAGTGTTATGATAAGGAAGCAGGTAACTGGAAGCCGCATGTTGTTTGGCAAGTATACTTACAAATGTGAAACCGGTCACAAATCCATGGTACATCTAAATTACTAGGACTAGATCATTGAATCTTAAACATGATAGCGAGTACACTAATTTGCTAAGAGCGTGTTTAAGAAATGGTCTGCTATGAGCTGTATCAGAAATATACTGACAGTCTGCAAAAAATAAAAATAAAAACGTACTGACAGAGAAGCAAATGAGCAAGAGCCACATCTTTCAAGCCCTGCAATTTGTTTATGCTAAATCTACATATGAGAAGTTGACCATGATAATAAGACCTAAAAAAGAACTAGATTTAGAATCTGACACTACAAGCCCAACTAGTGTGTACAGCGAGCTTTTAGAACAAACTCGAGGAGCACAGAAGATAAACAACCATGTCGTTTTTTCGGTAACACCATGTGCATTTCATGCATGTTTGCAGCAAGTTAGAACATGGAAATGGAGGGTGAGGTCGGTGGCCACTTCTACAAGTTTGACTTTCTTCATGATTCTCTTGTTATTTCCTAAAAACATCCACCAGCTTCTCCAATTCACTTCCTACTCTCCCAGACTTTTTCACCATAAGCATTACAGTGTGCCTTGATTGACTCAATATGTTGATACCAAATTTCTCAAATTTCTTAAAATTTTGTGAAATCAGCTAACCCAGCCCGGCAGAATCCTGAACCCAATCTACGGAGATGGAAGCTTAAAGGCACAAATATACGAATAGTGATTTCATGCCACTAAGTTATTAGCAGTCATCTTATGGTTCATCTTTCTCATTTCTCAGTCTCTTGATTGACTGTACAGTTGAAGAGTTGTTTTTACCATGGTTCAGTTAATCAGAATTTTCAGTTTTTACCAGATGTAGTCCATCTCCCACACTGTTCACTGACACTGTTCACTAGCTTATCTATTCTTCTGGAAACTTGTAGAAACTGTTTAGGTTAGGATGCTCAAGAGTTGATCATACCATAAATAGAAGGACACAAGTGAGATGTGACCCAAAGCAAAAGTAAACAAACTTACTAAATTTGCAAGATTTTTTCTGATTTCCTCTCAATATTCATTAGTTGCATTGTCCGATGTCCATCAGGAGCAGTAATGTGCGTGTAACCACCAAAACGTTGTTGAATATTTCGCATAACTCATTTTCTCAAATCGAGAAGGCGAACTGAGTGATATCTATCTTATTAACACTTTCCATGTATTAAGCATGTGTATTGACAGACCTCATGAACCAAGTAAAACAAGTTGACAGTTTGTTACCATACATTGTTTATTCCAAAAATAGAAACTTACCGGGTATCTAGCATGGAGAGGGAGCTCTACTACAAGGTTACAGTCCATTGACGCGCTTGGCTTGAGATCAAAATGAATCTCAACAGCTGACAGGTTGGATAGAACTGAGGGTAGTTCAAGGTTTGTGTCTCCAAAAACAGCAACATCAAGAAAAACTGCAAGACAATAAAAAGGAAATTAACATAATCTAAATGAATATTAGTGATGTAAGAGTAGTCAACCGGCCAGCTCAGAGTTTGGTTTCACCTTCCCGCTCAACAAAATGCTGTAGCTCAAACGGGTCAGCGAACACCCCACTGGGGAGCTTTTCAATTATCACCAGATGGGCGTCATAGCTATCAAGGAATTTTACCACATCATCTTTGCAGTTACCGAATTTCACATGATAGACTAACCGGCGGTGGGAACCTTCACCGACCAGTTGCTGGCGTAATTCTGAAAGAACAGGCACATCAAGGTCATCAGCAAGTCCTTTACACAAGTCAGCAGTGTCAGATACTCCAGCTAAGTCACGATTTTGTCCAAGCTGGCTTGTCAAGGCGTCGAGATATGCGTCGGCAACGTAAGTCCTAGAGCAAGGCACACAATTGACAGATTTCTGACTGCTGCCTGCCTGTTCAGAACAAGAGTTAAAACATGCCTGACAAAATATCAGGCAAACTGGAACGAACGCACACCAAAATTCAAAGTAGCACCTAAAAGCATTGTCATATCCGCCTAATGTGCAAACAATTTTGAGTGAAAGAGGTGAAGACAAGGTACAGTGAGTTAACTACCACCCGAATACTGAGCTCACAGACAACAAACAACTTAGCCTAACATGGGATGGCTGCACAAATCCTACCCAATTCTGTGAACATACTGACAGAACGGGGCCTCTATGAATTACTAATTGTTTTTCACCACTAACCTTAGCAACGAGTTTTCTGCATTCTACCACGTATCTGAAATTCTGAATTACTCATATTAGCATGAAAGCAACAAGAAGTACATACTTTTTCTTGAACTGAAAAAATAACAAATCCTACAAATTGAAATCCAATACACCCACGCACCTGCTCAGGCACTGACGACGCACCGGAGACCCAAGCGGCGGCGACGAACGCCACGGCGAGCAAGCACGGCCGGATCCTCGCGGCCATGGCCTCCGCTCGCCACTTCCCCGTCGTTTTGCTGGCCGTCAGCGGAGCCGCGCAGCATGAACTGTGTGTACTTTCCGCCCGTGGTCGCCGGATAGACGCGACGCCCGTGGCCGCCTTGGTGTTGGTGGCGCTCCCGCCCCTCTGCTCTGGGATCTGCAGCCAGGCAGAGAGAAGAGTCGAGAGAATCTACAAGTATGCCATTGGGGGTATTTTGGGTAATTTCGCGTGAACTTTTTGGGCTTCAAGAATTTGACTTTAAGTCAAATGGCCAAGAAAATATGCAATTTGGGGGCAAATGACCAGATCCTCTCAAATTTCTTCTCTCGATCCACGTCATCTCTTCGAGCTTTCCACAGCAAATTAAATTTCACGTGCACCGGCATTTTATTGCGTGTTACGAAATGAACAGACCAAGAGGGGGGATCTGAACACAGGTCTAATGATATCTATTTTGTATCAAATGACCACTTATAACCAACGTCGTAACGTGGAAAACGGTTGTAGTACCTCTATATCTCAAGGCTTACACATGTTCTTATTTCACAAAGCAACATCAAATTTTACAAATAATCAGTACTGGTTATCTTTCTTCTCTTCTTCCTCTGGTATTGTAAACTATACTTGTCCTGTGGTATAATGTATGCCATGTCTAACTTAACCCTCCGAAATATGCAGCCATCTTCACAAGCTGAGGAATGTATGACGTGTCTAATAAAGCAATGTATATTAGTTACATTTGCGACACAAAGAATTACTGTCGCTTACTCACATTATCAACATCATTGTTGAGATGGCACGACATATGAGAAAAATGGTGTTTCCTCGGGTGTTGTGCTACTGAAGTTCCTTTTAATCTTCCTTCTAGCATTGCAGCACAAAATAAAATGCTAAATGGAATGGCTAGTTAGTGTTGAGAAATACCTCGGCTTAAAATTTTCTAGCATTTCACACCTTGGTTTTTTTACTTCCTTTTTGTTATTCAGGTGACAGTAGATCATCTTGAAATCTGTCACGCACTACTTCAAAAGCTAGCGAAGATCGTGTCCTTTTTTTTGACAGTGGAAAGACTTTCTTTCATCAAATAATGGTCATGTAGTAACATCTAGTGCTTAGCACTCTGCATGTGCTGGAAAGGGTCTTTCTATGTCGAATACCTTTGTGCTCATCGGATGATGAAATATTCCCTTTTAGATTCAAGAGAAATACATTTGCTACCAGAGTATGCATTGCTATAACCATAAAGGATGATGATAGCACTATTCTCTTTGGGACATTTACCAAGGATATTGTGTAGATAGATGTACTCACATCATAGTTTTGTCATGTAGCATGAAAGAAGTTATTGTTTGTATTTTTGTGTTAATGTTTGACTGAGAATCAGTATAAACAATTATGTCCTCTTCTTTACTTATGTAATAACAAATAATATGTATAAACCAAGTTTGCTACAAACCATACGGAAATTTGCACAGGCTTAATATTTGCTACGGAGGCCAACAATGAACAATCCGAGAGCTTCGACGTCTACGTGAGAACTTCTCCACCAAGCTGGTCTAGAACATCACCTTAACCAGCAAGATACCAATATGGCTTGGACACGGGCCACCTGCCATCCAATAATACTTTTTCAATATAATTTCATCGACGGATGAATAGTATATGGTACCAAACACAAGTGGGGCATCAAGAAACAGAAGAATTACCGGTTTCTCTCCTTGCTCTTTCTAGTCGGCGTATCCATGTTGACAGGACGACCAGCGGAATCTCTGGCCCAACATATTTTCAGTCTAAGTTAGTGTTGAACGCCTGAACCACACACATATACAGTATATGTCTACAATAGGCATGGAGAAAAAATACCTTTCAGACAGAAGTTTAAACCCTCTCTCCAAAACTGTCACAATCTTCGTACTTGGCAGAAAAGGAGTTGTTTGACTTTCATCATAAAAGTTCATGCCCGTGAACTTACCATTTAAACCAATAAGGGGCCCCCCAATCCCAACCTAATAACAAAAAAAGCACATGATGTTGGAAGAAGTTTGTACGGACAGTTTAGCACATGTATATTAATAGATTGATCGACAACTCAAATAGACTAACTATCCACACGGGTACCATGTAGAAAACTGACCAGAGAAATTCACCACTGTACCTTCTTGATTTTACAAGTGGACAAAACAAGGTCTTTGCAATTAAGATCCAAACCCTGGTGTTCTTTCTTTTTTGGGCGACAATTAATTGCACCCTTCACTTTACCCATTGAAGCCATCAATAACCCGTGGCGTTCTTTAGGCCCACGACCTATAGCTGCTACCACCTTGCCTGGGCATGGGGCCCTGACATTGAACAAATCTTGTGGAGAAATGTCACTGAGATCCTTTTCGAGACTGACAATAGCAATGTTGTAATTTGGATGATACAATTCCAGTCTCCCATCCACACATTGTCCTGGAGGGAGAAACACCTGAAGCTGCAACAAACAGTGATCAAGCTCTGACTAATTAAATCATCACCTAACTTAAAAGACCAAGAATAGAAACAGGGTCACCAACTAACCCTCAAGTTCTCATCAATCTCGTCTTGAGCATCACCAGTCCTAACCAAACTGGCCGAGGTAAGTACGAACGTGCTGCCTCTGCTCGATATAAGCAGGCCTGTGCACGCAAAATGCCTCACGTCTTCTGCAGATAATAACTTTGAGCATTAGTTAGTGAGGATAAAACACTATCACGGAAGAGTAATGAGCATACAGCTGTAAGGATCACCCTTGAATGAAGCGGTTGAGACAACACTTTTGGACATTTTCTCAGTAACCTTTTTTCCAAGTTGCTCCCAGATAGGCTTCCCACAATCAAGGTAAGGGTAATCGAAAGGATAACCTTCCCAAAAATGAAGTTGACCAAATTCCCCTTCAAATGTACCAGCCAATCCCCCATTGACTGGCCAATTAGGAAAGAAATACGTAAGTGGGCAATGAAGAAGTGCGCATGGGAGAAGTGAGCAATATAAAAAATACGACATATGCTCAAAAACAAGTGGCGGTGGCAGGGGATAGCCGAAGGATTGATGAATCTTAGATCTTACCAGAAATTCTGATGCAATAAGATGACAGATCACATAATCAATATGGTGTGAAAAAATAATGGCCAGCGCGTAACATTTAGAAATTAGAATGATGGCCTGCATGATAATTTACACCTGAAGGGATGACACTCTTTACATCTTTAGGCAAGGAATATCCACGGAAGTGAGAAGTTTTACTGCAATGAAACATGTTAAATACAAGTGAAACCCTACACATAAACAAAATTCCAGAAGAGGAAACAAGTATAAAAAAGACTTGGACATCAAAAATTGACACGAGGATCAAGATATCAAAAAATGTGTCACTTAGTACAGATTTCACCGCGCTCTTCTTCAGTTAGAAAATACACAGGCTTCAACATTGTAGCAAGATCACTAAATTTGACACAGGTATCCACAACAGATTACTGTTCGAAAACTTCAAAGACGACGCTTGTTACTATCCATTTAGGCAAGTTTTATGTAACACATGAACTGAAAGCTACTTTCATTCAAGTCCAAATATCAAAATTCTAACTTAATAAAAACCATATCAGGATTCCTTTTATCTTAAAGATGAACTATACCTTATTTCACTCCTTCCATTGGCATGTATTTTATCTTAAAGATGAACTATACCTTATTTTACTCTTTCCATTGGCATGTAATCAACAGGATTATTAGTATTTGACATTAAGAAAACTTTGTCCTGTCATGTTTCTAGCTCAGAAAGATTTAGTGCCATGGATAAGTTGTGCTTTCTTGTATTGTGAAAATTACTTTCACTTGAAGTCTAACATCTGACTGTAACTTGGCAAAAATCATATCAGAATTCACATGCATGCTACTCTCTGCGCATACGAATAATCTTGGGAAGCTTTAAGGCTTTGAAAGTTCTCGTTTGAGGAGCTTGATTAGCCATACTGAGGCCAGACATTTCATGAGCCTCTATATGGAGAGGAGACATCAAGCGGAGGCGAAGTAAATTGCTGCAGCACATTAGCCGCAGTTGACAAATACATGCAGCTGAAATGTTTTCGTTTTCCACATGTCGCAAGTGGCGGAGCTTCAAAAAAAAATTGGGGGGCGAAACACACACCAAAAAAACACTGCAACAATAGACTTGAGACAAATTTATATTGATACTGGCCATCCATGGGCGCTACCACTGATAATTCTCTTGCAGCAATTCAATCAACTACTGAACAGAAAAATTGGACAAATCTGCAACTCAAACAACAAAAAATCACCACTAGGAATTTGGGACTGAGCTGAGGTGGATCAGGTATTCAGGTTGTGCTTGTACAGCCGCGTACTCAACTGGAACAAGAAAATCCTAGGCTTCCTAGCTAGATACCATTTACCAAGAATCAAAGTGGTAAAGAAGAGATCCAGCTGCATGGATCGACCGGTGGAGCCGCTGGGTCGCTGCTGCTCAGCTGCTGGCCGCCGGCCGCCAGGTCAGGGCGACGCCGCTTGGACCGTTGGACGGGTCGCAGATCGCCGCCAGTGCTCCTGGTCGCCGGATGCCAGGTCGGAGCTGTCCGTTGGGTCGGAAATTGCCACAATCCAGGTCGGTGAGCGGAGTGGGTGGGTCGGAAGGGCGACGGGGGGATGCAGGCCGTCGTTCGCCAATTCGCCTCTCGCCAGTTCGGCTGTGCTAGATGCTCTTTCCTTTTCTCTTCCTGGAAGTTGCCGAGGACCAGTCAATGGGCCGTATGCCTGCGGACGTGGGGGGGCCGGGTGCTCTCATTTGTCCAGTTCATAGCTGACTACTAGGTGATTACAAATTTTTTTTTTTTGAACAGGGAGAGGCCCCGAAGGGCCTGGATGCATTATATTATTGCGGTGCAGGTACATTTACATAAGGGACCTTCAGTAAAAAACAAATTACAACATCGTCCCAAACTAATTGCAAGAAAGACCCTCAACAGCAGATAAGAAATGCAATTGGGCCCTCTGCCACCGCCGATGAGCACCAAGCAGCCGCCACGGCCTTCCGCACCAGCTCCGGGGACACAATCACTTGGAATCGGTGAGAAGAGAGACGCCGATGCGAGCTTGTGGTAAGGCCTCCACATGGAGGTTGAGAAATCGCTGGACAAAGCCAGCGCTGTTGACCACCTGATGGTCTCCATAGTCGGATGCCAGAGAAGCATCCGAGAGTGTTCTTCAATTTGTAGCATCACAACTCCCAGGTCGCCGGCGAAGAAACGCAGCAGCACCTCCTTCTTCCTTCTGCATCCACCATGGCGCCTTGAAGGGAAGAGCTCAGAACTCCGCACGTCACTCCTCCAACTCCCCATCAACCCAATCCTCCGCCGCTTCATCATATAAGCCAGTCCGCCGTCGAACTCCAAGATCCCGCCACGATCCAGAGGAGGCAAACAGAGAGAAAGATAGCAAGCGAAGAAGATCAGGGTCCCGACCTTAATGAAGAAGCCGCCAGTACTCTGTACCATCGCCGCCTCCGATTCCCACCACGGAAACACCACAGCGAGGAGCAGAAGAACAGCGCAGAGGCAGGGCTGGTCGGGGCGCCCCATCTCCATGCTTCCCCTGCACGCCTTATTTGGAGGGATGCATGACTCCTTCCACCTCCCAAGCAATCCCGCCTGCCACCAGCGAGCCGCAGCGAGATAGATGGAAGCCATGGCGCGGCGGATCAGGCCGCCGTGATCCACCGGCCTACCCTCAAACAGAAACGCCATAAAGGCAAGACCTAGCACGATGGCTAAAGGAAAACTACAACTACTATATACATGCCAAGCGACGCATCCGCGTCCACACCAAGCGGCAGCGCCGCCGGAGCGGAGCGAGAAGCGCGCCGGCGAGGAGGAAGGAAAGTTGGAGGCGACTCTCAAGGAGCTCTCGTGAGAGGATAAGGCTGAGGAGAGGTGTAACTGGAGCGTCTTTGATTACAAAAAATATGGTCTTGGGCTGGGGGGGCGGCGGCCCCCCCTGACCTCAACATAGCTCCGCCGGTCTCGCATGTCCTTTATTATTAACATTAAGGTGGGTGTTTAGTGTGCTGCCATCAGTTGCCTATCGCAGCAGAAAGGCGCTGGAATTACCTTTATAACGCAGCGGAGGTGGAGGGGGGGCTATTACAAGGAGGCATGGGAGCAGTGGACGGAGTTGGCCAGGAGCACCTATTGTAGGGGCTGATGCACCTTTGTTGCTGTTGCCCAAATACATTGGGACGAAGGTGCCCATTACCGTGTGTCATTGACAATAATTGTGCAGAAATTCGCTGGAGTGGAGCATAACAGCGGCAGAAGAGTGTAGATCCGAGGGGTGGACAGGGAAGAGAGGAGGAAGAAATGTAGCCGGAGTAAGGGAGCCGCTTGGTTAGGTTGGTAACCAGAGAAAGAGGAAAACAGGCTTTTTAAGGAGGAAGCCAGAGTTTGTCGCGTGCTTGGAACCCTGATGGGTCTCACGCCCTAAGTGCTGACTCAATAAATAGGACAACAATTTAATTAATGTTTTTATAAGTTCTCGACCGGGCTATTCACTAGTGGCTCATAAAATATTATATTTGCGCACAAGATATACCTGGTTATCCAAAATCCCTGCAAAAATTCGTGAAGCATTTTCGGTTGTATGAATGTGGTCTTGCCTACACAATATCCAACGATAACCCCCGCAAAGTGTCCAGATCCACCATGACCAAAACATATAACTGGCCCTCCAAGTCCAGTCTAGTAAAAGTCAGGGATTAGAACAGAAAGGTTCACACAGATCATGCAAAGAAAGTAAGAAAACAAATCAAGAGTGTACCTCTGTGATCCCGTTACAGTTGACTGACACAAGGCCATCCTTCTGGAAAACAGGATGGGAACAACTTATGCCCATCAAAGTGCAGTCGTCGGCACAGCCAAATGCAATCAGCTTATTGTTGCGTGTGCCAGGGCCTGGGGGCAGATCCACAGGATTACACATATCCAAAGCGTAGAGAAAACGGTGGCTAAAAGACACGACAATAGCAATATTGTCATCGTGTAATCCCAGGTACCCGTGCATAGTTGTGTTATCAGCAGTACGCACTTCAATCTATAGTGAGACAAGCCTCAGTACAGCATCACAGAATGATCATCCCCAATTAGCTTTAAGATCAAGGAAGCAGAATATATAGTAGGAAAACAGTGAGCAGCAGAGCACCAACCCTCAGTTTATCATCTTTGGTTCTATTAGCATTAAACTCGTGTGCCAAACGCGCCGAAGTCACAAATATTATATGTGGACCTTGAAAATAACCATGCCTGATGAGTACAACTGTTCCTGAGCATGCAAATACCATCACTTCATCTGCACGAGATCATGATTCAAATTATTAACCGGTGAAGAAGGAATAAGAATTTGGAGAAAACAACATAAGCTTATATACATGGCAGGATATTCACCATGGAACAAAGCAATCGAGACAACGCTGCGTTTAAAGTCCGAAGCCGAAATCTTCCAAGCGCCGAGATCGTCACCAAATGGCCGCGGTTCGAACCTAGTAATGTCTGCTTCGTCCTTCAGACCGGGAATACCATCCCTGATTTGCTCTAGCTTAGCTTCATATGCATTGATCATAGCTTCTCGGCCTAATTAAAAAGAATGTGCATGATAAACGGTGCTCTAGCAGTTAATTAGAGCGTGCAAGTGAGCACTAGTACTTGCAAGAATAAAGGAAGAACCAGTAGCAAGAAAGCTCGATCAATCCAGGACTTACTTAGCACCTTCTTTACAAGGGGGTGATTCACAGTAATCCTCCGCCGACTGCTGCTGCTATCCTCCCCGCTGGCCACATTATCCATGGTCTTCGCAGTCCTGAAATATAAAATATCACAGGCAATAAATACCTTTTCAAATAAACAAACTGGATGAAATCCCAGTGTTTTATGCATGGCAAATCAGAGAGTTAGCTCAAATTTAACCTACAAATTGATACCCCAATTGGTATATTTATTAACTTAATTATTGATGTGATTGGAGAGGGAGGACAAAGATCGACGAAAAACAATAAGCAAGGGACAGTGGACATGTCTGGAGACAGAACTGAAACAATGTCCATAAAAGGTCTGATTTTATAATTGGAGAAGTGCTCCGTGAGGAACTAAGCACGTGAGGAAATAGAGACACTCACATCGCGCAACTTGGCTGTGGAGAAAACGGATGTCGCCGGTCTTCGGGAATCGCGATTGCGCGCCGCAGCGATCGCCCTGGCGGCTAGGGTTGGAGGTCTTTCTCCCCTTGTGCAGATTAAAGGTTTATAAGACTGTTCCAACTGGCAGACGATTTGGGCCTAGCGGGTCGGCTTCAGAAGGGAAATCATCAAGAGGCCTCCTACGCTATTTTGCGATTCCCTTGCGAAGCTGCGCTGCAGCCAGCCAAGATTCACAGAGGTTCAAATTTAAGCAAAACATGCGATCGATTGAAAGAAATCAAGCATTGAGGTCGTCGGAGTCCATGGTGAAGCACATCACCGAATAGGGGAATTCCAAATAAAGCCTAGCATTTGGAGGGGAGCTTACCAATATATGGTTATGGGGTCGAGATCTTCGTCGCCGGCGCGCCGCCGCTGCCAGGTCGTGTGTGGCCGCTCGCGCGCCGCCGCCCACGCAAACTCCGGATCCGAATCCGTCGAGGCCCAGGTCTCCCATCCCCGCCGCCACCTCGCCGCCGTCGCTGGTCTCCGGTCGCCGGTTCGCATGGTGATAGTGGCCGCCTCAGCCTGGCATCGTTCGGACCACTCGCTCCCGCCACAATTCGATCAGGTCCGAAGGCGTGTATAAATTTTGTCAAAAATCAAACGATGTAGAGTTTGACCAAGTTTCAAGAAAAACTATCAGCATTTACGATGCTAAAGATACGTCATAACTTATATTTTCATATTATATGCAATAGGCAGAGCCGCTCGGCTGGTTCTTTTTTTGACTGTAACTACGGCGGGCTTTCGCATGCTTGAACTTTTTATTCCTTTAGTGACTTGTGCGTAGGATACAAAGATTTACATGGGGTAGGAGGGGAAAGACATGGGGTTAGAGGGAGAGATCAGGGTGGCTCAAAGGAGAGACACCAGGCCCTACGGTGACTTGCAACCAGTGAGGAGTTACAACGATATGCCCATAAGCGTACATCCTCTAGATATCTTGTACGAGCTAGCATCATAGATTCATTGATCCCGTTAAAAGCCTTTGCGTTTCGCCTTTTCCAAATGCTCCATGCAATTGGCGTGCAGATCGTGGACTCTGCGTAGCTGTTGCACCGATCAGTCCAAAGTTCTTGGACCGTGGAGATTTGTCGCGTGTTGTTGGGGAAGAAATGACTCCACATTTCCTGGGCCTTGTGGCAGCCAATCAGAAGATGATCAACGTCTTCAACCTGGAGGCAGAAAGGGCAGCTTGGCGACGCGCCAAGCTGGTGGCGAAAGCGTCTGTCGTTGGTGGGGAGTCGGCGGCGGCGGACCAGCCAGTTGAAGATCCTGCACTTAAGAGGGGCTGCATTTTTCCAAACTTTCACAGCCAAATCGTCAGTTGAAACATGCCTAAAAGAGTTAGCATAGAAATCTCTATTCGTGAAGGGTTTCTGGGAGTATCGGCAGATCCGGGAGTCGGCATCTTGGTGGTTTAAGTTGGTGGCGGCAAGAACATCCATAAGGGAGGCCAGCTCGGAGGTAGCAGACGAAGAGAGGCGAGGGACGAGGGTGAGAGAGACAGTGGATCCCAGGACGGCAGTGACCTAAGCATGGGGGCGCGTAGTATGTGAGAAGAGAGCAGGGTAACGCGTAGCAAGAGGGGTGTCACCGGCCCAACATTCCAGCCAGAAAGTAGTGTATTTGCCGTTGGCAATGGTGACAGTGGAGTGGAGACGGAAGGAGGCAAGGCCATCGACAATGCTCTTCCACATAGGCGTGTCAAGGTAGTGTGGTTCCCCAAGATCTCTGGAATCGGACCACCCATATTGGCGGTGGAACCAAAGGTTCCAGGGAGCGTCCGATGGAGCGTGAAGTTTGGAAAGGAATTTTGAGAGAAGGGCGGAATTTTGGGAAGAGATGGAGAGAACTCCAAGGCCGCCAAGATTTTTTGGTTTGCAGACTTCATCCCAGGCCACCTTGCAGTGGCCGCCCGTGCATGTTTCCTCGCCCGTCCAGACGAAAGCTCGACGTCGCTTGTCAATGGCCTCGATGGCCCCGGCGGGAAGGAGTCCCGCACTCATGGCGTGGGCGAATTTCGCAGTGATGACCGAGTTTATAAGGAGGAGGCGACCACCGATGGGAAGAGAGCGGCCACGCCATCCAGAGAGGTGGAGGTCACATTTCGAGATCAGTTTTTATGGAGGGAGAGAGGGAAGCCAAGGTAGGTTTGAGGGAAGGAGGAGACGGCACAACCAAAGGAGGCAGCCATGGCTTCCGCAATATTTGGATCAGTTTTTATGGGTACGAATGTGCTTTTGTGATAGTTGATGTCGAGTCCAGTGGCGTCCGAGAAGGAGTCAAGGATGTTTTTTAGATGGACAACATGTTGAGGAACAACCCGAATAATGATCAGGGTGTCATCAGCATATTGCAGAACGGGGCAAGGAAGGTCGTCTACTAGGGGGTGGAGTAGAAGACCATTGCGGGAAGCTTGGAGAAGAAGTTGTTGAAGGATGTCAACAACAAAGTCGAAGAGAAAGGGAGAAAGAGGATCACCTTGGCGTAGACCTTTTCGACATTGGATCCACTTTCCAGGGGTGCCATTTAGGAGAACCGCAGTTTGACTGCTGTTGTTTATGGTTTTTATGAGGTCCCTCCAAAGCATGGGAAAGCCTTTGGCTTCAAGGATCCGGTCGAGGGCATCCCAGCTTATTGAGTCAAATGCTTTGCGGAAGTCGAGTTTGAACACGGCTGCCGGGGCATTTCTTTTGTGGCACGATTGGACAATGTCCGCCGCATAGATGAAGTTTTCCGCAATGGATCGTCCGGAGATGAAGCCAGTTTGGTCGGGATGAACCAAGTTAGGGATGAGGGGGCGAAGGCGAAGGGTGAGACACTTAGTGAGGAATTTTAGGCAAAAGTTTTGAAGGGAGATTGGGCGGAAGCTGTCCGGCCGGTTTGCTCCAACTTTCTTGGGCAGAAGGACAATATGGGATTTGGTTATGGGGCGTAAGTCTGCTTTGAGTGAGTGGAAATGCTGCAAAGAGTCGAGAAGGGAGTTTTTGACGAGGTCCCAATTTTTCTTGTAGAAAGCAGGGCCGAAACCATCAGGCCCAGGGCTAGAATTGTCGTTCATAGAGAAGACGGCAGCGCGTAGCTCGGCCAGGGTGAAGGGAGCCGCAAGTGCAGCCGACTGGTGGGAGTCGAGGGATGTAGTTTGCACAAGGGTGAAGAGGTCCAGCAGGGAGGAAGCCGGGCGAGCGGCTCCTAGCAGACCCCAGAAGAAGCGGTGAAGAATGTCCGCTTTGGCGTCGTGGGAGAAGACTGTGTTCCCATCATCGTCATCAAGGACTTTGATTTTATTTTTGCAAAGTCGTCCAGAAGCGCAAAGATGGAAGTATCTTGTGTTTTCATCCCCAAGGGTACAGTGCCGGATCTTGGCTCTCTGACGCCAGTAGGTAGCTCTAGAAGCATTTAGACGACTGAGGGATTGCTTGGCCAGAAAACGAAGGTTAATTTTCGGAGGGGTGAGAATACGTCGTTCCTTAAGAACGTCGAATAGGAGAATCACTGTTCGACAGTTAGCAAGGTAGACGGAAGGTAGGTGTCTAGAACACGCCCAGACCCTAGCCGCAGATCGGACCCGCTTTAGTCGGATACATAGCTGATTTATGGGCGCAAGGTGGTTGTGCTGGGTCGAGACACTATTCCAATTTGTTTTTGCGAGGTCAACGAAGGCCTCATGGGATAGCCAATTGTTGTCAACCCTGAAGATCGTGCTGCGAGGGGCTTTCGTTGAGGCTTCGAGATGGAGAGGAACGTTGTCGGAGGTGGGGCGACTGGATGAGGTAAGGGTAAAATCTGGAAGAGCCAGGCTCCAATCTGTGTTTACGAGGATGCGATCGAGGCGAGCCAGAATGGGTGGATTTTGCTGGTTAGACCAGGTAAATTGTCTGTCGAGGAGAGGGATGTCAAGCAACGCATTGTTGTTGATGAAGTCGTTGAAAATAGCCGCCTCGGCTGCATTGAAATTGTCATTGGATTTGTCCTTCGGGGTTCTAATGAGGTTAAAGTCGCCCACAATAGCAAAGGGGCCCCGGAGGGTGGCAATGATCGTAGAGAGAGAGTCCAGGAATTCAGGTTTGGTGTGATGATCGCAGGGCCATAAACATTTACAATGGAGAAGGCGAGGTTGTCGAGACGCCTGGAGAAGGAAGTGGTGATAGAGAAGTCGTTGATGGTTTGGTTAGTGAGTTCGAGGATGCTGTCATTCCAAGCGGTGATGATACCGCCGGAAGCACCCCTAGATGGTTTGAAGGTGTAGGTGCGAAGGGTTGGCGGGAAAAAGGAGGCGGCTAAGAAGGAAGAAATGTTTTCCAGCTTGGACTCTTGGATGCAAAGGATGGTGGGCAGGAACGAGTCGATGGCAGCACGAACGTCATCACGTTTTGGTCGTTGCCCGAGGCCGCGTGTGTTCCAGGACGCAAGATTACTTTTAACATGCATTAGGATAGGGAGAGCGACAAGCGGAAAATAAAAGAAATAACAGAGGCCGTCTCAAATTCAAAGGGGCATAAGGCCCAGGACTCGAAATTCTGTTACAGAGGGGGGCAGCAGCCCAATTTAAATGAAAGGAAAAAAAAGATAACAACTTCCGTGGCATCTCATGGCAGCCCAGCCCGTATTGTCAAGCCCAGCAGAGTAGAGCCCAACTTTGGAATGCGCAGGATAGATACTGGACGCACGGTGGTCGATGAAGAGAAGTGGGCTGGAGACGGCGAGAGGAGCCCAGCTGGCCCAGAGGCGCATTGCGGGCCTCATCATGGAGAGGCCGAGGTCACCGTGGTCAAAGTTTATATTGTTTGACTCCTGAGAAATTTATGCTCCTTCTTTTACGGAACAGAGGTAGTATGTGCAAATAATTACACTTAACGTTGGTGCGTTCTCTAAAAAAAAATCCAAGGTTGTGGCTTTGCACGGAAAACCCAACATGTGTGGTGTAAAGTGCTAAAACCTTCAGTTTCTGCGATGTAAGAAGCTCGATTTGAAGTTGCATACATATTCATTCCTCTACATTTAGTGTGTGAGATTTAACATGGTGTTTTCTGTAATAATAACGATATAAGTTATGCACCGTTACAAATTGGCTGATGAATGAATTTCTATTGAATCCAAATGTGGCCAATCACTTGCATGGTCACATAATATTGGCAACTCTCTTTTTTTACGTGACATGTTATGTGCTTTTTTGGTTATTCCATTTGAGTGGTGCTTCTTTACAACTCTCTCTAAAATTCATAGAAGCTGGGCTGATTCTGCTGACGTCTTGTTTGTTTTCTTGATTTGCTGGGTTCTTCTTGGGCTCCACGGCTCTATAAATGACACTTTGGATTTTTGGTTGAGCAGAATTTGTTTGAATGACGAGGCGTCCTCTGGTGGGAGAAGGAACAAAAGAGTGTGGAGAAGGATGGGCGCCACACGGTACGAAGTGGCCCACGAGGATTAGGGTGGAATTCGAGCCCAGCCGAGCCAGGTTCTGACGAGTTGAGCTCGGTTTGACTCGTTCAACAAACGAGTTCAGAAATGAAACTCGGCTCCACTCCGTAAACTCGCGAGCAGCTCGTTGAACTCGCTCAAATAAAAAGTGCGGATTTTTTTTTCATATATTAGTGCCAAACTGTCAATATTTTTTTCACCGGTAATGGTGTAGAGGGTCTATCTTTCAGCATTGATCTACTGTTTAACTAGAGATGTGAAATTATAGAAGGATTGTTGTAGTTCGGCATTAGTAGGAAATTACTAGTTTTTTCATATGTGTGCATGTTCGAACATTTAAAATGCGTTAAACGAGCTACTCACGAGTTCAGATCTAAACTCGGCTCGACTCGTGAGACGCCGAGTTTGAGCCAAGTCACAAGCTACTCGTTTAGCTCGTGAGTTTTAGAGTTTTAGTTCCATCCCTAACGAGGATAGGGCGGCATCGGCTCATGAGGCTACAACAACATAAGTAAGAAACGACTGCATCTCGAGATCAGTGGTTGAGCCGGCGATGGCGCAGCCCGTCGCCTGATCTTTGATAACACTATAAATTTTGGCACAAATTTATCTAAATTGCTGCTTGTAAGATATGTCTGACAAAAATGTGCCTTGTATCAGCACATGCATGTCATATCATATTTCAAAGATGCTGGTAATGTGAAAAACAGTCAGTCGTTGTACTTCTGTATCCCAAGACTTACACGTATTACTATTATTATTTCATAAACAGCAGGATTTTTTTACAGATATCTGTACGTATCATCTTTCCTTCTCTTCTTACTTTACTGTAAATGTAAACTAATCTTATCCTGTGGTATACGTATGACGCATCTAATTTTAACCAATAATAACCTCCAAAATATGCAGCCATGTTTACAAATCGAGAAATGTCCTTGGTTTTACTTGAACGATGATCACTAAGGAAAAGACCCAGTGATCTTCATGTGATCAAGGGTTCTTCTCAAGCCGTATCGCTCGACTGCCAGGTTGCCGCCCGAAAACCATCTCCATACTCCACGGAAGAGTCCGTTTCGATCTGGTTCTTGATGAACGCTCCGAGTTTCTTCTCAAACTCCGTCTTCGCGCCCTTCTTCGAGGAGGTAGGAGCTGAGGACGACGACGATGACGATGCTGCTGAGGTGGATGCGATGTTGTTAGCAGCGCCTGCGATGATTTCGGACTCGAGCCACATGTGGGATAGACTTGACAGATGCCTTCTTCAACCTGAGGACTAGGGTTCGGTATCCTGCAGAAAGAAAGACGATGTTGTCATGGCAAGATTAGGATGGGGATGCAAGAATTCCTCCTAATTACAGAGGAGCATAACAAAATTTACCTTTCAGGCGAAGATACGCGTGCATCATTTCATGAGCAAGAATGGAGCCAGTTTGCAATCTGCATGGCAACTAAATTAACAAGAAAATCTATCTGGAAAAATGCATACATAAGAACTTCGTGACAAGTAATGAATTTGGAATTAGCCGAGGTCGTTAAGAACGACCAGAGTCTGTGCTCATCGGTCAGGGGAATGAAATAAACAGTAATACCTTGGTAGCCCATACAGTATAAGGATCGCAGTAACTTCACACCGCCGGACCAGCTTGTAGGGTCCTGTAATCATATCCATGATTCTGTTTCCTGGTCCAATCGTTGGCCTTCTCAGGATCTGGATGGATGCATTGAATTATTTCAGTACATGGAAATGCAAACCATAAATTCCACATTCTTGTAGTCAGATAAATAAATGTTTAATGTGGCGGCATTTAGAAACTCACTGTTCTGACAATTTGTTCTTCAGAAAGACATAAACCTCTGGTTTCAGGAAGGTGGTGTCCCTGAAAGGAGGAAAGGAAACAACTCATAAGTTGGGAGTAATGAAGCATTCTATGCACCAAATAACC
Organism: Poa pratensis; assembly: GCA_947311845.1. NCBI lineage: Eukaryota > Viridiplantae > Streptophyta > Magnoliopsida > Poales > Poaceae > Poa > Poa pratensis. Next base: position 15,652,125 of record CAMZMU010000010.1, read on the forward strand.
AGATTATCATCTTACTTACACTTTTCTCAGCTTCCAATGCTTCATTTAGAGCCTCCCTCTCAACCAAAAGTAATGGACTTGCTGTTCTACTTTCATATTCAAACCTTCAAAAAATTCTTGAATATCCATGTAAAGGTGTTGGCATTCTGGAGAGTCCATTGTTGCAGAAGTGAGACATTCCAAGCAGAGTTTCCTCCCATCATCTAATGTTATATATTTGCTGTCCGTTGGCTGAATTCCAGGATGAAAAAATGGATTACTCTATCTATAGTTCTTAAATGTCAAAGGAAATAGTTAAAGCAAATGCCCATAAATCTAACGAGAAAAGGAATAACTGTATACTTAACTGAAACAACCAATAGTGACAGAAAACATACTTTGTAGCTATTGTTTATTAGATAAGCCTCTATTGAATGTTATACTAAGCCAGATTTTCAAGTCTCTCACACCAAATTGTAAGTCGCTACTGAGAACGAAATGACAAAAGCAGGAATACATGCTTTAGCTATTTACATCTACATTTACACTGATAATAAGTGATTATACTGGTACTGTAAACATTACTTAAAACTCATGTTTTCCAAATTCCAATTTCTGCTTACTTCCAGTAACATGAACCAGCCGACCTGGAAAAATTGGTCTGGTTGAGAAATCTAAAATCTTTACTGACCTCCATCCTTTCACAACTGCAACACCTGGGAGTGCCATCATCTTCATGGGAAGGACAGTACTTTGCATCCAGAAAGGATGTGCTCGGTATTCGATCAGGCCATTCCTATTTGTTGGAATCTGGAAACAAAATGCAATATTCAGGATTCAACTCACAAAGCAAGAATTTAACTCTAGCCAACAACTCCATGATGTTCCATAAACATGCTTGGAGAACACTTACAAAGTTTTTGCAGACATCGCATTTTGGATGAAAAAAATCCTTATAGCAGGATTTGTGGTATGGCTGGTCTTCATGCATAGCGAACTGCATAGAAAAACACTAGCATTAATTATTTACCTAATTAAAGCATGGCTGATGGAGAGAGTCGGCTTTTATACCTCATACTCAGATATGGGCTTATTGCAAGCAAAGCACCTGAAGCACTGAGGGTGCCAAACTGCATCCATACAACTAAGAAAACGTCCATGACCGATTGGATTTTTGCACCCAGCACAAGTCCTACACAAGTCGGAAACAGCTATGAATAAATAGAAGCATAGAATAGAGGTTTTCTAACCAAATCAAGACTGGCAACCAAACTACTAGGATAAAAACGAAGCGGATACAGATGGAACTGAGTGGTGCCATATTTGTTTTCATATTTTTTTGCAGAAGCGGAAACGAATACAGAAAACCCCGGAACCAAATACGAAAACAAATATTGTCGAAACAGATACAGACCGAATACGGTGCGGAGACGGAACAAAAAACAATATTTACGGAACTATGAGACCCCTTAAATAATGCAGGAAAACTCAAGCAAATCAACAAACTTGTCAAGTTTCTAAGATGAAAAAAAAGACCGTATCATGATTATATAATATAGTGTGCATATATAATTATCAACTTTGGCAACACTAAAAATACCTACTATCGTCCCTAACCCTAGTGCAGCACTGAAATGGCGAACTTGGAACGACTCAAGAGGGAGATGATATGCGAGTACATAGGGCCTAAACATGGTCGCTTCGGATCTTTTTCTTTTTTTATTCAGATCTTGGGTTGTTCCTAAATGTTCCTACTAAAACTCTTGTGATATGCGAGTACATAGGGCAAAAAAAAGGAAAGTTCCATATTACCGGAAACGGAATTTTCGTTTCTGTGGTCATTCCGCCGGAATACGCCGTTCCGTTTCCGTTTTCTGTTTCCGCCGAAAAGTCAGGAAAGTTTCTGTTCCGTTTTCATCCCTACAAACTACTGATGCTGCTTATTTTATGACGAAAGAAGGACGTCGAGTTTGCATTAGAGGTTTGGGCTAATCATTCTCTGACAAAAAATGGACTGCTAGTATCACTATGTAAGACTAACCATTCCGCAATTTCATGGAACCTGCAAGCTGGTAGAAAATACAAATTACTGACCCTCTTTATGAATTTCTCTTTACCATTTAAGTCTGAGCTGATCATCCTTATATCTGTATTGGATTTTACGATAAAATTGAGGGAGTGGCACTAGTTTTGCAACAATAAAAAGATTGGTTTATAAACACTTTGATAAAAGGAATTGCGTCAGCCATTTCAGAACTTCATAGCAAAACTACTGTGTTTCAAAACCGAGACAAGGACATGGAATGCAGCAGGAGAAGAAACATACGTATTGGGAACATTACCCGAACAAAATAACTTGTAATATTTGCAATAAAAAATTGTTAAAAATGAAGTATCAAATAAATCATAGAATCCAGTAGGCACCTGTATCCACTTGAGGGGAAGACAGGCTGAGGTGGCTCCCTGGTTGGGATACTCTCTGATGGAACATTCGCAACAGGAACATGTTGATGAGGAGGAGACTCGGTATTAAGGCTCTCCTGCAGAGCTCGTGCAAGTTGTTCATCTTCCTCCAAACTATAATCAGGAGCTGCATCTGAATCACCAATGAAAATGGTAAATAAAATAGCTTTTACTCAGTAACTGACTGTACTAGATCATCTCCATTGCAGAAGCGACTGTTCCTAAGGAGATACTAATTTTTACTACCTACGGTCCGAAATAATTGTCGTGGAAACAATACTAAGCTAGTATAAAATTCTTATTAGGAACGGAGGGAGTAGCATATAAGAAAAGATAGTCAGATAACAAATAGAATACATGAAGAGATAATAGGATAAGAGTTGCTTGGGTAATACTAACCAATGGCCTTTCCCTTATTAGGATCTCCCTCCGCTAGGGATAACGCAATGGCTCGATCCATATCTTCATTGTCGCTCTCATCATATGCACCCTACAGCAATCACGACAAGCAACTTGAACGACCATCGTTTCATATCAGGTATGTGCATCCTAAAGGTCCTGAATAATGACATAGAACAGAATGTTCATGGCTAGTTGTTTTAACTTCCATTGAATATGTTTATGCTTCTTTGTGTAGATAGGTTATATGAACAAGAAAGAACTAGCTACAATAGAAACTAGAAAGGATGATTGAGAAGTATGCATATGGGTAGATAGAGTAAATGAGAAGAAGCTAACTTTGCTGTGATCAGGTGAGTTGCTTTCATGCCAGTTGCCATCATAATTAACCCTTGAGACTCTGTTTACCGAGCCTTTAAAGATTTTATTTAACCAACCCATGATCTTGAGATTAGCTGAGGATCAAATTTCTTTTAGCCTGCAATGGGAAAAAATAATGAATTCATAAACAGAACTTGGAGAGACCTGCACATTGGCATCAATTAATTTTTTTAGACTCAAGTTCAGGAAGACAAGATTGGCATTTCTGCACTATCATATGGGCCACATCAAAAATAGTTGATCAGTTCTGAATTCCCACGAGGAAACAAGAAGAGAAACAAACCCAATGCAGCAAAGCAACTCTGTATGAGTTACATTTTAACATACCTGGAAGCCTCTGAGAACTTCGAATCCAGCAAAGCGGTTATGCAGTGCTCCTAAACCAGCTATTTAGGCTCCTAGGCAAGCAGTGGTGGCCAACCCAGAGCATGATCTAACCACCACGTTAGGTTATGACCTAATATTTGTCTTCACAGGGCACCTAACAGGGGGATGAGTTTATTCAACATCCAATGGGACACATCGAATATTCTTGTGATCGAGTCAGCAAGGGGGTTCTAAGATTAACCAATGTCCATACATTCAGACAAAAGACAGGCGCACTTCTCTACATACAAGGCATCAGGACCACACAGTGATCGCTTCTAGCAAGTGGCAACCATACTATCCGGCAAGATTCTGAAGCATCGGCGAGCCCATGTTTCTCTATATCAGTGCCGACAGGCGTAGCATGGTTGGACAAAGGGAACTTTCCCCGTACCAGAAGTTCTGGTGATCAACTGGATTGCCTGTTCAGTCGATCAATTCGATCGGAATCCGATAGTTCAAGGCCGAAGTCTATCAAAGTTCTACATGCCCAGATGGAAGCAAAGCTTCTGACTTGTGGAACGAACAGAGGGCGACTCAGAATTGACTCATCAACAGCAAACAAGAGCAGCTGACATGAGAGCTCGATCGCGAGATCAAAACGAAGACCGACAGAAACAAACTGCTAAGCCCGATCCTTCCTAGGACAGAATCATCAAAACACAAGAATTTGAACAGTAGAGCAAACCTCTGAACTCGAAGTGATCCCGGGGGGAGAGAGCGCGTCGGATTCCGCGGGCTCGACCGGCGATACGGCAAGACGAACCGAGGCAGAAGGGGATCAAGGCAACAGCTACTGGCGCGACGGGCGGGCCAACCACCGGTCGCGTACTGGGCACGCTCGACGGCGCGTGCCCACGGGGAGGATAAAGAGAGGAGGCCGCGAGAGAGAGAGAGAGACGCGAGAGCGGGCGGGCGACAGGTAGGCGTCCAGGGGAGTAAGAAGACAAGCGGGGTGGGAGCAAAAGAGAACAAATGCGTGACATGGACGGCAAGGGGAGGGAAGCGGAGGTGGTGGAGGAGGAGGTTGCCGGGTCAAAAAGGGGAGCAAGGTGACGTCTCCCTCGCGCCACCCCCTCTCTCCCAGTCCCAGCGCGGCGCGGCGCAGCTGGCACAGCGACGTATCGCTCGTGCGCTCGCGCGCGGCGGGCGGCACGGGAGGGGAGAGGTGCCCACATGGCCGGTGCGCGGCGGCGCATTCCGTCGAACGCGTCGTAGTCCCGAGGGAGGGAAATCATTCGGAGGTGGGGAAGGAGATGTGACTGAGGAGTGGAGTGGGCGGAGTTGACTTGTTTTTTTGCTGGCCAAAACTATCGAAGTTATGCAATTACCGCTATTTTAAATACTCTAAGAATTAGAATTACATATTTAAACTGTAGTCACAGGTTTTCGTGTCTTCGTTGCTTAAAAATACGATGTACTACAAACTACAATACTCCCTCCGATCCATATTAATGGTCTCAACATTGTCTAGATACGGATGCATCTAGTCTAAACACTTAACTAGATACATCCGTATCTAGATAAAGTTGAGTCCATTAATATGGATCGGAGGTAGTACAAGTATTTATAATTGTTTATCGAATGGTATTGATTTTTTTCTGGCCGGCCTGGTGCCAGCCGCACATCCTAAAAAATGTTTTTTTTTTCTGTAAAATATGATTTATAGGCCCCAAGTTTTGAAATGGAGAGAGTACTACTAGTACTACCGAACTGATTTATAGGCCTCAAGTTTTGAAATGGAGAGAGTACTACCGAACTGTTACATACTGAATTGTTACAGGTCGAAATGTGGTTAATGCAAGGGCCTACTTAGGTTCAGGAAATGTTATTTAGAGAGTTTTGGTATTAGACATCTTGTTTATTAGTTTAGCCACAGAATTAACCTTATTTCTCTTGTTTGTGGTCAGTTTTTACATTTGGATACTTCTTTGCTCTTTATTCAGTGTAGTTTTTTCTTCTATATCCGAACTCTAAACTCTGAAATTACATGAACTATCCAAATGCTCAGGCCTGCTTCGAAAGTTTTTTGCATTGCTTGAGTTTTTTAACCCCTTGTGTCATCATTCTCCTTAATTTTATACAAATTTTTTTTTATCCAAAACTATACATTAATCTACGCAGTTAATCAAAAGTTAAATCATATGTCTACTTCATACAATTATGATAATTTTTGTCATAATTTTATTGGCAACTTAAAAGGGAATTTCATAAGGATGAACCGGCGTTGCCAACTCTGATCTTTATAAAAGTAAAGACGCCGTGATTTTGTGTTTTAAAATATGCACTCGGGTAGTTGCTCACCTTTTAAGTCGTACCCACACCAGTTATTTATGTTTGACATGTAAGAAGTTATAGCTTAGGCCGTTACACACTTTTAAACATCAAATCTGCACAAATTTCATGTACGTATAAAATTATTGATTTTCTAATTTGTGTACAACCACGGGGTTAACATCCCAGGCTAATTGCATTGATTTGTAGACACACCTTTCGTCAAGCAGAGTTATTTGATAATCACCGATGAAAGTGTAGCTTGTTGATATCTAATTTCCTTTAGACAGGCCTATCCTACCCATTCTTGGAACGTTATTTTACAAAATAGTGCTATTTTTTTATAAGCATATCCATCTAGTTTCAATCGAAATAGGTACTAAATACTTTATTTGGGTCTAGGAAAAATAATTTGATCCAGCAAATTATATAACAATAAAATATATATTTCTCCTTGACCACAATACTCAACTTGTGGAGACATTGGGTGCATTGAGATTCTTATTTTACTCTAGTTAGGTTCACCAGCTCACAATAAAATATCCAATAAGATACTCCATCCATTCATGACTTCGCAGCATTTTAATTTAGCACAACTAGCTCCACTCTTGCATACAATAAGAAAAAATAGGAACATGCTTACATGCAGATGCAAACATAAATATTTGTCTATTGCATGCTTACACATATGTTATTGCTATACATGGCTAGTCATTGTCAGCTAATGGGGTGATTAGGTGGTAGATGCATGATCAACCAGGCTCCATGTCTTCCTACGCCATGTGGGGGCAGTTGGTCCAGCTCATGTTAGGCAAAAAATTAGTAGAGACCGTAACTCAGAATCCAGATTATTCAACTTCTACCGCATCCTCAAACAAAAAGAGAACCAACTTAACAAGTTAGAGCATGCCAAATTTTCAACTTTGAGAACCACCGTCCACTCAAGAAAAACCAAAATATCTCATTAATTTCAACTAGGCTGTATACTACCCCGGTTAGCTCAGCATCAATTTTTCTTCTTCTGTGATGAATCGAACTGTTTTCTGGAAAAAAAAAAACGAACAAGCCCCTGAATGATCATGCGTGAGAGACTAGCGTGTTTCAGATTCAATGAAATACAGTCGAATCACACGCATACCCCATGAGTCATCGACAATGACGCTTAATGAAAACATCACATCATCGTCATCATCACTAGACGCTAAATGGTGTTGCTTTCCATGACATTGCTGAGACGCAGCTTCCACTCATCCCAGTACAGAGAGTCAAGTTGATGTACACAGGCATGGTCATAGGTAGCTGAATAGCTGATAGCTCTTTCTTTCACCTGATCATACCCCCTAAGCGGCACCGATACGGATACGTGTATCGGTATCGGCCGATACGGATACGGGGATACGACTTTTTGAAAATGCGTCGATACGAGGATACGTTTGATATTTTTGTAAATAAATAAATGAGCTTGCACTCTCGAGTAGCTAGAGGTGCCTACATGACCACAATAATTGCATTTCCATTTGGCATTACCCCCACCTGTTTGTTTCTCTAAAACAACAACATGACGTCATAGTGGAGTCTTAAGATTTGTAGGTTGCTGCTCCTCTGCCATTAGATTGCAATATACAAGAAAAGATCGGAGGGAATCAACCGGAGAAAGAGAGAGAGAGAGGAGGAACGAGTGCACCGGAGGGAGAGGACCGAGAAGGGTGCTGCTGGCGGCTTGCTGCAGTGCTTGGTCGCCAGACGGCCGAGACGGAGGGCAGGGTCGCCGCTGGCTGCTCGATCTGGGCGGCCGAGAGAGGCGGCTAGGTGTGTGTGTGTGTGTGGGGGGGGGGGGGGGGGGGGGGGGTGAAAATGACCCAGAGTGCACGGGATGGAGTAGGGCATCATGACTTACCTGGGCTGGACCGTGTCTGTTTTAGGGCCGATACGTATCCAGAAGGTATCCAACATTTTTTTAAATGGTTTATTCAGTGATACCTCACCGGTACGTATCGAACTGGTATCCGAGTGGAATCCATATCGGGTACGGTATCCGACACGGACATGAGCTCCAGGCCACGTATCCGTGCAGCGTAGATACCCCCAGCAACCTCCATCTGCGAGTTCACCCGCCATCTCTATCCAAATTAAGATAGTTAGAGGGAATAAAACAATTGGTCCATGGGATCAATATGTTTTCTACATGAAAACATTTAACACTCAGAGACTACCAAACCACAACTTAGCTTACCTAAGAGAAACATTATGTGGTTGTGATGATCATATATGGAAACAAAAATCATGTACAATTGTGCATGGACATTAAATATAGGACAAAAAACAATTGGTCGGATTGTGATACACATACTTCTGGCCAGTATTTATCTTATTTCTTTTTTAATATTTCTCTGTTTCGCTTATGTTTTTGAAATATTTCTGCATTCTAGAGAAGCCTCAACGGAGTTACAGTCTAGACAAACAGAAACGTGAGAGACCTGTCAGTGTCATCTAGATCAGCTGGGTTGCCTAGTTCACATCATGATGTGGAGGATTTCACAGGCTGATACAAGTTTCATGGGAGATATAAGACCTGAAAGGGACTAAATGCATGCATATAGTCACTGCTGTTTCTATGTGTAAGCTTCTTAGAAAGAGACTTTTACTATGAAAGTGACATGGTATTCGTCACATCAGTGTTAGATTTTTTGGGATTATGGTGGGCATTGTGAGTATGTATGAAGTAAGTTTTTAATGAATTTCTATCAAATTTGATTGCTAGATTTGTTGTTTACAACCACAGAATTCTGGTGGAGAAGGAAATAGGCATGGTTTTCATGTACACAGTTCATGCGAGCAACCTTCAAATGACCAGAAAAAGGGAAATGCTGGTCATAGTTGATAAGAACTTGGAAATCAAACACAAGTACAATGGAGAGGATGCAGTCGATGGAGGTTTACTTATAGAACCTAGTGGAAAATCATATGGTTTTACACACAGGCTAAACGTGCAGTCATACAAATTTCTGGTGCCATCGACATTTACGCAAAAAAAAACTAGCCACCTAAATCCTCACCGGGTTTCATGTGCACTGTCAGATTGATCACGACAATCCCCGAAAGAATCTACGGGCTACAGTCAATACTGCTCCCTATCATTTCAAGATGAACTTCTGTTTGATCATAGGACGTTACCTCGCCTGATTGACATAAGGTCTGACGAAAGTCCTCCTCCACCATACTTCGAAAGCCCTTTGTAAATTCGGGCAGTTATCGCCTAATTTCAAGAATCTCCCGAGCCATGCCAGCAATATAGACCGCTGTTCCTCCAAAGGAAGCGTCAGGATCGTCTGCCCAATCCCTTCCTCGACGAGCTTCCTATCAAATGACCGGCTGCTGCATTGTAGCCACGAGTAGTCATCGATGAGTGCTTGCAGCCAGACTTGCAGGAGAAGAAGACGAGTGTCCTTGGATGGAAGCATTTCTCCTTTTCCAATGCCAACAAAGAGCCTTGCCGTGATAGAGCTAACGCTGTGGCGAGAGGCAACTGGCAGTGTTGTGTGCAATGATGCAAGCTCACTTTGGCTTGCCCACATGACCACGAAATCATCGCAGATACGTTGGTTGACCAGTATCTCGACCAACCAGAGGAGATTGTCGGTCTCCAGAGTTATTTGCCGTGTAACTTGAGAAGGAAAACCTGCTTCAGATGCTTCCACGAAGAGCAGCTGAAGTCTCTCTAAGCAACCTCGGCACGAGCTGTAAAATAATTCAGAGCAGATATCTGATGTTCCATCTGTGCAACGGCTGCTGTCCTTGAGAAGATTCAGCACTAACGCTTTCATCTCACGACGCCCCCTGTCATCGTTGCTCTTCAAGACCATCTCCATAATATTGGATAAAGTATCGTTCGGTGAGTGCACACTGTCAGAAGTAACCCTTTTCAGTAAAGGGCTAACTCCGTAAGCCTTGCTCTGAAGATGTCGTATGGATGATACGACGCTATCTTCTTCCTCGCCTACCCAAGGAACTGCTTCCAAATAATCCAAGCATGACTTGACACAAGCATGGAAACCGAGCGATTCAGCAACCTGCAAATTTAGCCACTTCCCTCATTATCAATATGCAGGACTACTGACTACAGGACCTAATAAGATTATAAAATACTGTATTACCAAGTACAGCCAGTGCCTAAATTTCAGGACCTAGCAACAATTTTGAGTGTCACTTTTTTTGGAAAATGCAACTCATGTATAATCTACTGACGAACTAAGCAACACAGAGCTTTCGAATCAAACTGGCAAAGACACTGCAATGTGAGTTTCTGAATATCCATGTATACCTTCATGATGCGAAGCACGCGCGACACATTCTGCTTGAGCAGCTTGTGCTTGGCCTCGTCGCAGTACATCAGCCCGACGGTCTCCACATAGATCTCCGCATCGTCGCAGTCATGGATCTCCACGCAGGCCACCGGAGAGCCACCACCATGGCCGTCGTCGGAGAGCTTCTCGGCGAAGAAATCGCTGCTTCCGCAGAGAACGTCCCTGTGCACACTCATCCTGACGGCAATCCCTTCCTTCCCGTAGAGCATCACCGTCAGGTCGCTCGTCTCAGGCTGCCCAAACCCGACGCAGATCTTGTGCTGCTGAGCCTCGCCGTCGCCCTGCTCCTGCCGCTTATCCTCGGCCGCCGCCTCCGGCGCTGCCGCGTTCTGCTCGTCCGGAGCTTCCCGGCGTCCCGACTCGCCGGCCACGGACGGCGCGTTCTGCACGGAAGGCGCCACGGACGGAGGCACTGACGGGATCTTGCGCTGCTGCTGCTTGCTGCCGTGGATGCTGTTGTTGCCGCCGCCGTGGTGGTGGTGGTGCGGGTTCTTGATGCTCTTGTGCAGCGCCGCCGGCGAGGGGCAGCACCAGAACCCCTCCGGCGTGACGGCGATCGGCACTGCCCGGACCCTCCTCGGCCTCGATTCCTCCATTACCGGAGGTCAATTTCGCATCTGGTCCGCTCGCGGTGCTGGCCAGGCTCGCAAGATTCTCCTTCCCCTGCAATTCGTGCAAGATCAGAGCTCCTGCGATCTGCACAAGGATATAATTGGGGGAACAGATGTTGGATGTGAAGAAAGAAAAGAAATGCAGAGTGAGAAGAAGGAGATTTCCTCCGCGCCAACCAAATCCATGCAACGAGCTCCGGCTTTTTCGCATCTAGTGCTTTTCTCACCAACAAATCACGAGAAGAAGAGAGAGCAAGAAGAAGCATAGGTCTCACTCACCTCAGAAAGAAACGACCCCAAGAACGGGAAGGTGCCTCTGCTCTGCTTCCTCCTCACCGGCTCCCTCCGGTTCCAGCTTTGAGCTCAGCTGCTAGCTGCTGCCACTTTCACGCTTTGGGCAGGGCACAATCAAGGAAGGAGGAAGAGCAGACTAGTATATTGCTGCTCCGTATCCAATGGCTTGTCTCGACCCACCAGTGTGACTGTTTGGGTGACCGAGAAGAAGCAACCGGGCGTGGGTTCTTGTGCCTGATGGCCTGCCATTTACTCCACTTCACTGCACACTTCCAGATGCGGATCCTGATTTTCTTTGGATGCTCAGTTCAGAAATAATCTGCCATTGCAAGTTTCTGGTAGGGGCTGTAGGGAACTAGGGATACATGAAAAATCCGGACAAATTGAAAGCGATGGGGGTTTTGGTAAACATCTTTCTTGATGCGTGTAATAGACAAACCAAGAAATAGTTTTCGTGCTCCTTTCTATCAGCCCAAGAAACCGTCATGCATGAAAAGCAAATGCGAGCGGCAAGAAAAGATGTAGGGTTCGCCAACAACAAAAAATGTGGCATCATCGGAGGAGGAGATTTGGCTCATGGGTGCATATGCACCCATTATGTAATTTTTTTTTTAGTTTTTTCAGAATGTCAAAAAATTCCGGAAAAAAATCCGGGTGTAGATTACAACATGATGTGTTAGCACAAAAAAAGGCAGGGTGAAAAAACTTTTTTTGTGATCTGTACAAAAAAGAGAAAAAACTGATGCGTATATATACGTTTCGGTGTGTCCGGATTTGTCTTTTTTGCACAGGTTGCAAAAAAAAAAATTTCTTCACGAAACTTTTTGTGTCAAAATGAAATGTCATGAACTGCATGCAATTTTTTTTTTTGGAATTTTTTGACATTTCGAAAAATGTTTTCCGGGTAGTGGGTGTATCTGCACCCACTACCCGTGTTGAATATCCGGGCATCACCCTATTTCTTTAACTAAAAAGCAAAAGGAAAGTTAAAATATTGGAGCTGTTGCTTCGATGGGTAGTGGGGTTGTTTGTACTCCAATCGTTTATGCGTCAAATCTGTCTTGACAAGGAATACTATTTTCCTAGTGGAAGTACCTGCTTGGAGTTATGTAAATATATACTCGTAGTATTTTTTTTATTTAAAAAAGCAAGGTTATGCTTTGCAATTTTACGCTGTTGCATCTGCTATTTTCTAGTATCAGTCAACATCAAGATAGCGTGCTAAAAAAATAGCGGCGGCCTCCTCCAAGCTATACACGTCATATCGTGTTAATAGCGTGATATATTTCAAATAATGTTTGAGGAAAATACCATAGCTAAAAAAAGATTTTAACAAGAATAAAAGGATATAGATTAAAAATGCCAGAACAATATATGCATCCGTATACAAAAATTGTTCTCCAACTGTCTAGAAGCATAACATAAACATCGAACGAGGAAAATATAATATAAATTACTTGTTCATAATCATCAGTATTAGCGATATCATTTTTGATTCAGAAGAGTAATCAATAGATTACGGTTCATCACCACGACAAACCAAAAAGCAATTTCTTCTTCTTTCTACGCTATTTTTTCCCACGATCAACATACCCATATGTTTAATCATCATCACGTAAAACGGCTTTTATTCCCCACAAAAAATAAATGTAAAACGGCTTTACAAGAAAAGTAAACTATAAAAATAATAAATTCTTTATCGAAAAAATAAAATAAATAAATTAGAAAGGCAGCCAAACCGATTCCTGGAGGCCCGTTCGGTCGGGCCACATCCACCCCGTGTTCGTCATCTTATAGGCCGAAAAGTAACCGCTACACAATTTGCAGGTAAAAAAAAAAACTCCTACACAATTTGTCGAAGGGTTTCAAATCGAGGGTCGACATATTGATGGCGACGACGAGGATCCGACCGGTGACGTTCGATTTCAATTTGCGTCAATGACATGTAGGAGGATCCGTGTCATTGCGGACCACATCCCTGAAGGCTGCTGACCGCAATGACACGTAGGAGGACCATCTGGCTCACTTGCCAGACGACATGATCGCCGACGTCCTCTGTTGCGTACCGCCTCGCTGGCTCGCCCGCTGCATTAGCGAGGCCTGACGTGACGCCGTCGATGCACACCGCATACTAAGTCTCCCGCTGTCGCTAGCTGACATCTTTACGCTTCGACAATCATATGTTCCCGGAGTTCTTCTCCCACCCATTCTCGTCGACCGACAACCATGAGGTTGGAGGCAGGCTTGATTTCTTGCCCTCTGCGGACCTCTTTAGTGGCAAAGGTTGGGATCACTGCAATGGACTACTCATGCTTCTGAATAACCATATGGTCAACCCTTGCCAGGTGACGCTGAAATATTTTGCCACCGTGGTCGGCCGACCATGCCATAGGTAATGCGTGGTACCAAGAGCATCCGGTCTTTGATCCCACTATATCACCCCAATATGAGGTTTTCAGGATCCTCTATGCGGACAACAATGCTCGCTTAGTGGTGGAACCCGAGTGGCCAACGTCTCTATACAAGATGAATGCATTCTCGTCAAAGTCAGGTCATTTTGGGGAGATATCTTTGCACGAGAAGGGGATGTTACAGGGATTGGTTGTGAAACGCAAGCGGGTTGCGCCCACTTCTCTGGTGTTTATTGGCAAGGAGCACTTTATGTATTGTGTAACATGTTTGCTATGAGGTACGTACCTCCTCTATTTTATTATTGTATTTCGACTTTTATTGGTCCTTACTTGCATTCATTTTACCATACTTTTGGACAATGCGTTGATTCACAGGAGTAATAAGTACAGTGTAATCAAACAACCAAAGGGTCTTGGAGTGGATCGGTGTTCACGCCATTTTCTGGTAAGATCAAAAAGAGGGGTGTGCGTTGGTTCATAACAAAAATGTTGGCTTCATGTTTGAATCCTTGATGAATCATGTGGTCGGAATAAGTGGGTACTGAAGCATAACAAAGACCTCAAGCCCCTGCCAACATGTTACTGGTTTGGTCGACGTGTTCACGGACCTTGGGATATAGAAGGTGTAAACTAGCTATAAGTTGTTTCTTCCTTCTAGTTTTCTCGAAGTTGACTCCGAAAATGACGTGAAAAATTACTATTTCGGAATCGATAGGAAGGCGATTGTTGAAGAGTAGTTTGAATGGAACTCCGACAATGACAATGCTCTTGACAATGGAGTCATGGTTGAATAACGCAGTTGACAATGGAGGTACGGTTTTGCGAGTAACATGACAATGGAGATACGGTTGAAGAGTGTTACGTGTATGACAGTAGGAAGAAAATTATGAGATTGAGATACTCGGGTTTCACCCATACAAATAGATTGTCTTCTTGAGTGAATCAACCAACATCTGATTGCCGATCATTTGAATAGCTCGAAGGTAGAAGTTCTAGGCAATACATACCCAAAGCAGTCCAAACACTTGGACACGATCAAATCCCGTGCTCCATACACCCCATATGTTGGATCGAAGAGTTCCCTGAATACAGCTGGTCTAGAAGTTCGCCTCGAAACATGATCATATGTTTGCAAGCTATTTGAGCAACGTAAGAATCAGCTTGGACTGGTCTTGGACATGAATTGATCTGTAAGAACTGCTGGATTTCAACACGAAAATATTTAAAAACATGTAGGCAGTGCCTTCTTCTGAATCATTTATTAGTGAGAGAAATGTTTAGTTGTTTAAATGCAAGATAACTGTTGCGGGACGCATAAGAGGCAGAAAACATACGTACTTAAAAAATACCTACTAGCTAGGATATGCAGGGCGGAAAGAACATGTAGGGTCTCGCATCACTTAACATTGAACTGCCACAGGGGCGTAGAAATAGCTGAATTTGGGAGCAAGAATTATAATATCGTAGAGGAGGGTCGTAAGACTCCCTGACATCATCACATGAGTAAAAGTATCAGCTTTGTGGCTGCGCTGCAGGGTTCCAATAACGCTCCTCTAGTAGAACAATGAGGAGTTGTTTCTGTCCGAAACAGTCTAGCAATTCAACCATATACCATGGTAGAAAGGAAGAAGCTTCATCTAGTACTACTATTGTCCGAGCGTCGATCGATCGACTGTTGGTATGCCGTCCGGCTTGCTCCCGCGTAGCATACAAGGACTGTGGCCGATCGGGATACACCTCGGCCTCCTCACCAAAGTAAAATCAAATCCTAATGCATCGAGGGTTTCAGATCGAGGATCACCACCACGGCGTCGCAATGGCAGGGGACGACCACGACCAGACGCCCAAGGCTGCACGCAACGACGACGACACGGAGCTAGCGCGCCTGCCGGATGACGTTCTCGCCGACGTCCTCCGTCGAGTCCCGCCGAGCTGGCTCGCCGCCGCCCGCTGCGTCTGCAAGGCCTGGCGCCACACCGTGGACAGCCGCCGCCTCCTGCGGTCGGACCTGCTCCCGCTCTCGCTCGCCGGCATCTTCGTCCACTTTGAAAGACACAAGTATCCGGAATACCTCGCCCGCCCCTCCTCCACGGCTAGCGGCGCACGCGCGGTCAGCGGCGACCTTAGTTTCCTGCCCTCCGCCAGCCCGGAATGCGGCTATTTCTGGCAAAAGGGTTGCGATGATTTTTACCAGTATAACATCCAGGATCACTGCAACGGGCTCCTCTTGCTTACCGGTAACTATGTGGTTAACCCTGCGACGCAACGGTGGCATGCTTTGCCAGCGTCTCCGCCCAATGGTGTGTTGTACAACGAGCATCTAGTATATGATCCAATGCAATCACCATATTACGAGGTGTTTAAGATCCCCTCACTGGATGACCGCAGTCTTGTGGAGGAGTTAGACCCCTCGACGGCGGGATGTGAATGGCCACCGTCCGTTTGCAAGATGTATGTTTTCTCTTCGAAATCAGGTCGTTGGGAGGAGAATGATTTCGTACGAGAAGGGGATGCTGCAGGGACCATAGACGAGATGCAAGTGCATTACAACCAATTAAGATCCGTCTATTTTCGAGGAGTGCTTTACGTACACCACTATAACGATTTTCTTATGAGGTACTACATAATTACTATGTTTAATAGTACTTTACTGAAATTTTATCGATTGATGACTGTCTTTTAAAGTAATTTGACAATGATTTATTTTGCAGAGTATCATTGACTAGTAATACATACCGCTTAATTAAACCATCCATGGATTTTAAAGTGGAGGGCGATATGGAGACTACTATAGCAAGATCAGAAAAGGGCGTGTATTTTTTGGCACTCTACGAGAATTGGCTCCAAGTTTGGATCCTTAATGAGTCTTCTGGCCAAACAGAGTGGATGTTGACGCATGACAAAGATCTTAAGCCCGTGCTAGCACGTCACTGGTTCGACCAACAAGTCCATGCACGCTGGATCTTAGAAGATATCAACTATAACTTGTTTGTTCTTCTCATTCTCCAAAAGACGATAATAAACCACCTACCGGAGAGATACTTGAGTGGAACTCCGACAGTGACGATGATGTCGAAAGCGAAGAGATAATTGGACATTGTGACTCAGAAGACAACAAATATCTTAACGACGACTTTGAGGTGCTTGGGCTTCACCCAAATAAAGAGATTGTATTCTTAAGGGCATCGGCGCAGCCGACAGGGTTGGCGTATCATTTGAACGGCTCGAAGGTTGAAGTTTTAGGAAATATATACCCAAAGGAATATTACCGTTTCAGAGAGTTACCGAATGAACCGGAGGGGATCACATGTTTTCCATACACCCCATGTTGGATTGAAGAGTTCTAACTAGTAGCTAGTTTGTCTCATGTATAAACCTATGTACGTTAGTTGTCATCTATTTTAGTGATCATATGAGAGACTGCTGGCACAAGTTGCTTGCGTCATCTCTAGTTGTATTTAGAAGCACGAGTTAATTAATTAATTTCTTCTGGGAAAAGGTATTACAATACCTTATTTGTTTTTGATTTTTTGGTTGCGATACTGCTAGTAGTTCTACAAGTCACGATCGCATGTTTCATCAGAATTTTTCTTCTTTTGAATCGTATACATATATTCTGTGAAAAAATACGTAACATGTGCTTGACTCCGCTGTAGGTGAGGCATGTTTATTCTTACGCCTATGTGGAATATATAGGGGCGGAGCTACATAGTCCTTACCAGGTCGAGAGAAAAAATAGTCGCTATCAGGTACACCGTGTGCGTATGGTTTGTTTAGATTAGAAGATCGCACAAAGAAATCTCACAGAAAAAAGAGAGCATCGCACAGAGAGTGACCAAGTCGGTCATGGGCTGACCGTCCAACTACGTCCATGTTTTTTTTTCAGAGAAAAGGCCGTGGTACAAGTTTCTTTAGCCGTCCTCGGCCCAAAACGCTCTTGCGAAAGCCCAACTACTTTCTCGACTCGAAGTCGGAAAACCTCGACCGATCCCTGCCTTGCTCGATCTCCTCTGCAAATCAAATCGAAAATCACCAAAGCTTTGGAATCGAAAGCCCGAAAGAAGTTCAGATACCCCCCACAAGTTTTACAAACCGGTCAACTAGCCCCCCCCCCCCCCCCCCCCCCAACTTTAAAACCGGGTGCATAACCCCCTCAAGTTTCCAATACCGGACAAAACACCCCCCTGACCAGTTTAAAGCTGTTTTGGAAGCGGTTTCACAGACGTGGCAATGAGATAGTAAACGGTCAATGTCACGTTGGACTGGAGAGAAAATTCCCCATCGTCATCAACCTCCGGTCATTTCCCTACCTCTCCTAGCGCCACCGCGCCGGCTCCCCACGGCGGCACGGCCACCACCACACCTGCCGCCATTGCCGCCAGTTGGCGAGGCCCCGTCTCGCCAGACCCCAATCTACTGCCGCTCTGCAGTGCCCCGCGCCTCCAGGGGCTCCCGGCGCTTGCCATCGAGAGCTCGTGTCACCACGTCCAAATCTTCCGGGCGCGTCGACCAAGCAGGCGCCCATGGTCCTCCCGCTTCTGGCCTCTGCTCACTAGCGGCAAGCCGCGCTGTGAGATGCATCATTTTTGTTTGGCTCGGTTAGATTGGCGGCATGGATGTAGAAAGGCGCGACGGAGAGGCGACGGCCGGCGCGAGCAGATGGGCGGCATGGATGTCGATGTCGCAGAACGTGCAGGAAAAGCCTTTTGACTAGTCGCTGGCTTCGAAGTCGGAGAACTGCAGGAGGACCTCAACGGGCCAGATCGGGGATGGAAAGAACGACGAGGACGTCACGGCGTCGCCCTGTGGACGACGGCGGCCGGTGTATTGGAGCTATTGGAGGGCGTATTGGGCGGTGCCGGCGGGTAGGTGTCGGCGTGGGCGCTGCAGACGGAGCTGAAGCCGACGCGGATGCCGGTGGCGAGGTAGCGCTGGTGGTTGCCGGAGAGCGTGCCCTGGAAGTGGATGGACTCGTAGCAGTCGCCGGCTCGCCGCAGAAGAGCGCCCTGTCCTCGACGCAGAAGACGAAGGCCGTCTTGTCTTGGCAGATGTCGCAGCGCGACAGCTGCTTGGTCGTCGGGGCGCCGCCGACTGTGTCGAGCGGCAGGCTCTGGTGCTTGCCGGCGAGATTGTTGGCCGCGTGGACCTGCATGTGGCAGTGCGCGTACAGCGCCGCCTCGTCCGCGCAGCATACTACCGTCGCCGTCGATCCCTCGCACGCGTAGCACTGGATCCACATGCTCGCTCTTCCCTCAGCTTGGCTACTAGCTCGCTCCTAACTTGGCTTGGACAGAGGATACAGTCGCAGTCGACGGATCCCTTTCCCGCCTCCTCGTCTCGCTTGCTAAGCCACCGCCGTGCCTCGCGCCCTCGCCTGCCTAGGAGCTACCGCCGCCGGATGAGACGGAGAGAAGAAAAGAATAAAGGCGAAAACAACATGATTACGCTGACGCGTGGGTCCCATTATTAAGTGGCAGAGCAAGTCAACTTTACCAGACCACCGTGGCACAAAACCGCTCAGGAAAACAGCTTAGGGGTAAATTGTCCGGTTTTGAATAGTTGTGGGTGTTAAGTGTACCATTTTAAAGTTGAGGGGGTGCTGCGTCCAAACTCCAATACTTGTGGGGGGTTATATGGACTTCTTTCTCGAAAGCCCTGCCGGATCGCGTTACCGCGGCGAGGACCAGCCGCTGAAGCCTTCCGACGCGACCGCTGCTCGCGGCGACGACAGGCAGGAGATGGCGCTGGAGGACCAGGCGGCACGCCTGCCGGGCGACCTGCTCGCGGCCGTACTCCGCCGCGTGCCGCCGCGCTGGCTAGCCGCGTCCCGCTGCGTGTGCAGGGCGTGGCGTGACGACGCCGTCGACAGCCGCCGCCTCTTGCGCGCCGACCTGCTCCCGCTCTCCCTCGCCGGCCACTTCGTCCACTTCAACGAGCACAAGTACCCAGAATTCCTCGCCCGCCATCCTCCAAGACGGCCGGCGGCCGGCGGCCGTGCGGTAAGCGGCAACCTCAGCTTCCTACCCTCCACCAGTCCCCATTGTGGCTATATCTATGACGAGAACTGCGTTGATTGGAGAAACTATAACATTGAGGATCATTGCAACGGCCTCCTCTTACTTCACAATAATGTTGTGGTTAACCCTGCAACGCGAAGGTGGAATATTCTGCCGACGTGCCCGGCTAAGGATGTCATATACCGTACACATCTAGTGTACGATCGGATGGTATCACCTTACACTACGAGGTGCTTGGGATCCCTATTTTGGGTGGCTATTATGGAGACGAAGTAGACCCCTCGATGGAGAAGTACGAATGGCCGCCATCCCTATTCAAGATGTATGTATTCTCATCAAAATCGGGTTGTTGGGAGGAGAGGCATTTCGGCCGAGAAGGGGATGCTGCAGGGACCGTCAGTGAGATGCAAGCAGGTTATGGGCGATTCAGCGCCGTCTATTTTCGAGGAGCACTTTATGTACATTGTAGACCTAATTTTCTTATGAGGTACGTACTTACTCTGTTTAATGTTTGGTTGGATTTTATGTTTTATCTTACACTGCAGAGTGCAGACCTAATTTTCTAATGAAGTGTGTACTTACTTTGGTTAATAGTATTTGTTAGATTTTAATCTTCATCATTTCTTTCTAATATGTTTGTTGGACAATGAATTGATTTTGCAGAGTATCATTGGCTAAAAATACATACAGTGTAATTAAACCACCAGCGGATCTTAAAGTGGAAGGCTATTTGGACATTAATATGGCAAGATCAAAAAGGGGGTGTACATTGTGGCACTCGATGGGCGATGGCCTCGGAAAAAGTATTGGCTTCGAGTTTGGATCCTTGATGAATCATGTGCTCAGATGAAGTGGGTGTTGAAGCATGACAAAGTCCTTAAGCACATGCTACAGCACCGCTGGTTTTGTGGAGGAGTTAAATGGATCTTAGAAGATATTAACTACAATTTGTTCCGTGCTTCTAGTGTTCCGAAAGTTAACAGAAAAGCAAATACTGAAGAGAAATTCGAATGGAACTCTGACGAGGATGTTGAAGACGAAGACATGGTTGATCATGGTGACATGAAAGCAGTAGTTGAAAAGAAACCTGTATTGAACTCAAACAATGATAGTGCACTTAACAATAGAGGTCTGGTTGAAGACTCTTACTGTGATGAAGAGCATTGTGATGATTTATGTGATGAGGACATTAAGATACTTGGGTTTCATCCATATAAAGAGATTATCTTCTTGAGTGCGTCAGAACGGACATGTCTAGCATATCATTTGAATGGCTCGAAGATGGAAGAATTAGGAAATATATACCCAAAGGAATATATATATTTCAAGGAGTTAAGTAATGAACAAGAGAGGATCAAATCTTTTCCATACACCCCATGTTGGATGGAATTTTTTCCTGTAAACAATTAGCCTAGAAGTTCATCTTAAGTATGGCCCTATGTTATTCGCCATTTATTTGAGGGATGTAATAAAATTCTTGCAAAAGATGTTGGGACTATGTTATTTTTCTACTTATTTGAGTTACTTAATAAACAACTTGCACAGGATGTTCGAGTCATTTATTATATGTATTGATAAAGATTGGTTAACTTTTGTACCTGTTTTCTTTTCTGTGTGAGTACTGCTAATTTGTAACTGTTATAAGGATTTATCAGCTACTTTCTTGTTTTAAATTGTGCATTGTTAAAAAACATATTTTTCTCATCTTCAATAGCTACTGGTTATCTTCAAACACCCCAGTCCGTTTGGAATGAAATTTCTTTTCCCAGGCCTGCTTCTTTTCCTTTGAATGGTACAAACGTCATGAAGGCAACAAGCAAGTTCACTCAATTTCAATGTTCATGTATTTTGGTGTGGAAGTAGCAACATGGATTCTAAGTCAACTTGTACTTCGGGAATGAATTTCTTTTCCCAGGCCTGCTTCTTTTCCTCTGAATGGTACAAACGTCAAGAAGGCAACAAGTAAGTTCACTCAATTTCAATGTTTATGTATTTTGGTGTGGAAGTAGCAACATGGATTCTAAGTCAACTTGTACTTCGGGCCTCTATCTTTTTCCTGCATGTACTATTTGAATGTTCTTACATTGGCTATATCAAATGCGACTTGAATTAACAGATGGAACTTGCATAAAAACAACATTTTCAGCTGCTTCTCATAGTCACCTCCACCTTGGGTAGAGTATAATTAGTTATTGCAGATTGCAATTTACATACAGTGTATTTTCCAAACTGTTTGGGTAGCCAGGAAGAGTCAAGCAAACATTTGTGCGTGTTGTCCGTCCTGCCTGGACTGCTATATACTCCCTCTGTTTCGAATTATAAGTCGTTGGACGTTTTCAGTACAACTTTCGGCACGTTACAACACTTTACGACTTTCCGAATATACCCTTCGTCCTGTCGCGCTGATGACCCACCCACTTTCCCCACTCGCTCTCATCCTCTCACGCTCCTCTCCTAGGAATCCCCAAAATGGCACATTCCCGAAGAGCTATATACTCTTTTTGCTGATCAAGGACGATCACAATGTCTGGCAATCTCATCATATATTTGATCCTGCCGAGATATCTTTGCAAGGTGGACGACTTAGGAGCTTTAAAGCCGCACTGACCCTCGTGAAGAGCTGGGACCCACCTACTATAGATGGGCCTCGTTCCTTTATAATACGATCTAGCTTGTGAATAAGAAATCCATCATCCTCAAATTATGATAACTGCCTTCTAGCCGCAGCCGGAGCTACTTCAAATCCAGAATCCAAAGGAGTCGAGCTTTTCGTACTACCATCGCCCGGGCATCGCTTTCTTCCTACTGCTTTTGTCCAGTTTTATTGCTCCTCCTCTCAACTTATTGTTCTTGTGAATATCGTACGTAGTAGTTCTTGTGAATATCAATCTAGGCGTAGGGCTAGGCTGGCTTGCAAGATTCGCTTCGTGCCGTTGGCAAAACACTGGTATATGCTCACGGTGGGCATTCGGGTTACCCGAATTTTTCGGGTCGGGTTTTTCGAGTATTCCGAAATTCGGGTATTGAAGATTGACACCCGAAAATTACTCCGAAAAATGGAAACCCGACAAATCGGGTACCCGGAAAATCGGGTCCGGGTTCGGGTTTTCCCCGAATTCCCCGAATTACAGAGGTGCATGGACGAAGGGGGGAGTTTGAGGTTGGATCGTGACTGGTTGTAGGCGACGCCGTGCTCGCTGGCCACCTGGGAGCAGCCTGGGCCTGCGGTTGAAGCAGATCCCCGCCGGCGAGCCAGAAGGCGACGGGAGAGGCGGCACTCACTGCGACGGGAGAGGCGGCGGTCGCGTGACGACGGCCAGCGGGAGAGGCGACGGTCGCGTGACGGCGGGAGAGGCGGCGGTCGCGTGACGGCGGGAGAGGCGGCGGCCAGCGGGAGAGGCGGCGGTCGCGTGACGACGGCCAGCGGGAGAGGCGACGGTCGCCAGACATGAGAGGGAGAGATGAGGGAGAGCTGGCGGCGCGAACAGTCGAGCACGACATGCTCTGTGCGGGACTGGGATCGCTAGGGTTAGTTAGTTGGGCTTTTGGGTGGGCTGGCTGTAAGGGGATCCTGTTCTGTGGGCTGCTGGACTTAATTTTCGGGTGCATCGGGCCTGTCGGGTACCCGGGCCTCACACCCGATTTCCCCGAAGTAAATTCGGGTTTCCAGATCTGTAACCCGATTTTACACCCGTTTTCTTCGGGTCCGGGTTTTTCGGTTCCGGGTCCGGGTTTTTCGGGTTCGGGGCTCGGGTCTCGGGTTTTATGCCCAGCATGAGTATATGCTTCGCCCTTCTCTTCCTTTAAGTTTAAGGGGCAGTTGAGCAACCAATCATACTACGTAGTACGGGAATTGTAGTTCACAAGTGAAGCCTCCCATGAGTGACTAGTTGGGTGGTATATTCTAAATGGGTCAGTTATAAACAAATCCGTCTTTTACGGCCGATTGAGACTGTCTTCCCTAGAAATAGAACGCTCTTTGACGAGAAAGCCGTCTAGCACCTGTAGCTGGCTTGCTTCACGTCCCGCTGTTTGCTTACGAGTTTGGTAGCGAGCCGAGGCAGACGTTTGTAGATCTTGCCTCGAAGCCTCTTCACAGTTGATAGCATCACCTGCGAGGTATCAGCCTTGCCCCTCATCATTCTTTGAGAATCATAAGGACCCATTCTGGTAGTGCGCTTCACTGCCAAGCTCTAGTAATAGAAAATCAAATCAACTATCTAATCGAGCATCAATCCTAGGAATTTTCTCCTCACGGAGAGAGATCAGAAAGCTTGGCACCGGATTAATTATTGCAGGGTTAGATCAATCCTAGGTATTGCATTAGTATAATGATTAATTATTGCTGTGGTATGAAGCACCGATACGGCGAGACGGACACGGCGATACCGATACGGCGATACGGGATACGGCAACTTCAGAAAACAGCAATACGGCGATACGGCGAGCATATATATATAAATAATAAAATTTCATGTAATAAAGACCAGAAAGCTTGGATGCGTGAGATGAGATCAAAATACTGCCCAAGCCCCAGCCTCTTCACCATCAACACCAGCAGTGTTGCATTAACTTCCACCGACTGAAGACTGGAAGCCTGCCATGCCACTGCCCACAGATGACCTGTCTGTTTCACTGACTCACTCCCTAGCAACACAGCAACAACATCTCATCAGGCCATCAGGCGACAGAGATGGGCAACAACAGCAAGCAAGCAGAGCAGCACATCAACCACATCAGTCGATCCATTGCCCTGCAAAGCTGAGGCTGTGGGGTTAGGGTTAGTAATGGGCTTCGACCGGTACATCTGGCCTCCGCCCGCCCATGTCGCCACCGTCCCAGCTGCGTATCGTTTTTTTTCTTTTTTTTAAATCGGGAAAACTGGAACACGCGAGGGACACGAGTATCGGGGTGTATCGGCCGGATACGGGTATCGAGCAAGTACGGTACGCCGATACGTTGTGATCTGGAGTATCGGTGCTTCGTACTGGTAGGGTTGTAGGGATATTGCAGGGTTTGAAATCTAGGAAAGTACCATTGGAGTGTAAAAAATCTTTTTTTAGATGTGTTCTGCCAGTCCTAGGAAACATCATGCAGGTGCTTAGGAATATACTTAGAACATAATGCAGGTCGTAGAAAATCTTTTTCTTTTTTGAGGCTAAGTGTTCGGATCGATGGAAACCAATAATGGTTCTGCCAGTCCTAAGAAACATCATGCAGGTGCGATGTGAGAAAAGATGTGTTTGGTTTGCTGTATCCTTTCTCAAGCTAGAACATAATCATAGTCAAAAACAGCTTTCCAACAACAAAAGGATGCCGAATCAGTAGCATTGGAGCCTTGCAGCTCCTATTCTTCCAATACTTCGATCCGAACACTTAGCCTCAAAAAAGAAAAGGTCTAATCAGAACATCTGGCCTGTAACTGTAAGGATGAATTGTCTGGATCGGCAAAGCATCCTTGTAGGTCAGGCACTTTCTTACTTAGCAGGAATTTTGGTTAAAAAAGTTCAACATGACAACTTTTTTTTTTTGCGAAGTGAGAATACAACAGCCGAGCATCTTACAGATAAACCCAGAAACAAAGGAAAATTACAAAGAGGTCCTTCTGAGCTCCGGCGTCTTCTTCGTCGCGCAGCACGTTCTGCCGGCGGAACCTGCGGCCTTCTCCTCCATCTGACCTTGGACTGGGAGGAGCCCTCCGGCGAGCAGGAAGTCGACAGCACTCAGCACCCACAGAGCGCCTCCATCCCGCACCACGACCGACGCCAACTCGGCCACCATCATCCTCACGGAGATCTTCAAGATCCAGAGCCGCCATCACGAGCTCCAGCTTGAGGGGAAGCGCGCCACAGCCCCGACGAGCGGCGAACGCGCAGCAGGCGGCGGATCTGCAAGGAAGCTCCACTGGAGCCCAACAAACAGAGGGGTGGACCACCGCCAACAAAACACCAACACCCGACCACGCCGCCACCACCACAGCGCCGCCGACACTCCACCCACACACACCTAGGCTATGTACAGCCGGGATCCGTCGATTCCCCGACCTCCCGCCGCCGGAGCGGCCGCCGGAGGCGGGGAATCGGACGAATCGCCGGCGGTGAGCTTGGTTGCACAGGGTCGCCTCAAAAATCGTCTCCTCTCACTGTAGATGGGGAGAGGTCGAGAGGTCCAGGCTCTCTCTTGATTCATGACAACTTAACTCCAGTTTAAATGTTCATCGAATTTGCGATTACAGGACATGTATTAAAAGTTTTTGTTACATTTCTGACATCTGGATATTTTTCGTGTCCACTCAAATTCCATCTATTGCAATCTGCAACGGATGAAAATCAGCTAGCGTAGCCACCGTGCTCCTTGCCGCTGCAGAAACGCTGCCACAAAACTGTTCAGGCCAACTCTCTTCATAGAGGCAAGAAATGTTTCTGTTAGATTTATTTGTCAATGAATTAATTTTGATTTCTGGCGTCATATTGCAGTGGATGAGCAGTATCTTGAAACCATCAACAAAACTTTGAGGTGTCCATTCTGAAAGATGTTGAATTACGTGGTCGACTATCGTAGCATCAAGACGAAGGAAGATGAGAGTGTTAAGCAGCTTCTGAGAGTGCCTGTAAACTAGTTTGCTTAGTGATGTCTATTACAATTATGATTTAGCTCTGTAAATTAGTACTGATGGGGATTGTGGGTAGGCGTAGAGGGTGGTGGAGGCAGATCAGGATGCAACTTCAGGAACTCCAGGATGATGCGGAGAAGGTGAAGAATAAGCAGACTGTTGCTTCGAGTAATAATCCAATGACAACTGAGCAGGTTGAATGTTATGATATTGGTGGCAGTTGCTGACTAACAATATATGTTCTGTTTATAGCTGCAAGCTGTGCTCAAGGCAGTGATGTGCTCTTATCGCAGGTACACTATTCAGAGTTGCTGTTTCAGATTGCTGAATAATGAATACTGAGAGCACATGAGGTATGTCCTGATTGACCCTTTTGTGCTTGCTGTGCCATGGATTTGTTTGTGCTTCATTAGTTTGGAGACCAGGTGTTTTTTTGGAAGAATTCTTCATTGTCCCATAGCTGATTTAATTGGGTGTTGAATCCTGTATATGCTTTTCTGTAGGTCAAACAGTTAATCCCCAATTGCACCTAACTGGAAAATTTCATGACTTACTATTTGTGCTTATCTGTATTCAAAATATCCTTGTTTATCCCTCATTGCAAAAGGTGCTAACTTACAGTATGTAATTTATGATCGATGGCTGTGCATTTTCTCCAGCTACCGCGGTAGTGATTTTTTTCAATGTTCGCTACATCGATATTTATTTTCCTTATTTAATTTATATCCTTGCTCTTTCCTTTGGAATAAAAGTTTTAACTATCGTAATATACATGTACATAGCATCTACAGCTAACTTTGGACACTATCTGTACATTCAAGTATTCAACAAATGATTTTCTTTCTGTCAGAAGGAAGCATTTCAATGTATTGTTAATGTTAAGCAGGAGGTTCTGAGGCATGACCTCAGGCAATGTTTCACCACATCATGGGCCATCACCTGTCAGTGATCACGCATCATGGATCCCAAAAAGCTGGAATATCAAAATCCTTGAATGAGCCAATTACCAGAGCTACATGTGTCCTTGATTCTCAAGACGAAGACTGTGAAAAGTTTAAATGAGAAGCTTACTATTTTCAATGAACATGATTTGGTCGAGAAGCATGCTGAAGTTAGAGAAGGGGAAGGTGCAGGTAAATTTTGCTCGCTACTGCAACATTATTTGTATAGTGCATGTGAAGGGAAGTGGTACTTGCAGTTAAACTGTAGCCTTTAGAACTGTTCATAATCCATTCATTAATTAACAAGCTAAAGCTAGATCTTGTTCCTGCGCATTTTACTTCATTATTCTACGACCCAAGTATTTAACTATGTCGTTAAAAACTCTGTAGGCTGGGAACAAGCTAGCTGAGGCCACTAGTATCAAGTGCCTACCTGGAGCCGCTTCACGGATCAATTGATCAGTCAGTGGCTTTGATGACGATCCAAACAGCTATGTGGCTGCCTCTATTTATTGCAAAATTACGTAAGTTCTTCGTTAGAAAGTTAAAGTCGTTTGTCCTGTTTATATATCAATTTCAGGGTGGGAGTGTGTGTATTATGGTTAATGATAAATTGGGCCCTTACTTTCAGACTAAGAAAGGTTTGAGGGAAGGTGATCCCTTTTCGCCTGTTATGTTTGCAGATGTGTTGGATGTTCTGGTTCAAAGAGCACAGGATAATGGGTTAATTAAAGGTTTAGCTGGAGATTTGCTGGATGAGGGTGTAGCGCTCATACAGTATGAAGACGATACTATTTTCTTAATTACTAGAAGATGATTTAGAAGGAGCAAGAAATCAGAAGTTTATCTTGTGTATTTTTTAGCAGCTAACAGTTTAAAAATTATATTTCATAAGAGTGAGATTAATTGCTTTGGAGAGGCGATTAAAAAGCAAGACCAGTATGTATATGTTTTTGTCTGGTAATTTCACGTTTAGATGTCTTGGGGTACCTATGCATTATAAAAAGCTTTCCAATTCAGACTTGAAGGATTCTGAAGATAAGGTAGAAAAGAAAGCATCTTCCTGGGAACGGAACTTGGTTTCCATAGGAAGCAGAGGTTAGTTGGAAAGGGAACTTGGTTTCCATAGGAAGCAGGTTAGTGTTAGTTGAGACTTGTCTTACTACATCATCAACATTAATGCTGGCATTCATACTATCCTCATGGTCCAGATACAAACTGAAAAAATGGTGACCAATTGACAAGAAAGTCAGCATCTGGTCAGTATCATCATCACCCCTAATCTCTCTCAACCCATTTCTATTCACAGCTAATATAGGAGTGCAGTAAAACACCTTCAATCTTCCAGCCATCTCCCATCTAATTTCCTCCACCAAATTCTCTTCCATAATTGGAGACCATGTCAACTTATCAACTTGATCATACCACACAACATGCCCATTGACATATGATCTGTTAATTCCTTGCCCAACAAAATAGCCACCATGGTTAAACTGCGCTGATTTTTTTTGCCAGACCATGCTCCTGTGATGCTAAAACATACATGAATCTCCTTCCCCTGAACCCACATGTCAGGACCAAAACGCCTAACCAAAACAACCAACGGCGGAACCACAAACTAACACTTCTACAATGAATTTGCGAAACCAATGATTCAGGCTCCTATCAAAGAAAACGATGCGGGATTGAAGGAAGAGGTAATAGCGGGGACTTACGATACACAGGGGGAGGGTCTCCATTGGAGCGACGAATAGGAGACATGGCGGAGGCGTTCCCTCTTCGCATAGCATCCTCCAATAAGCGGCGACGCATCTGCTTGTCATCTCTGATGCAACGTTGGCGATCAATTGGCTCACCTCGACGTCTCCGACCAACGGCACCTCGACTCTTTCGTAAAAAACGATGAAGCAGAGTAAAGGAGAAATTTATTTGCTTCTTCAGACATCCACCCAAGTTTTTTTTTTCAATAACGCCATGCGCTCTTCGACATCTGGCTCCGCTTACCGGTCAACACGTGGGGCGAACGAGGCGAATATGTTCAACAGGGACCATAGAAACACGTCCCGTCATATATAGTGACCGTATCGTGCGTATTCTTAAGTAGTGACCGTCGCGTACTCGCGTGACAAATACGGTGGTGACCGTGGGTGAATTTTACTCAAGTAGAAGCAAGGTTTTTCTTTGTCTTTTTTGAATGTTGTAGGAAGGTCTTTGTTGCCGAACTGTGGGGAAAGAAGATGAAAAATGATCCATCCGTAAAATCGGAAAACGTGGTTGACTTCTATTCGACCTATATAACATATACGCAAAATAAAGATTTGTTCTCCGAAACAACACATAGCTTTTCCGTTGATATTTCTTGCCACGCCCTGCAGATCAGACGAATAGATTTTTACAAGAGATATTTTTTAGACAATTTTACAAAAGATGGAAGATCGTAGGGGGAGTGGCCTCGTTGGTCATGGGCTGATGGTCCGACAACGTACATGTTCCTTATAGATAAAGGGCCAGCGTTCTTGTTTCTTTCACCAAGCCCGGCCCAAACCACATAAGCAAATACCAAACTGCTTTATCGCCCCGAAGTCAGAACCCCTCTGACCGACCCTGTGTTCCTCGATCTCGCTCGGCGGCCGATTAATCTCGTCCCAAAATCAAATCGACAATCACCAAAGCTCACGAAATCGAAGGCGCTTCCGTCCCCAGATTGCGTTCTCGCCGCGAGGCGATGGCCGGCGACGAGGACCAGCCGCTGAACTCTCCCGACGCGACCGCTGCTCTCGACGACGACAGGCAACAGGACATGGAGGACCAGGCGGCGCGCCTGCCGGGCGACGTGCTCGCCGACATCCTCCACCGCGTCCCTCCGCGCGGGCTCGCGGCGGCCCGCTGCGTGTGCAGGGCGTGGCGCGACGCCGTAGACGGCCGCCGCCTGCTGCGCGCCGACCTGCTTCCGCTGTCCCTCGCCGGCCTCTTCGTCCACTTCAACGAGCACAAGTACCCGGAATTCCTTGCCCGCCCCTCCTCCTCCTCCGCTGCCGGCGCCGTCAGCGGTGATCTCAGCTTCCTGCCCTCCGCCATCCCTAATTACGGCTATCTCTGGCTGGACGGCTGCGTTGATAAGAAGAACTATAAAATCATGTATCACTGCAACGGGCTCCTTCTGCTTAGAGGTAACTATGTGGTTAACCCTGCCACACGACGCTGGAATACTCTGCCGAAGTGCCCGGCTAAGTGCGACGCATGGACTGCGACCTATCATGAGCGTCTAGTATACGATCCGATGGTGTCACCTTACTACGAGGTGTTTAAGATCCCCACTTTCGATTTGATGAAGAGATCTGAATACCCGCCATCAATATTTAAGATGTATGTATTCTCATCAAAGTCGGGTTGTTGGGAGGAGAGGTATTTTGAACGAGAAGGGGACGGTGAAGGGATCATCAATGAGATGCCAGCAGGTTATGCGCGATTCAGCGCCATCTATTTTCGAGGAGCACTTTATGTACGCTGCAGATCTAATTTCCTTATAAAGTATATGTACTTACTCTGCTTAATATTTGATTCGAGTTTTATCTTACTCATTTCTTTCTAAGAATATGTTGATTGACAACCATTTGATTTTGCAGAGTATCATTGTCTAACAGTACGTACAGTGTAATTGAAACACCACCAATGGATCGTAAAGTGGAGGGCTACCTGAAAATTAAGTTAGCAAGATCAAAAGGAGGGGTGTACCTTGTAGCACTTGATAGGTGCTCGGCTTTGAAACAGTGTTGGCTTCGTGTTTGGATCCTTAATGAATCGTGTGCTCTGATAGAGTGGGTGTTGAAGCATGACAAAGACCTTAAGCACATACTACCGAGACAGTGGTTTAGCAGAGGAGTTAAATGGATCTTAGAAGATATCAACTACAATTTGTTTCGTGCTTCTAGTTCTCCAAAAGTTAACAACAAAGTAACAACTGAAGAGAAATTTGAATGGTGCTCCGACGAGGATGTTGAAGACGAAGATATTGTTGATCATTGTGGTTACTTTGAAGACATGAAAGCAGTAGTTGAAAGGAAATCTGTATGGAACTCAAACAGTGATAATGCACTTAACAACGAGGGTATGGTTGAAGACCGTTACCGGGATAAACAGCATTATGATGACTTATGTGATGAGGGCATTAAAATACTTGGGTTTCACCCATATAAAGAGATTGTATTTTTTGGTGCATCACAGCGGAGATGTCTGGCATATCATTTGAATGGCTTCAAGATTGAAGAATTAGGAAATATATACCCAAAGGAATATATATATTTCAAAGAGTTAAGCAATGAACACTCGAAGATCAAATCGTTTATATACACCCCATGTTGGATTGATGAGTTCCCTGAGAATAATTAGTCTAGAAGTTCATCTTTCATCTGGCCCTATGTTATTTGCCATTTATTTAATAAACGACATGCACGGGATGTTGATCTTATGGCATTTGTCCATGTATTTTGAGGGACATAATAAACTGCTTGCACAAGATGTTTGATTCGTATGTACTTTGTATGTATTTGAAAAGACCAGTTAACTTTTATGTGTAAAAACCAGTTGGTACCTTTTTTCTTTTCTTCGTGACTACTTTTTATTTTATATGTATTTCTAAGGATTTCTTAGCTAGTTGCTTCTTTTGAATTATCCATTGTTATAAATATGCATTAATCTTCTTTAATATCTACCGGGTAGCTTTAAACATCTCACTTGTTTGGAATGAATTGTCTAAATAGGCAAAGTATCCCACTGTAGATCAGGCTTTTTTTCCCTCCGCAGTAATTTGGCGGTACAAAGGTCAGTAAGGCAACAAGTAAGATTTCTCCAATTATATGTTCATGTATTTTGAGATGGCATAAACAATTTGGGTTCTAAGTGAATGTTATACTTCCGGTCTCTGTATTTTTTCCTTTATGTACTATTTGAATGTCTTTACCTTGCGTATCAAAATGTCAACTCGGATGAACAGATTGCACTTGCGGAAGAACAATATTTCAGCTGGTGCTCTTAGTCACTTCCACTTTTATGTATTTTCTTTTATGAATCATGCTTCTGACTAGCCTCAGACATCTGGCATGTGACTGTAAGGATGAATTGTCTGGATTGGCCAAGCATCCTCGTAGTTGTAGGTCAGGCAGGCACTTTCTTGCTTTGCAGGAATTTGGGTTATAAAGTTCAACATGACAAGTTAACTCCAGTTTAAATGTTCATTGAATTGGGGATAGCAGGACGATGTATTACAAGTCATTGTTACATTTCTGACATCTGGATATTTTTCGTATCTACTCAAATTCCATCTATTGCAACCTGGAAAAGATGAAAACCAGCTAGCTCTGCCACCGAGCTACTCGCTGCAGCAGAAATATTACCGCAAAGCTGTTCTGGCCAATTCTCTTGATGGAGGACAGAATTGGTTGTTTCTGTTAGATTTAGTTGTCAATGAAAAATCTGGGGTCATATCGCAGTGGATGAGCAGTATCCTGAACCATCAACAAAACTTTGAGGTGTCCATTCTGAAAGATGCTGGATTATGTGGTTGAGTATCGTGGCATCAAACGAAAGAGGATGAGAGTGTTGAGCAGCTTTTGTGTGCCTGTAAAGTAGTTTGCTTAGTGATGTCTCATACAATTTTGTTTAGCTCTGTACATTTAGTACTGCTGGGGATTGTGGGTAGGCGTAGAGGGTGGTGGAGGCAGTTCAGGATGCAACTTCAGGAACACTCCAGGATGATGTGGAACATGTGAAGAATAAGCAGACTGTTGTTTCCAGTAATAAACTAATAATCCACTGATAACTGAACAGGTTGAACGTTATGATATTGGTGGCAGTTGCTGACTAACAATATATGTTCTATTGATAGCTGCGAGCTCTGCTCAAGGCGTGCTCTTATCACAGGTAAAATATTCAGAGTTACTAATTCAGATTGCTGAATACTGAAAGCACATGCGGTATGTCCTGATTGACCTTTTTTTTGCATGCTGTGTCATGGATTTGTTTGTGTTTTCTCGGTATAGTTCTGTTGAAGTACTATTAATATTGTTGCTTCATTAGAGCATCTTCAAAACTGGAAACACTTGGTTGAGTTCGCCTCGTTGATTGATAGAAAAATAAATCGTTGTTCTGGAAAACAGAGGAAAGCTTTCGCATTGATACAATTTTCCACGTGTTCCAGATCACATAAAAATCATAGTATAGTACAAGAAATAAAAATGGAAATCTCACGGAGAATGTGCCCACGTCGGTCATGGGCTGATAGCCCCGAGTATGTACAGGTTTCGTTTTAGTGAGAAGGCCCAAACCGAAGCGGAGTACTTTCTCGACCCGAAGTCGGAAGACTTCGACCGCTCGATTTACCTCCTTACAAGAAGAAGTCGAGAATCACAAAAATCGATATCGAAGTCGAAGCTCCTCCCGGCCCAGATCGTTCTCGCGACCAAGCGATGAACGGCGACGAGGACCAGCCGCTGAAGCCCCACGACCTGACCGCTGCTCGCGGAGACGACAAGCCGGATGAAGAGCTGAAGGTCCAAGCGCCGCGCGTGTCGCGCGACATGCTCGCCAACATCCTGAGCCGCGTCGCGCCGCGCTGGCTCGCCGCCTCCCGATGCGTCTGCAAGGCCTGGCTCGGCATCATCGACGACCGTCGCCTCCTGCGTGTCGACCTGCTCCCGCTCTCACTCGCCGGCCTCTTTGTCCACTACGACGAGCATAAGTTTCCTGAATTCCTCGCCCGCCCATCCTCCTCCACGGCCGGCGCCCGCACAGTCAGCGGCGACCTCAGCTTTGTACCCTCCGCCAGCGACGGCCCCCATTACGCCTATCATCATTGGAACATAGGTGATGATCGGGAAGA
This sequence comes from Poa pratensis, assembly GCA_947311845.1. Taxonomy (NCBI): domain Eukaryota; kingdom Viridiplantae; phylum Streptophyta; class Magnoliopsida; order Poales; family Poaceae; genus Poa; species Poa pratensis. The sequence continues at coordinate 15,686,115 of CAMZMU010000010.1, forward strand.
AGTTTATAATAACATCAGAGATCACTGTAACGGGCTCCTCTTACTTTACAATAACTGCGTGGCTAACCCTGCCACTCGACGCTGGCATACTCTCCCGACGTGCCTGGTTCAACGCAGTGTGGGGAATGTGACATATCGGACGCATCTAGTTTATGATCCGATGGTATCACCTTATTATGAGGTCTATAAGATCCCCACTCTGGATGACTATCATAATAACAAAGAGGAGGCAGACTCCTCGATCGAGGAATCAGAATGGCCACCGTCACCGTGCAAGATGTATGTTTTCTCATCCAAGTCGGGTTATTGGGAGGAGAAGGATTTCGTCCGAAAAGGGGATGCCGCAGGGACAGGTGGCGAGGTGCGAGCGCGTTGTTGTGAAACTTCAGCCGCCTATTTTCAAGGAGCACTTTATGTACACTACAAAACTGATTTCCTTATGAGGTACGTATTATTGTTTTTAATGTTGATTGGATTTTTATGTTACTGACTAAAACAATTTATGGACAATAATTTGATTTTGCAGAGTATCATTGTCTAACAATACATACATCATAATTAAAGCACCAATGGGAGCGGTGGACTATTCAAACTTTAATGTAGCAAGATCAGAAAAGGGTTTGTACTTTGTGCAACTTGATGGGCGCTGGTGGGAGGATAAATGTTGTCTTCGGGTTTGGATCCTTAATGAATCATGTGGTCAGAAGGAATGGATACTGAAGCATGACAAAGACCTTAGGCACATGCTACCACATCAGTGGTTTTGTAGACAAGTAAAATGGATCTTAGAAGATATTAACCACAAGCTATTTCGTGCTTCTAGTTCTTCAGAAGACGACAAGAAAGAAACAACGGAAGAGATATTTGACTGGAACTCTGACGAAGATGTTCAAGACAAAGACATGGTTGATCAAGCTTACTTAGAAGACAAGAAAGCAATGATCTATAATTTTGAGTTACTTGGGATTCACCCATATAAAGAGATTGTCTTCTTGAGTGCATCACAGCAGACATGCCTGGCATATCATTTGAATGGATCGAGGATTGAAGAATTAGGAAATATATACCCCAAGGAATATACGAGTTTCAAATGTTTACCTAATGAACAGGAGTCGATCGAGTCTTTTCCATACACGCCATGTTGGATTGAAGAGTTCTCTGGAAGCAATTAGTTTAGAAAGTCATCTTATATATGGGCCTATGATATTTATCATTTATTTGAGTGACATTAAAAACAGCTCGTAGAAGATGGTGCGCCTATGGTATTTGCCCATTTTATTGGGTGGCGTGATAGACGGCTCGCACAAGATTTTTGAGTCATCCTTATTATATATGTATTTCTAAGGATCAGAAAACTTTTAGATGATTTTTGCAATTTGAATTGTAAATGTTTTTCTTGTCTTTGGTGATGAGTACTCTTAGTTTATATGTATTTATAAGGATTTATCAGCTATTGTTTCTTTAAAATTGTGTATATTGTAAAAAAAATGTATTTCTCTACTTGAATGTCTATTGTTAGCTTCAACTAGCTCACACGTTTCAAATAATTAGTCTAGATAGGCAAAGTGTCTCCCCTGTAGACCAGGCTTGTTTCTTTGCCTCTTGAGGAATTTAGTGGAACAAAGATAAACAACGAAATAAGGTTCATTTGATTTTTTTAATGTTCATGTATTTTGGGATGGTGGTAACGTGGATTCTAAGTAATGTTATACTTTCGACATCTGTATACGTAGTGAATGTTTTTACATTGCCTATCAGAATTTCTCATAGTCACTTTCACTTTGGGTAGAGTATAATTAAGTTAATGCAAATTACTAGTTCACATCCTGTGTCTTGTCATGACTGTTTGGGTAGCAAGGAAGAACCAAGAAAACATTTATGTGCGTTGTTTGTCCTTCATGGCTTGCCATATACTACCTTCTTCCTTGTATGACTTACTTCACCATAATTATACAATGTTTGGGATAAGACGCCTACATCCTTTCGTACTTATGGATTAGACGATGCAGAGCGGGTGAAGAACAAGCAGACTGTTGCATAGAGTAATAATGCAATAACAGATGAAACTAATGGTTTTACACAAGCAATCAAAATTCTTCACCTCAGGACCAAGTGTTTCAGAATATGTTTGTTGATGAATCCCTGTACTTATGAAAGCTGATTATAATAGTGCAACCATGCTGCGATATATTTTGGATCATTATGAAGCTTCTTCATGCCAAATTATTAACAGAGATAATAGTAGCATCTTTGTTCAGTCCTAACCTTCTTGCAAAAGTTAACCCAGTGTTGTCAAAATGCCAAATGTTAATGAAACTAAGATGCACTGACAGTAAAAATTAAAGGTTATCTCAAACCCAAGAAACATGGAGGCCATGGTTTTCACATCTGCTATCACTACAAGAAATATGCTATCCTTCAACATGGCAATGCTTGCTCGGCACACATGGAGAATTATGCAAAACCCTAAAACTTTGTGCGCCAAGTTGCTGAAAGAAAGATGCTTTACTAATATGGAGATGCCTTTACCGCCATACAACCTGAAGGTATTTCTTACACCTGGCATTTACTTATGGGGCTTAACCTGGTCATTGAATTTTTTGATTTGGTGTGTAGGCAATGGGCACCGCATCAGAATTTTGCATGATCCCTGGATCCAACGAGGAATAACTAGAAGACAAATTTCGAATCAGAGGCCTGGTGCCCTCCCATGTATCCGACCTTATTAATCCTTTGTCGGAGACTGGGACTATGTGGTCGTAAGGAAAACATCGAACACATTCTCAGTATCCCAATTCCTAAGCATTTTGATGATTTTCCGGCCTGGCATCCTGATCCAGAAGGAAAATCCTCAGCTAAGTTTGCATATAAGCCAAGTCTGGGGTACACGCGGCAAACCACGCCTTCAGTTTCCCCTCTCCCCTCCCTCTACAGTGCCTGACAGAGGCGACAGGGCGACTTCGTTTTCTCCACTCTCTCTCGCCGGAGCCGGAGCAGATCCTCGCCGCCCCTCGTCGCTGCGGCGGCGGGTGGGGGTGGGGGTTGTGCTTCCGGTCTCCCGGCGTGTAGATAGGGTAGTTTTAGGGCTCTTCGGTGGCGGTGCTGGGAGGGGCTCGTCGCCGATAGGAGCGTTGTGTGCTGGACCTCGATCTCCACGGTGGCGCTCTGAGGAGCGGCGTCCGCGAGGTTCCAGCGTTGTCTCCTCCCGGATCTGCGGATTCGGTGGGGTTTTGTGCTCGGAGGACGGCCGTCGTGGCGGAGGCGATGGCTGGACCGTGGAGTTTTGGTCCCTCGACCCCTCCTTCGTCTTCGTGGGGCTTCTCCTGGCCTTGCTATGGGGGTGCTGGGGGTGGTGCGGCGGGGAGCTTCTGCTTGGTGGCGGCTCCCTTCGGCGCCTGTACAGGAGTGGTTTCTCTGGGATCTCGGAGCTCTCCGGCGTTTTCTTCTTCGTCTTGTACCTGCCCTCTCCGGCCGGCCGTGGTGGCGAGGGGAGTGGGTGTGGTCAAGGCGGATCTGCGGCGGCGGCTCCGGCAGGCCTTCTTCGAGCTCGGCGCAGGGTAAGGTGGAAGAAGGGTGGTTGCGGGGTGGAGTTGACTTGGCCGTATTCTTTCAACGTTTCTTCGATCCCGTTGCTTGCGGCGGGTGGCTTCTGCGGCTTTCTTCATGAGTTGGTCGTCTCTTCCCCGGGTTGGTGGTGGCCTGGGTCTTCTTCTTCGGCGCTTCGTCGCGGTCGAGGTTCTGCTCTTGGCGTTGCGGTGGTTCAGCGTCTTCGCTGTTGTGTTGAGTTCTTGGCCTGTTCTTCTGCGTGTTCCTGTGCTCTTCTTGTGTGCGTTTGTAATCTGGTTTGAGCACGCAGTGTTGATCTCTTCAAAAAAAAAAAAAAAAAAAAAAAACCAAGTCTGGGGTGTTTGGTTCAAAAACTTCTATGCTAGTTTGTCATACTTTTCGCTTCAAAGCTAGAAGTTGGTGCATTTCCCTAAAAAAAAGCTTGAAGTAGGTGTATTTTTCTGTATATAATGCACGTGGATACTAGGGAGTGGGGACTCTGTTCCAGGCCGGATCGCTTGGAAAATACCAGCCAAGTCTGAAACTATCTGATATTCTTACGGCGAACAAAGCACTTGGCGAATTTTACTGTACCCTTTACTGGTCCTCCAATCTCAGCAGTATGGTTTGATCTGACGGCTACAAAAGATTTGGCCCAGATGGCTCGTTAGTGCAATGTCGGTGAAAAAAACGTTTCACGCGCCTGAGAAAGATTGGGCCATGAGGCCCGTTAGTTAGAGTAATCGTCTCCGCCATCCAATCCCTCTCGTGTACGCTCGACGCCACCGCGAAACCGTCGCCGCCGATCCCTCTCCGCAGTCGCTGCCGCCGACGGTCCCTCTCCGCACTCGCCGCCGCTTCCGCTCAACCCCTCCACTAGTAGGAAAAGGCCTACCGCTGGCGGACGGAAATAGCCTACCGCTGGCGAGCGGGCGCCCGCCAGCGATCATTACGCCAGTGGTAATATATACCGCTGGCAGGCGGTCCGTCCGCCAGCGGTAAGGCTGGTTACCGCTAGCGGGCACAACTTCCGCCCGTCAGCGTTATCTGCCACAACGCTGGCGGGCAAGCGTCCGCCAGCGGTAAGCCACCACGGCCGCCAGCGGTACTAGTCGCTGGTTTGGGGTTCTGGGAGAGCTGTCCGCCAGCGGTACGCCTCTGTGTCCGCCAGCGGTATTATGTCGTGGTATTATTATTTTTTCCAGAAAATCGTATTCCAGCAGTATATCGAATATAAATACAATATATTCAGGTACAGGCGACCAAAATAACAATAACATAGACAATTCCACATACAAAAGCGTCAAAAGTTGTCATACACGAATACATGTCGATAGATTCATACACGGAAGATTTCCAAATGAACTACTGTCATCTAAACCACAATCACATACAAGAGAATGACAATAATGATGAGTAAGAAGGGGATCACGATGAAGTTGGACTTCATCCGGTTCTTTCTCTCTTCCGCAAGCAGGTGATGCAAGTATCTAGCTTCTGTCTCCGCTTTACTGTTGTAAATGTTGTGGTTGTTCACGATGATGTTGGACTTCATCCGGTCCTTCTTCTCTTCCTCAAGTAGGTGGTTAGAGTACCTAGCTTCCGCCTCCGCTTTAGTCTTTTAGCTTTTGTGGTTGTTGCCTTTGAACTCGTTCACTTGCTTTAGACAGTCTTCCCACTCTTCATAGACTCCTGGAACACGACCTTTGTACACCACATACCACTTCGTCATTTCTCTGTACACAAGACGCATATAAAAGTATAAGTCAAATAAGAGTTGTAAAAAAAAGATTTGTGTACATAAGACAGAAGAAAGACTAAAGCAAACAAAAAATTAACTAGGCATGCATGCACGATTCATAACCCTGAATATATAGCATTGGTCACACAAAATCAACGACTTTCGAAACTAGGCAAGTTAATTTAGGGATATTGGTTACGAAGAATATTGATTGTTCCTCACCTTCTCTTCGATATCTACGGGAACGGGAGACAACCTTCTAACGAGTTGAATGACCTGTAATCACCCGAACACCTTATGCGCCTTTCTAGCTCGGCATTAGGTGGTGGTTTAAAGCCTAAGTAGAACTGTCCATCTTTATCTAGGACGTCACACATGATGATTCGCGCGATCATGTTCTGGATGTATCGGAACTCAGCTCTGATAACATAATCAGCGGGGTCCTTTAGTGTTTGGACCCATGTGTTGAAATCACGACGAATAAATTGGCCTCGTCGTTGATACTTTAAAAACCACCGCATTTGATAGAGGAGGTACCATGACTCCATAAAACTACTTGAATCCTGCTTGATGCAGGGGAAATACGTTCGGTGGGCGAATTTAAACCTTCCATCATTTGTCTTTTTTGTTTTTAAAATCGGGCCACCCTTCAAGGCGTAGCCGTTCAGAGCATTATTCATAACAATCTTGATGTCGGTGTAGTCCCTGTTAGCCCTGTCTTCATAACAATCCCCGCTATCGAGATACAAGGCAGTCAAGTCTACCATGTCCAAGCTGATGAGGGTGCCGTGTTTGCCTCTGCGCAAAATTAAAATCACCATTGTAGATGCAAATTCAACGATGGAAATCTATGGAAGCATGTTATGACAGGTAGGAATGACTTACTCAGGAAAATAAGGCAAGAGAAATGTGCTCGTCGGAGCATTGTCGAGGAAGAGATTTTTGAGATAACGCGTCGCGTGTTTCCTACCCTCAGGGTTGTTCACGATCATTTCTTGCATGTAGTAGGGGTCAACCATCACGATGTCGGGGGTATCATCCATTTTGATTTGGTACGCCATTTCGAGCGCAACAAGACGGACTATGGATGGGTGGAGCGGAAGCATATGGAACATTGCGAAGATATCATCAAATCTCAAAAGAGCAGGTATGCGCCATCTTCCGTGACAAAGCCCAACCGTTTTGCTACCTTTGCAATAAAAACGGGATATGTTGGATGTTCTTGATCGAGAAGTCTCGTCTCCATAACAAGAACAAGCTCATGTAGGTCCAACAAATGTCCAGACAACTTTTGGACACAATCCGCCGGCAGGATCGATTTACCCAAGTGATGCGTCTTATGCCAGTTCTTGATGGGTATCCTGTCCACAAACAGGGAATCAGTCCCCTGCTCCGGCCGGCTGCTGGAGTCGTCCAATTTTGGTTTCTTGTATCTTTTCCGTGCCTTCTTAGGCTTGTTAACCGGCGCATCTTCTGGCGTCTCATGATTTTGCACAATAGGCATCAAATTGGTGATAGATTTGCCTTAGCCGTAGCCGATCATGGGGGGAGGCCCTACTTGGCCTCCCTTCATCCAAGTCCCAACAAACTCACAGACGGTAGGAAACATGGATTTGAAGGTACTTGTGAGTTCGTCCTCGATGAACGCCTGCATCGGATCCTCGCCTTCCATATGAGAACCCCGGCCTCGTCGTTGTCAGCCATGTTTACACTAACGAGAAAAGTCGAACTTAGTATAACAGGAAAAATTCACTTAATTAAGTACTAAGATATCCATGAGTCTAAGTTTGCCGGAATGTCCGTCACGGCAAATGCGGGCACTCAAATATGTCCTAATTTTAGAAATAGTCATGCCAAAATTCACGAAAGTTTTTGGCATGACCTTTGCTAAAATTAGGACATATGGAGTACCCGAATTTGCCGGAACGGAAGCTAATCAACGTTCCGGCAATCTCAAGGGACTCAAGGGTACCTGCAAACATTTTATATTCATCACAAATGTCGATCGCATTCCGACATCATAACCACCACCACAATTGCATGTACACCACAACCATCACATTCATCAAAAATCCACCATAGTCACCACAAATTCACCACGCATCCACACAAGTAACAACAGTAGCAAAAAAAAGTTTAGGAATTTTACCAAACACCTTGTGTGCGGTGGTGGTGCTCGGCTTGGGGAGGACGTCCGGGTGCAGCTTGTCGGCGGCGGTCCGGGTGCGGGAGAGGAAGGAGAGAGGGGGCCGGTGGAGGGCGCACGGGCAGGTGGTGGCTGCGCTCGGGGCGAGGGGGCGGCTCGGGGTGAGGGGCCGGTGGAGGGCGCACGGGCGAGGCGGCGGCGCGGGGCGACGGAGGGTAGCGGGGCGGCAGGGGGTGGCGGCGCGGCAGGGGGGTGGCGGCGCGGCGGACGCGGGTGGGAGTGGCGGGCGGATGGGGTCACGCGGGGTGGCGCAGGGCGGCGCGACAGGGTGGTGGCGGCGCGGAGGACGCGGGTGGGGGTGGCGGGCGGATGTGGTCGCGCGGGGTGGCGCGGGGCGGCGCGGCAGGGGGTGGCGCGGGGCGGCGCGGCAGGGGGTGGCGGCGCGGCGGTGTGGAGAGAGGTTGGGGGCGGGGAGAGAGCGCACGATCTGGATAGAGATGGGGAGGGTGCCCTAAGTGGGTGGCCCCACATTACCGCTGGCGGACGGGCCGGGTGTCCGCCAGTGGTATATCGTTACCGCTGGCGGACGGAGAGCTGTGTCCGCCAGCGGTACATTTTATTATTTTCTGTTTTGTTTTTTTTATTCTGTTTTTGTTATTATTTAGTATTTTCAAGTACAGTTGTGCATAGCAAAATACGTTTAAAATAGTTGAGTGTATTTAAATAAATATTCATACACATCATTGTTCAAAACATCTCAAATACAAATTTACAATAACACACGTCTCGCGCTTCTCTCTTAGCGTTTGGCCGTCTTCTTGCCTTTTTTGGTCTTAGTTGCATAATTTAGCCCCACATTATGACTTCTTCTTTTGAATGGAAGACCTCCTCTCGTGGGTAGCGTGGTTCTGCTTCTTCTGAATGTGTATGGCGTGTTATCATCATCTTCATCATCTTCAATATTAGGGTCACCGTACTGGTCGAAGTCGTCCTCGTTGGCGATTCCATCCATTCCAATGATGTTTCTTTTGCCTCTCCTCACGACTACACGGCTAGGCTTTGACGGGTCGGTTATGAAGAAGCATTGAGACACGTGCTTAGCCAATACCCATGGCTCATTTTGTGCGGTGACGTTCGTACTGCTTGATGAAGTGCCGGCTTCGGGTAAAACCATGGTGGTGAAGTATTGGTCTTCTTTTTTCACGGTGGATAACCTAGCCCATCTCACACGGAACATCGGCACCTTCTCTCCAGAGTAGTTAAGCTCCCAGATCTCCTCTATCCTTCCGTAGTATCTGAACTTTTGTCACCGACGTAGGATTCCATCGTTACCCCTGAGTTTTGATAGTCAGAAGTTTTGTCCTTTTCCTCCGTAGAAAGTGAACCCGTTGATATCATATGCTTGAAACGTCGCGAGGTTGGGGGCGGGGCCACGTGATAAGTCGTATAAAATCTACCTTCTGCACAATCCGTTGGCGGAGCGACAAGCTCATCTTTGAACCAACGCAAGAAAGAGGAGTTGTGCTCTCTGATTATTTCTCCTTCGGTCTTTGCCTGCCCTGGTCAATGTACTTCTGCTTAATCGTCTTTTGTGCTTTTCCACCCAAGTATCGACCATTTGAAGGTGTTGGAGAGCTACTAAGTTTGCCCTGTTAAAGTCGGCCATTCGACGAGCGAAGCCCACATGTAAGTCCCGCGCGCCATTTTTGTGACCTGACCCACCTAACTTGCCAAAGTGCTTGTTAGGGGGCAAACCAACAGGGTTATCAATTATCTCCAGATGATTCGTGCAGAAAGAGATGCACTCTTCAGTGAGAAAGCCTTGAACGATGCTTCCATCCGGACGGGCCCTGTTACGAACAAATCCTTTTATGACCCCATTCATCCTTTCGAACGCCATCATGTTGTGGAGAAACAACGGTCCGAGATGAATGATATCATCCACGATGTGGACCAACAGATGCACGCAAATATCGAAGAATGCGGGCGGGAAGTACATCTCAAGCTCGCATAGTATCACAACAATCTCTTCCTGCAGCTTGAGAGTCTCTTTGCGGTGATTGACTTTCGAGAGATCACGTCAAAGAAGTTACAGAGTCCAAAAAGGGTGTCACGGACGTGCTTGTCCATTATCCCTCGGATCGCAACTGGGAATATTGTGTCATCATCACGTGACAATCATGAGACTTCATACCGCTGAAATTCTTTTTCTGCCAGTCTAAGAATCTGCTTATCAGCCCCGAGTAACCCAAAGGCACTTTGACTCCTAGAAGGCACTTCATCAATTGTTCGATCTCCTTTGGACTAAGAGTGAAGCAAGAGGGGGGACAGTAATAGTCATTCTTCTTAACCCTTTTGGCATTGTGACCGTCCGTCTCCTCATCCAACTGGTCGTCTACCACATTTTTGCGCCCATGAAGCTCTTCCCTGATGTTCATATGTTTAAGGTCAATCTTGCTTTTGGCCCATCTTTGGTCCTGTCCGCCATGTGGAGCACAGTGCCAAACATACTCTCGAACACATTCTTCGTGATATGCATTAGATCAAGGCAATTTGGCGTACTGAAGATGGGCCAGTATGGCAAGTCCCAAAACACAGACCTCGTCTTCCAAACACCATGGAGCGGTTTTGGGCCTTTCGCTTCTTTCCCGGCTCAGGGCACTCTTCCCAATCATTCAGCAACTCGTAAATTTCATCGCCGCTCTCTTAAGTGGAGGTTCTCGGAGCTCATCTTTACCGTTGAAAAGGTCTCCACGCCATCTCCATGGGTCTTATCGTCTAGCCACCTTCGATGGCCTATGTAGACGGTTTTCGAAGAACCGCTTTCTTCAGCTGGTGGAATGTCGGATCATCCATGCACCTGACACATCCGAAATGTCCGTGGACACCTGGCCACCAACGTATGCGCAGCCGGGCAAATCGTGCACTGTACACAACAAGGCAGCTCTCATAGGGAAATAATCTTCTGCGACGGCGTCCCAAGTGGGAACCCCTTGGGACGCCCATAACGTGTCTAGCTCATCTTTCAGTAGCTTCAGATACAGATTGATGTCGCTGCCAGGTTGTTTCGGCCCTTGAATTAGCATGCTCATGTGTATGTACTTCCTTTTCATACACAACCAGGGGGAGGTTGTATATCCATACAAACACGGGCCACGTGCTGTGTGAACTGCTCTGGTTGCCAAACGGATTGAGACCGTCGGTGCTCACACCCAACCTGATATTCCTTGGCTCGTCTCCAAACTCTGCATCGTAAGCGTCTAATGCTTTCCACTGGCTTGCATCCGAAGGGTGTGTCAGAATTATCTTTTCACTCCGGTCTGAATCTTGCAGCACTGCCGCCCTTCTTTCCGCGTGCCAGCGCATAAGCTTTGCTTCCTTACGGTCTGCGAAATATCGCTGCAGACGAGGAATGAGCGGAAAGTACCACACAACTTTGCGAGGGGCTTTCTTCCCGGTCTTGTATCGAGCAGCATTGCACACTGGACATTTGGTCATTCCTCGTCCTCTTTCCGAAATATGTAGCAATCGAAGATGCACACATGGTACCTCTCGTGCGGTAAATCAAAGGGGCACACGACTTTCTTGGCTTCGTCACAATTTTAGGACACGTGTTGCCCTTCGGAAGGATACCGTGCAAGTATTCCAGGTTAGCGTCGACGCTTATATCGCTCATTTGTGTCTTGTCTTCATCTGCAGAAAATCAAGCGATACTTTCAAGCGGGAATCTTCGGGTCGCAGCCTGGATACAACGGAGTATTTGAATCTTTCTCCAATTGCGCCAGCTTAGATTCCCTGTTAGCCGTCTTCTGAAGAAACAATTCTGTTAGATGAGGGTCCCGCACGACTGAAGTTAGCGGTGTCCGTGTGTCCTCCTCTTCTGGTACCACATGATATCATCGTCTTCTTCTACTTCATCATGTTGCACGGGATCCGGATCAGGCTCTTCGTCTTCTTGCCCCTCGTCGTTATTGTCTTGCTGCCCTTGATCCTGATTATTTCCTGCCGGCGCACCATCATGTTCATCATCTGTTAACCAACGAGTGTGGCCATCCATGAAACCACGCCTGAGCAGGTGTTCCAGCAAATCTCCGGTAAATGGTGATGCCGACCTCCAATTTGCATGTTCGACACGGACATTGTATATCTTTGCGTTTATTCTGCAGCATGTCTTCCGTCGCGTGTCTCAAGTATGTATTCACGACACGTTCACTCATAATAACCATTATCACCTGCACGTTGTAGAATCAAGACAATAATTAAGCACCATTTTATATTTTATCGGGTTTCACGAAAAAATTCGCCATGACCTTCCTACAAATAGGACCTAAGGAGAGTGCCAAAAGTTGCCGAAACGGAAAATGAATCAACATTCCGGCATGGTATTGGCACCCTCATTATTAATTTCACACATCACAACACAAATTTATTCATCACAACACAATTTCACACATTCCAAGCCATTTCATCATTTCGCATGGTTACGAGCGCATTTATCCGACCAAATTTTAAGAATGTGCATTTATATCGATAAAAGATCACCTTAATAAGTTAAACACACGTCAAAATAACCGCGGAAGTCGACCGAAGATGAAATCTAGATCTTGAGATAGAGTGACTTGAGTGGATTTTTTTTGTCAAAGTTGGATGTGGGAGAGAGATTTAGTGGGATCTATCAACTAAATAAGTTTTTATTGGCTAAAAGTGATGAATTTCATGGGGGAAAGGAGCCACAAATGAGCAAAACTCGAGCCAGTGAGAGAGAAGAGTGAAGTGCAATAATGGAGCAAAGTGGTAGGTGCGGCCGCACTTATGTCACTTTCCCAGGTTATCGCCCGTGCCTGCCCGCCAGCGGTACTAAACTAACCGCTGGCGGACGCTTTAGTGTGCCCGCCAGCGGTAATCTCATCTCTCTTTTTTTCGCTGGGCTCAGCCGAGGCAACTACCGCTGGCGGGCACTTTATAACGTCCGCCAGCGGTACGTTCAGTACCGCTGGCGGGCACGGATTCTGTCCGCCATCGGTAGTTTGCCCCACCTCCTCGCAAATTCCTGCTACTACCGCTGGCGGGCAGAGTTGGCGTCCGCCAGCGGTACGTGCAGAACCAGTGGCAGGCTCCAAAACCCGCCCGCCAGCAGTAGAAGCGCTGGCGGACGGAAATGACGTCCGCCAGCGGTAAGCTGGTGACTATAAGCCTTTTCCTACTTGTGCTCTCGCCACTCGACGCCGCCGCCACGAACCCCTCTCCTCTCTTCACTTGTAACTCGCTGCGATCTTGCCTGCTGCCTGATCTCCGACACGAGCGCCTCCATCTGCGAGCGGAGCTCCACCATCCTGTTCAGCTCCACCGCGTTCTTGGACAGCAGCAGCACCAGGCTCGCGCCCAGCCCAAGGTTCATCGACACCAGCTCCTCCTCCGGCTTCTTCTTCCCTGACGAGGACGCGACTCAGGAACTCCTCGACGCCGCCGCAGTAGGAGGGCGCCGCCCCCTACACCTCTCAGCTCCTGACACCGCCGCCTTCGGCCTGATTTCCGCTGGGCTCTAACCAAGTGAGAGATAATTCCAGCTAAGCACATAGAGTTAGGACACAACCAAATGCAAGAGTTAACATAATTAAACAGCCATTAGTTCACATAACAGATGTTTGGCCATTCTTTCCTAGCGACTGTATGAAGTGGCTGTCATGATTCTGCAAGCAAAACATGTAATTCTGTATGCTTGTACTATCCAATCTGAGCCATTTTCCTCTGAATAATTTAAAATCTGGATGAAAACAGTGACTTCATTGTCCTCTGAATAATTTAAAATTTGGGTCATGTGTTGGCAATGTTTGAATGAGTTCAGATTTTAAAAGTTGTGGTATTAGCTTATGTATTCAGTTTGGTCTTTATTAGTAAAAGGTAGCAGAAAACAGTGAGTTTAGTTTATGATTCCTCTGTTGTAAAAAATGTAGCTAAAAACTGCCATGTCTGCTTATTTGTACTCTCACCGTAAGATGACAGATGGACAGAAGGCTGATGTAGTGGGGTATGGTATTGGCACCTTCTTCGTGCGCTTCTCGACGGGGTTGTCGTGGAGGGCGAGGTGGACGACGCAGTCGTGCGAGAGTAGCCAGACGTCGGGGGTCTCATCCTCGCGCAAGAGCTTCATCGGGGCTCCGTCGAGCACGAACGACTGCCGTCCCATGGGCCTGGTTAGAGCTGCCGCATCGGGCGGCCCACGCCCACGCGCGACAAGTACTCGCCGCTGCCCTGCCCGACGGCCGAGACCACGGGGCCCTGGATGTCGGCCGCGGAGGCGGCGAAGAGCGGGTTGGTGTCGGACGGGAGTGGGGAGGAGGTGGCGGTGATACCGTCGGCGGCGAGGGCCGCGCGGGCGGAGACGGCGGCGGACCGGCTCCCTTTGGTCGGGCGTGCCACGTGCTGAATCGCACCTCAGCGTCGGCGTCGTGCCGGAGAAGACGCCGGTGAGGAGCAGTGCGCCGCTGCCAGAGATGACCGCCGGCGAGGATCTTGGATGCCCGCTCGTCTGCGAATAAGGTTTTCTGGCCAGTTTTTTTCCAGGGTCGAACTAGACTCGTTTTGCTGAGTTTTTTGTTGGGCCGACCTAATTGGGTCAGGGCCCATCTACGGGGACGCACGGGATGACCACCAGTATAACTAATACTGGTTACCAATTTACCACCAGTATGAAACGTTCTATGCCTTTGGATTAGCGAAAATAAACGGCTGTAGTTTACTTGAGGGTACCACAAAGAGCTCAACTCGTACTGTAGCAACAGATGCCTGTTAGGTAGTAGCCAGGTGCAAGATTTGGGGACTGAATCTTCCGCGGAAAGCATGCACATTTATGAGGCAGCGCTATGCACCATGCACGCAATGGCTTGACTGAATCTCCGACGCCGCGGCCTGCACGCGGACATGGTCTGCCCAATAATGCAACCACCTACGGAGTAGACGACAAGGACAACACACAGGCACCTATTTCTGTGTGGCTTCAATCCAATCTTGAGGAAATTCAGATGCAGCTACAGGCTACTGGAGTGTTCTAATGCCTACCAAGTTACAACTCATCTTTGCAAGCTCTTGTTCTACTGCCGCTATTGTTCTGCTTTTGAACGTCTGAAATACTGTAAATGCTGGAGATACCTGACGCACCTGCAGATATCAGCAACTAGGATGCCCGGATACTGCGATACGGATACGGATATGGATACGGGGATACCGCGATACGATGATTTTTCGAAAACACGGATACGGGGATACGTTTATATATGTATAATATAAATTAATAATATATAACAATTATTAATTTCTAATTTTCCTCGGTTGATATCTCTTGATCAACATGTGGATCTTCACGGACAGCAACCTCAGCGAGCCATGCTTCAAATCGCCCAGCAATTTCAGCAAGCCATGCTTCAAGTCTCCCAGCGATCTCAGCGAGCCATACCTTCAAATCGCCTGATACGGCTGGATACATATTCGGCGACGTATCCGCGTATCCGCGTATCCGGACGTATCCGACCCCTGATACGTGAGTTTTGTGCCGTATCCGTGCAACGTAGATCAGCAAGTACACCCCCTTAGCCAATTTCATTCAAGGCATATTCTGGACATGGTGGGTTGGAGATGGCATGGGACAACATCAAAACCTCGCTGATGCTCTTCAGGCCGAACCGACGGCGTGCCTCCAGTTAGCAGCGTTCAGACGTGTCATCCTCGACACGGATCACCTCTACTGAGTACGACTCCGTGCGTCATGCATGGTGCTCGTCTTGGAGAGGCTAATTTGCTCTTGCTCGTCAAATTCTTTGATTACAAAGTTTGTGCCGTGTAACCGGATTTGTAATTCAGCGGCTCACATGGAGCTCGTATGGCTCCAGGTGATAGCACGAACTGGCGTTATGATGTGTATGCGTAAGTTGTAAAATCTCTGTTGGACACTGATTTAGCTGCTCCACGTACTGTATGTAATAAAGCCAACGGTTTTCACGTAAAAAAAAGATAACAACTGCACCCAAGATGTGGAGTCTATATTCTGCACGTGTAAACTTCTCGTTTGTATGTAAATACCAAATACAGTATCTCATAGCAAAAAACCCACCTTTTTGCGTTAGCTCCCAGATCGTGTTTTGGGAGCCGGACTCGGTGGCGCTGGGCGGTCCAAATTACCGGACAAGGTGAAGGTTTTCCCGGGCGAAAGCTCAGCGTTTCGGCGCCAACGGCGGCGGTGCCTGCGGGCCGGGTGTCGTTACCCTCTTGGGGGCGCCGTTGTGGCTACCTTCGCCGCGTCAGGGCTCCGGGTGAAAACCTTAGACTTCGGTCTCGACAATGGTGGCGTGAACCGTCGTTTCCTTGCTGAGGGCATTGTCGTGGAGCTACGATTCTTTCGGTGTCGTTCCGGTATCATCGGTGGCAAGTTTGGTTTCCTGTTCTTCTTTGTTTATCTTTGATCTGCTTGTAAGAGTGTTCCCTCATCACTTTGTATCATTCGGCCGTGTGGCTTTATTTATAAAGCGGGGCGAAAGTCTATTTCTTCAAAAACCCCACCTTTTTTTTCTTGAACTTCTTAAATGATTTTTCCTGTCAAATGGTTTTGATGGCATGCATGGCATAGAATTATGCTATTGTTAATATGCAATTCACATAGTACTACAACATCATAATCATAAGTAATTACTTTCGAATACGAATCTACCGATTAATCTTCCTAAATAACAACTGCACAAGTTTAATGTTATGATATTAGACTAGCCACAATGAGAGTAACTTAGCTAGTAACATCACACACCCCAATACAAATTTGCTTATGTGGCACATAGTTATTGAGGAGAGAGGTGTTTGTGGTAACATAACTAGTTACCGTAACATCACACACTCCAAGACAACATGAGTGTACATCCTAATAAATGAAGACTTGCATGACACCACACATAAGTTACTCCCCATTGTAAAGGTAGTAACATAGACTAGTAACATATGCATGTTACTAGTCTAAGTTACTCCCCATTGTGACCAGCCTTAGTGGCGCACCCACCCCAGATATGCGAGTCTATATTCTGCCTGTGTAAACTTAAATACCAAATATTTCATAGAAAATGCTCACCTTTTCTTCCCAAACTTCCACCAAAGTTTTCATTTTCGCCTTTTGTCCTAAATGTTTTGTTTCCTGCCAAATGTTTTTGATGGCATGACATACAATTTGGCTACAATTCAATATCATAATCATAAGTGGTTACTTTTGAATACGAATCTACCAATTAATCTTGGGAAAAGCTAAGGAAAGGCGCCGCTCCAGAGACGCTCGCGTGCGTCAAGATTCGCAAAAAAAACCTGCTGCTGCTTTCTCTCAGACTCGCTAACCTTATCCCCTCACACTCGTTACCACACAACCCACTCTCTCTCTCTCAGACAACAGACCACCATGGGGAGCAGCACCGCGCCGCGCCACGCCGGAGAGGCACGAGAAAAGGAGCCGCCGCCGACGAGCGGAGGCGCGCACAAGAGAAGGAGGCGTCCGTTGTCTAGCGTGGAGAGAGGCCGCTGCCGCCGAGCATATGAAGACGCGCACGGCGCGCGTGAAGACGAGGCTCGGCGGCCAGCGCAGGGAGGCCATCGACGACAAGCAGCGGGAGGACGAGGCGTCGCTTGCGCGGGGAGGCCATCGACGACGAGCACGCATCGGAGGCCGGCGCTCCCGAACGCGTCGGGCCGGTCGCGTACACCTCCGATACGCGAGGGTGCAGTTTGAGTAGCGCGTTGACCTCCGCTTTAGAGCCGATTCCGCTGCTGGAGGGAGTCATGCCCGCAGGCACTAGATCCCCGGACCTCCTCTGCACCGGCGCTCCCTCGCCGGCGACCTGCATCTCCAGAGTCCAGACCCGGAACGGCGAGAGTACGTTAAATTTCCATGCCCTCCTCTTCCTAGCATGTGGTCCTTTTCATGTCCATCCTCCATTTTCTAGTTTAATTTGTATGACTGCCGTCATGTGCTGATGTGAATATGTGATAAATAGTTGGAGGCTACATGGTTACGTGCTTCCTTCTACTTGATGTTGTTTTGTTGTTCTGCAAAATTGCTTCCCTGCTTTGAACTTGCGTCTTGCTATTGCTGCTTGCGGCAGGGGTAGGGAGCCTACGAGTCATGGACTCCACACGGTAGTTTTTACATAGTTAATTAATCTGGTAATCGTGGCTAATTAATCTGTTAAGTGTGACTAATTAATCTGGTAATTTATTTTTCTCCGTAGGCAGGAAAATCACCCTCACTAAAGGATATCTTAAACAGTATATCCCAGGTATGCGAGTCTAGATCATAATTATCAGCAACCGATGCTTCCGGCACAGTACCTGCCCAAAAAAGAGTTGGGAAGGCAATCCGAAGTGGCACCTGACCAACCCACACATCCTCCCAAAACCTCGTTCTTTTTCCATCACCCACCTTATGAACCGCACCCCAAGGAAACCATTTCTTGATAGATTGTAGGCCATTCCAAAATTGGGACCCCCTGGAGTTATTCATCAAAAGAGCCCCCCCCCCCCCCCCCCCCTTCTTCCAAAATATTTATTATTTTTTATTTAGATCAAGAGAACCCCTGTAGGCCTTGTTTGCCAGCAGTGTTTTGGGGTGTTTTTCTATGTATATTCCCTAGTGGTTTTGGTGAAAACACTCCTCACACCCAAAACACTTCCACCCCTCCCAATCCCCTTCTCCACCGAAACCCCCCACCAAATCTAGTCGTTTGGTATACAGGTTTAGCAGACAAGTGTTTCAGCAATAAAAGTCTCATCTTTTTCACAGGACTAGTGCACAAAATTACACAATTGCCACGATTTGGTCATCAACAAAAACCTAATATTTTTTAACAGCATGTGAGCACACAATTCATCAACAAAAAGGTTTAATACAGAATAAGATCGAGACGTCAAGCTGGAGGAGCCGCCGGCGTCCACACCGTCACGCGAAGAAGATTGAGACGTCAAGCTGAAGAAGATTGACGCATTCGCTCGGGCGTCCCTGCGTGCGCCGCCACGCCAAGACGTGAGGGGTTACGAGCGTCTTGAAAACACGTCGACCCGACGTGTATTGGGGTGTCTCCGGATTCGTAACCCGGCCAAAACCAGCCTGCCGAACAGCCCACTAGCGTTTTCTAGAGTTTTAATTTGGGCTGGGAAAATACACAGAAAAACCGGCCTAGACACTGCTGCCGAACGAGGCCGTAAGGGGAGCCAGGTCCATTTCATCAACGAAACCGGTGTTCGAGTTTTGGCCGAAGCATACATAAACGATCCTTCGAGCGACATCTAAGCAGAGCTAGAGACATAAAAAGTTCAAGACATCATCGGAAAGGAAACTAAAAGTGAAAAAACTACAGGTTCAAATATTTATTCTTCAAGATTTGTTTCCAGGGAGCAGTCTCATCTCCATTGAACAGCTTCCAATCCGTTGTGTTATGTAGCCGAATCTGTTGATACAGTCCCAAGTCCAATGTATAAATAACTGAAGTCACTAGTGACACGAGCAGAGGACCAATCAATGTGCTAGATCGAAGGGAAATTCTATTGTTTTTTTAGATAAAAGGCACAGCCCCGGCTTTGAATTAACAAAACCAGAGAGAGATCCACAAGTTATTACAAAGTGCCGCGGCATACAGCTTAGCCAAATGAAAGGGTAACATGCTGGGCACACAGCTTGCCGATACTAAGGATAGATCGCAGGACCAAAAAGGTCAGCCCTGTCTACGGGGAATGCTCGCAGCGTGCAGCTCCCTAAGTTTTGCGACCAGCCATCTTGCGCCCTCCTTGTCCTGCGACTTGAGAGGAGGGATCCAAGCCTGCAAGAAGATCATAGATTTGAAGATGATATCAGCTGGATGATTAATGGTTTTCTTCTCAATAGAGAGTTTATTTCGCACAGCCCAAAGCGCCCAAGCTTGGGCTAAAAATAAGATCTAAATCAAGCGTCTAGTGCGCCCCGAAAACGCAGAGAGTAAAGCAAAGAACTGGGCAAAGTTTTGTGGACACCAGGCCCTCCCCAGGACCTGACGCATCACCGACCACATGTAAACCGCCATCGAACACGTGAAGAAAATGTGTGTGGCGTCTTCATCCTGTCCACAGAGAGCACATTTGCCATCAGAAGGCCCCAACCTTGTGGCAAGTTGTGTTCCTGTGGGCAAGCGGTCCAAAATGAGCTGCCAAGAGAAAATTCTGATCTTGAGCGGTACCCTAGCCTTCCAAACTTCCTGAAAGTGCGCCACTGTCGCCCCTTGCGACAGTCTTTTATACATAGAGTTCACGGTATATTTACCCGTCGCGTCAAGACTCCAGGAGATGCTATCTTGCTCAACAGAGAGATTAACAGATGAAATAATCTCAGCTAATTGCGTCCACTGATCAAACCCTGCCGTGTCTAAAGATCGCCTAAAGCGGCAGCCACAATTGACTGCCTGCGCAACCGAGATCGTTGCATCCTCGCAAACATTGAAGAGAGCCGGGAATCTACTGCTAAGGGGCTCCGTCCCAAACCACCAGTCCTGCCAGAACTGAGTGTGCTGCCAGCTTCGCACCAAGTGTTTAGCTCCCAGCTTGAAAAAGTGTTTGATCTTGTGCAGATTCTTCAAAACTGCGAACCCCCGCGGTCCGAGCTTGAGAAGATGTCCCCGGAACTAGAATATTTGGCCCTAACTAACTGGGCCCAGATAGAGTCCTCCAACTGGTACAGTCGTCTTACCCACTTCAGCAGAAGTGCCACATTCATCTTCCTCGTGTTCAGTAAACCTCCACCACACTCCTTCGGTCTAGACATCGCTGGCCAGTTAACCATGTGATATTTTCTCTTAGGGCCTGCTCCTTCCCAAAAGAAGCGAGCCCGGTGAGAGTCGAATTGGACATGGACCCCTTCCTGGAGAAGAAAGAGGCCCATGGCAAACATAGGTAGACTGGCTAGGCAAGAATTGGACAGGATAAGTCGACCCCCTGAGGAAAGAAACCGTCCGATCCAGGGTTCAACTCTATCAGCAAGCTTCTGTACCAAGAAGAACCATTGTTCCACCGTGAGTTTTGAATCCGAAATCGGTAGGCTGAGATAGATGAAAGGAAACGTTCCCAGTTTGCAGTTCAACTTTCTGGCCACACTCTGACCGGTACTCTGGGGTTGATCTAAGACAAAAAGTTCGCTCTTGTGGTAATTGATTTTTAGGCCTGACATGTTCTCAAAACACATGAGCAGAAATTTTAAGTTGGCAATATCTATCTCGTTGTTCTGGATAAGGATGATGGTGTCATCCGCATATTGGAGATGCATAATTCCCCCTGGAATAAGGTGCGGCACCACCCCATGTATGTGCCCTGCTGCGTTAGCTGCAGAAAGCATAGCAGACAGGCCCTCTGCATTAATAATGAACAGAAGGGGTGACAGCGGATCCCCTTGCCGCACCCCTCGTTTGTTACGGAAGAAAGGACCCATTTCCCCATTTATAGAGATAGCAGTTTGTCCACCCATGACAAGCTGTGAAATTCTATGGACGAAGCCAGCATCGAACCCTTTACTGCGAAGCACCTCGACAAGGAAATCCCAATTTACCCTATCGTAGGCCTTTTCAAAGTCAAGCTTAAGCAGGATCCCTCCCTGCTTTTTACTCTTAAGCTCGTGGACAATCTCGTGAAGGGCCAACGCCCCATCAAGAATGAACCTTCCTTTAATGAAGGCGGTTTGATTCGGGCTGATGATCCTATTAGCAATGGGGTCAAGTCGAGACGCAAAGGCTTTGGTGATAATCTTAAAGACCACATTGATGAGGGCAATCGGGCGGAATTGTGAGATATTGTCCGCCCCCTGGACTTTTGGGATCAAGGTTAACACCCCAAAGTTAAGCCTCGACACATCTATCCTCCCTAGGATAAAGTCATTAAGGATGTGAAGGATGCCGTGTTTAACTAGTGGCCAGCAATACTTAAAGAAAGGCACCGGAAACCCATCCGGGCCAGGGGCCGTGTCTGACTTCATGTCCTTAACTAAGCGCTCAAGTTCATCTTCTGAAAAAGTAATAGCTAGCGAGTTGTTCTCTTCTTGAGAGGCTTGCATGTTTGGTCCCCAGGTATGGCGGGCGAGGCCGCAATGTCTCGGGGCAGTTTTCCC
This sequence comes from Poa pratensis, assembly GCA_947311845.1. Lineage (NCBI taxonomy): Eukaryota > Viridiplantae > Streptophyta > Magnoliopsida > Poales > Poaceae > Poa > Poa pratensis. The sequence goes on from CAMZMU010000010.1 coordinate 15,707,691, forward strand.
AGCAACTCCCTATAAAACTCGTAAATGTGTTCCTGCAGTTCCAATTTTCCTGTGATCGAGGTCCCATCAGGTTTGAGCAGAGAAGAGATGTTGCATCTCCTACGTTTGCCATTCGCAATGGCATGGAAGTAGGCAGTATTGGCGTCCCCCTGAAGCGCCCATCTAATCCTACCCCTTTGCCGCCAGTACTCTTCCTCAAGTCTGTATAATTGGAGCAGTTGTTCCTCGAGGTAATATCGAAACACCCACACCTCTTCATCTAACCCCATGGAATCTGCAGATTGATCGATGTCTTGGATCTGAGCAAGTAGAGAAGCTTTCTTGTGTCTTGAATCTTTCCCTAGGTTGCGACTCCAGCCCCGAAGCCGTTGTCGCAAACCTCCCGACATGAAGCTCCACCAGTCTACAATGTCTCTACCCTGTACCTTAGTTGCTAAGCATGAACGTTTTAAAATTAGGGATCTCAAACCAACCAGTCTCGAAGAAAAACCTGTTACTCCGGACAGGGGCGCCCTCGCCCGTGTCTAGAATAAGAGGGGTGTGATCAGATCCAAGGCTGGTTTCAGCTACCAGAGTGCACAAGGGCCATAGCGAATCGAGGGCCGCGGATATAAACACCTTGTCCAACACGCATCTAACAGGGTTCAGTCTTCTGTTAGTCCAAGTATATCTTGCCCCGGAACGTTGAATTTCCCTCATGCCCCAGTTTGCAATATGGGAATTAAAAAGGTTAATCCTAGGCCAATTGATGTTATCATTGTTTTTATCCTCACTCCCCCGAATGAGGTTAAAATCGCCTCCCATAACCACCGGGATTTGAGTCCGCGCAATCTTAGCTGACACCTCGACTAGGAAAGATTCAGAGTTAGAGTGGTCGGCCGGCCCATATATACCAACAATTTCTAGCAGACGTTTAGACGGCCTGTGCTTCACCGACAGACTAAGAAAATAGTTGCCACTGTCCATGTTTCCTACTTAAAAAAGGATGTCTCTGACCCCCAACAGAATGCCCCCGGAGTGCCCTCTTGCCGGCAACCAATGCCAGAAAAAGAGTTCCCCCACTTCTAGACTTCTAAGCTCCTGTTCCGTGAAATCTTGTTTGATGGTCTCTTGAAGACAGATGATGTCGATTTAAACTTCCGGAGATATTCTTTCAGCAGGGTTCGGCGCCCCGGTACGCCAAACCCGCGGATGTTCAGGAAAAGGCTCCGCATTATGGAACCCCTCCTCTAGCCCGTGCTTGGCGGGTGTATGGCTTCCTGGCTACTGTTTCATTCTGCTTCCCACGTTTCCTAGTGCGCTTGATCGGGCCCGCCCCAGGGCTGCCGATGGCAGGTGACTTGCCCTTCTTTATTGCTCCGGATCCCACCGGTGTGGCATCGGTATCGGCAGCCCCTGCTACCTCTACCTCCGCCTGTTGCTTTGCAGTTTCAAGTTCTTTTGCTATTTTCTCTCTTTTTAGTGCTAGTTCATCTTGCGCAATTTCAGCTGCCCGGAACATAGAGATAGCCTCTGCAGGCGAGCCCGCTGGCTCATTGAAAACCACATAGCTATCTTGTGCAACTTTTAGGAAATGAGAATCAGGTAAAGAATCGAAAATTGTAAAGTCGCTAATAGAGGTACCTGTCTTGGCATTGTCAGTCTGGTTCTTCTCCTTGGTGCGCTGTACCGCGCGATCCAGCACCGGCCCTTCAGTGTGTCCTTCCCCGCGCATGCTCTTCCTCTATGCGATGGCTGGGAAGGGGATGGCCACACTGCGAGGTGCCCTGGTCACCGTTGCCGCCAGCTCTGGGACCACCATCCCATTGAGCTGCGACCCGGAAGCACCTCCCTTGGAACCCGCTTCTAGAGATTCATCGGTGAAGTCAGGCTGAGGGATCGGTGGAGTCCGCACCCTAGCGGCTCTGTCAGCATTTGCCTTTTGTAGGTGCTTTCTGGCTTTTTATACATGCAGCCGAACAAGAACTGACTAGATACCAGCATGTGCATAAACCATTATTAGTGGCCAGTTCATGCAAGGAGTGAGAAAATGCTGGTAATGAATTAAAAAAAGACAAACAACCAATAGCGTCTAGCGGTGTGAGTGTAACATAGTTTAAGTCGCGGAACAGTAACAAGTTGTCTTCTGCAAGCATAATCACATAAAAGTGAGAGAATCATACTGTTTCAGATAAACTGAGTATCCACCATTGTGAGAAAATGTCAAGAAAGAGAAGCAAACTCGAAAGTATATTTTATTATAAAGGGGAAATCATAACAATAAGCTTGTCTGAACTTGGAGCAGCTCTTGCATTTATGAGAGAAAAACACCATAGATGTGATCTAGAAGATTTAAAAAAGGATCAGGGAGAACACACCATGACTTGACCCCTGTTGTATGTCGCGGCGACCTGCTCATTGACCATTTCTGCGACACAATTCCCGTTCTATGTTGCGTTGTTCCAGACCACCGGAGATAGCAACATCATGATTCTCTCCATCAAGAATAAGAGAACAGACCATACCAAGAACTGAAGCAAGAGAAACAGACCGGACGAGTCCTTGGTACATATCACAAAGAATATGGTCTACTCCCTCCGTCCGCGGACAAGTGTACTTCCACGGTAAGTTAAAGTTATTAAGTTTTGACCAATTTTATAGGGAATACTCGTATTTGTGAAAGTAAATTAGTCTCACTAGATTCATCTTGAAATGAAATTTCAAAATATACCAATGTTATGTCACATATGTTGCTATTTTTTCTAGGAATTTGGTCAAATTTTAAAATGGTTCACTTAGTACTAATAAAGATAGAAGTACACTTATTCAAAAACGGAATACGTAAAAACACTTAATCTAACGGAAGCTCTCTTAACACTTGAAATCGTTGGACCAAATTTGAGCAGATTCCTTTATGATCATTGTATATACCTACTTAGTGACATCTTTCAGAATGTAATGGTTGCAAATTATTTTGAATTTTTTCAATACTGCATGACAAAAAAAAAATTATACGTGCATACTTATGTGTATTTTATATGTACACGTACGTGAAGCCATCTGCGATTGAAAAAAACTCAAAGGGCAGTGGCATCGCGATCACGCATGCCTCGTGGTAGGGGTCTTATTAGGAAAAATTAATAACTGATGAGGTCATACCGAAACATACGTGGTGGATTAGGCAGGCGAAAAATAAAATGGAGGCGTATGCGTATGGTGCTCTCGCGGCTCTTCTTTTCTAATTTAGCTCCACCACCCGCACACAAGGAGAATCACAGAAACGAAACACACGATCATGGATTCGGCACCAGCGGCAGTACGAGTGGTAGAGTCGTGCCTCGTAGTGCCGAGCGACGAGACGCCGCGGGAAGGGCTCTGGCTCTCCCCGCTGGACCGGGTGCTGGCCAACCGAGGCCACACCCCGCTGGTCCACGTCTACGGCGGCGCCACCGGCGACGTCGCCGGCTTCTTCGATGTGGCCAAGCTCAAGAAGTCCATGGCGAAGGCGCTGGTGTCCTTCTACCCTCTCGCCGGCCGTCTCGGCGTGGATTCCCAAGGCCGCGTCGAGATCAACTGCACCGCGGAAGGCGCGCTCTTCGTGGTCGCCCGCTCCGACCACACCGTCGACGACTTCAGCGGCGACCCGTCGGCGGAGCTGACGAGGCTCTTCGCTCCTCGCGTTCACCCGTCCTCCATCATGTTGGCCATACAGGTGACCTTCTTGAGGTGCGGCGGCGTGGTCCTAGGGACGGCGGTGCACCACGCCGTCGTGGACGGCTCCAGCATGTTCCACTTCACCCGGACGTGGGCGAGCTACTGCAGGGACGGCGAGGGCGCCGCCGTGGTGGAGGAGCCCCCGTGCCACGACCGCGCCCTCCTACGCGCGCGCTCCCCGCCCGTCGTCCGCCCGGAAACCATCCCCATGTTCTGCAGCAGCCTGGCCATGCACTCCACTTCGCCAAGGACGGCGTCCGTCCTCGCAACCCAGGTCTTCACCATCTCCGGCGACAAGCTACACGCCCTCAAGCGCCACTGCGGCGGCGCCAGCACGTTCTGCGCCGTGAGCGCCCTCGTGTGGCGGTGCGTCTGCGTCGCCCGCGGCCTAGACCCGGATGCCACCACCCGCATGAGCTTCCCGGTGGACATCAGACGCCGCCTCACGCCGCCGCTCCCGGACGGCTACTTCGGCAACGGGATCGTCAACGTGTTCGCCACCGCGTCGGTCAAGGACGTGGTGTCGGGGACGCTGGCTTCCGTCGCGGGACGGGTCAAAGCCACGGCGGAGCGGCTGGACGACCAGGAGGTGCTGAGGTCCGCCGTGGACTACTTTGAGATGACATCCGCGACGACGGAGAAAGGCGCGGCGGAGGATAGAGGGAACCTGCCGGAGACGGAGGTGAGGATGAACAGCTGGTTCCACGTGCCCATGTACGACACCGACTTCGGATGGGGGAAGCCGCGCGTATCGACGCGGGCGGAGGCCGTGCGCGGCGGGTGGGTGTACCTACTGGCTGCAGGTGGCCGTGGCGGCGGCGCACGGGTGCTCATCTCCTTGGAGGCGCCGACTCTCAGAAAATTCGAGGTTGCTGTGCACCGAGTTCTAGCCAGCCAATCATGTCCTAGGCTGTGAGCCTGTGACCATATGCGTGCACATGATTGAATTCCTAGCTAGCGGTCGATCATTGAGCGAGAGGATTTCTTTAATCAATAAGATAGGGATCGTTCTGTATTTTTATATACTTTACGATTTTATCTGCACATTTTTCAGGACAACTTTCTTTTTGGGTATGTCTTGTAGTCTTTCTGCAATGTTCGATCATGTATTTGGTTTGTTCAGTTAATGAAATAAGTGGTTGTTCTTAAAAAAGCAATTTTTTTGTGAAAAGGCTAACCAATTTATTGATCATCAACAATGGTATAAATAATTCTAAAAGTAACAAATTACAAATAGGTCTTCGGACCACCTAGCGACGACTACAAACACTGAAGCGAGCCGAAGGCGCGTCGCTGCTTGCATGATTTAACAACACGGTCAGTAGCACATGCGATGTTACTGAACTCTAACTAACATACGCAGAGTCATGCTTAACATAAACAATAAATATCTATTAGTAGGGCAAGTTAAATATTTTGAAGTAGAATCCATCAAAAGAATTAAAGTAGAAATAGAAAAAGCGAGCAGACACTGTTACTATAAATTTAAAAGTACCCGAAGCATACAACAATCCATCGTCGTCCAGCCCGGTTAGGATACCTGGCTTTCACCCAGGCGACCCGGGTTCAAATCCCGGCGATGGAGCATTTTTTGGATTCTTTCTTTTTATTCGCCAGTCCCGCGTTGTGCCCCCACCGACTGTAGTTTTAATATCTTTTTCAGTATTGTGTGGATTTCACTATTGATGCAGCAGTGAACAAACCGTGAACAGTAGAACCTACAATAGACTATGAATGGTTAATGTGGACACAGAAGCATTCAAAAATATGCTACATTCTCTGAAGTTGGACGCCCAAATATGTTCCTACACGGAAATAACAGAACTATATACAGGTTTCTCCTTGCGACAGATTTTACAATAAACACGCTTTCAAGATCCATGCAGCCAAATTACAAAGATTTCATATCGCAACACAATGGCACGAGCAGGGATATGACGCAGAGCAGCAGTTCTTCAGGGCATGCTGGAAGCTCTTCATTCCAGAAGGAGCTGTTCTAGCTCATCAAAGCCCTCGTTTCCATCGTGGAATTCTCCTGATTCGTCGTTGTCAAACACCGCCAGTTCAGCGTGGCCAACGTTCTCGTCGTGGAACTCTCCTGGTTCATCGTTGAAAACCACAGCCATCTCATCACCGGGAGACACACCGGTTTTCTCGTAGAACTCTTCCTTCTGGGCATCCCACTCTTTCACGATTTCCTCTACCCTGTCGCCCAGCAGTTTGCCATTCTCAAGGATGTGCTTGGCATCTTCCATATCAACCGTTTGGCTCACTTCTGTCAATGTAAAAGGGAATGAGAAAAAGATAGTGGTAGGGTCATTGAACGTTCTAATAATGCTAATGAAATTCCAGATAGTATAGGAAGATGATGGCAACAGATAAGCACCTGCAAACACTGATTCTTTGGCTTTAGCGTAGTTCATTGACAATTTCTTGATGGTATCAAGTTCAAGCTCCGCACCCTAGATGCAGACGTGTCAGTAAAAGAAAAGAATATGAATATCATCGCTGACAACACATCAATTACTTATTTAAACCATTAACTGGAATAGTTACAGCATGCGTCAAACGCTAACATTGGCAGAACATAGGGTGATAGGCAGGGAGGTGAACACAATAATTGATGACATGGACTGTCACGTGCTTGGGTAACGACGGGGGTAAACATCGCCGGAGGAAGCCAGGCGACGTCGGCTGGGTAGAGGATAAGGTTTAGATCATAGGTGAGGGAGACAGATCTACTAAAAGTAGATTGATATATTTATTATTGCTTGGTTCCTGCGTTCCAATGACTTCCCCTTATAGAGGGGTCTAACTTGATCCTCAAGGAAGGATTTTATCTCTAACTGAATATTAACAATTCTAAAGATATAATTCCTAACTAACAGAATCACGAGATGCTAACAATAACTAAAGGACTCCATCCTCTGTCCCGCCAGGGCTGGAAGTCATGCAACATGACATGGACCATATGCGGCAATGCCCCAAAGAGTGTTAAAAGGAGTAATGCTATATATAACGAGAATAAACTTACCAAGTCTGTGTGTGTAGAACTCCCTATTTTAGTATTTGCAAACAACCTGCAGCATGAACATGACATTCAGAATGTTAGTAAGTAGAGTAATAAATAATGTGTTCTTGTTTGCATAAGGAGAATACAGCAACAGGAACAGCAAACTACCCTGCAAGAAGATAATACAAAGAAATGCTAATGATAGTAGAGAACAAAATCCACGTACTTGTCACATGCAAATTTTACCCGTTTATTCTGGAATGCATTCAATTCATCAACCTGCTTGGCCCCATGGTCACTAAGCAAATTGATGAATCCAAACAAAAACATGCCTTTGTCTAGCATCCTTTTGACAAGTGCTGGTACGAGACCAATTCCACTCTGCTTAGCCTCCTTGACGAAATCTTTGAGTTGCTTGGACTCCTCTATTGCAATCACAGCGCATTAATATTCATACTCTAATAAGCCTTAAATTAGTGACTAAAAAATACCTTACCAAGAGATAGGTAAATTTTAAAGTGTGGCTTGTATGGTTGGCACTCATAAAGACAGTAAAGGCAGTAGAGCCCTGCCAACCTTTGAGGTAAAGAACTTTGGGAAGTCATATGGCCTATGTACACAAGAAAGAGAAAATACGTCACCAGTGCTGCAAAGAAGACTACCTGTGAATAAAGTACCAATTTCCAGAAAACCATAGGTTACCTATACAATGCAAAAAGAGGAACTGCATGAAAACACCCGAGTTTGTCTTGGGTCTGCCCTCATAGATATAAGAAAATTTCTTGGCCATCCACACTCTCTTGAAATCGGTGAATGACGTGCAATGTTCCTGCCAAACAGAAATGCAAGGGTGCTACATGTTTAACATGAACATGACACAGCTAGAGGAACTGTATTAGAGACAAAAATTACCTTGGCATAGTCATCTAGTAGCTCGTCAATATCCAGCTTGAAAGGAGCAAGATCCATACTTATGGCCGACGATAGACGTGAATCTGAATCCAGAGAAAAACTTTTCACTTCAACAACAATAACAAAGAATCAGAAATGTACTACTAAAACAGGCAGCGTCTATCAGAAAACTCCACTACAACAAATAAAGGGCCTCAATGAGCAAGCGATGTCTTCAGCACCTTGCATGTTATACTATCACTGGACTCTTTAGCTTGGTATTGTAACCCATGTTGTATTTTCTACCGAATTGGCATACTTTAGTTTATGAATTGCGGTGGCTTTTGGAAAGCACTTGATACTTTTACCTTTCAATGTAACAGTTAAGTGAAATACATATTTTAGGAGCTGCAACAGCGACTTTACTAGAACTAGTAAGCATTTCCCTTACTAAATAGATCCCATCGCGCAACGAAGCACAACTATGATCTGGCCATGAGTCTAGACTAGTCTCTACAGAACTAAGGGGTTCTACAAGTTCCAACTAAAAAGAAGTGACAACAAAGCATTGCTGCTGCCCGATTGGACTAAAGGTAGTATTCATGAGACACGACGAATACAAACTGGTCGCAAATCGATCTTAGAGACCAGACCAAAAAACTAGCTAAGTGAACTCAACCAAAGAGCAAAGATGCAAAACTTCTTTTGACAAAATGCAACAGCGCTGCTTTTCATTAACTGAAACAGGAAAATTACAGATGAAATACAAAAGGCAAGAACGACAAGAACTGTACGAAAAGACCAGGAAAGAAGCAAGGTAACAAAACGGAACTAAACTGAAAAGGAAGGGGAAAATGCAGTCAGGCAGATCATGCTAGCCTGCCTCCAAAAAGCTCACTCGTCAGCAAACGCATCACAAAACTGAGTGGCAGTGTGAGCTTGCTGACAAAAGACTCTGGCGTGAGATGGTAAACTTTTCACTGATTTAAAACCTTACAACATGAGAGTGCGCGCCCAATAATTTTTCAGTGGAATGAAAATGATTAATGCGGAGGTAGCTAACAGGTACCATAGTTGTTAGGGGGGAATACGTAGGGAGAGCACAAATGCGCTCAGAGCAGATGAACTCACCGAGCCAAGGCTGATTCCAGATGAGAGCTAGTGGGTGGCTGAACAAGGATTCAAACAAGCGCCCGGTTATGATTAAGCTCTTAGCAATCCCAAAAAGTATCCCATACCAAACATTAAAAAATGGCGCAATTACACAATTATATAGAATTTGTAGTCAGTGTTTAATAATCCAACAAAGTAGACGAACATGGCAAAACAACATACAAATGGTACAGGGATGAAAAAGACATAATAATACCAAATCAATGGTTTGGTTGATCTCAGTCTCCAGTGACCACACCAACATTAATAGATGAACCTACGCCTTCAAGGAACCAAGAATGTAATGATAGAATCTCTTCACCTTGTATTTCTATATAAACATGGAATTAGTAAGAAGATGCATCAATTCAAGGCTTTCAGGATACAGGAAAGGGAGGTACAGTAGGCTGATGGGGGTAGAGGCTTAGGAAATCACCTGCGGCAGTTGTGTGTCTGTCGATAGCTGCCACGCCCACGCGACGAGCCGGCAGGGAACGTGTCGGCGCACCCGACCAGAAGGCGCCTACGACGGGGAAGTGGAGGCAGTCTTCAGGCAGGGGGCGGCGCCCACGAGGGAGATCGCCGCGGCGGCGCAGCAGAGGCGGGAGAGCAGCGCTGTGGCGCAGCAGCAGAGGCAGAGAAAGGGGAACGACGCGGCGCCACTGACGAGGATGGGAGGCGGCGCGGCGCCGGGGATGACGATAAGAGGCGGCGCGGCGGCGCAGAGGGCGGAGAGGCGGAGGACGGCGCGGCGGCGCACAGCGAGGTAGGCACAGAGAGGGAAGGAAACTCCCAGTTCCGTTTTTTGTCTCGTATTTGTTTACAGTTTGACCCTTTCTACAACAAATTTAAAATCTGAACTCGTTTCAAAACTATTAGCAGATCTGACACGTACGGTATTTAAGCCATCTATGGCACAACCCGAGAAGGAAGAAATCGTGATGGATGATCGCCAAAGCATGCTGCACAACTGAGAATAGAACAACAAATCAAATTACCAACGTAGAAAATTTGGTCTAGGATCCAATCCTCCAAAAATCGTATGAAATTTGTTTGAATCAAAGGAACCTTTGTTAGAATTTATTAGATATGTCATGAAGAGTATATAATTTTCATTTTCATTGTTGTTAGAATTGTGTACCAGCATATATATCTGACTGCATTCAACAGTGTTTGTGTTCATGTTTTCAAAATAATTATACTTGTTGTAAAAATGAATGCCGTCTACCTCTGTACCTACTAGGCGCCTACGTGGTCACGAAGATAAATTCAATGCTAGTCAACAAAAGTCTATGGTCATGACACACTCCCTCTGATCCTGAAAGACTGTCGCAACGCTTAGTACAATGTCAATTTACATTTTAGCCCTTCTAAAAATAAAACGTTTTGCCTCTCTCGCATCTCTCCCAGCGCCATCACCGCCTAGCGCCCATCTCACCCAGCTCTCCTCACCCCAGATCTCGCAGCAGCAGAACCGGGTGGACGAGCAGTTCTTCCTCCCCGACGTCGTCTTTAGCACCTCCCAGAACCGTGGCGCCGCCTTGTCCGGTGGAGAGAGGCACCAGCACGGTCGCCGAGATCTGGATTGGGCGCTCAGGAAACTTGGTGGAGTAGGATCCCGTGGCCACTGGCGGCCGGCATGTCCTCTGCCGAAGAAAGGTGGAGAGGAGCGTGAAGAGGCGAGGGGCGTGCGGCGCCGAGTGAAAGTGCATGTTACCCCCATGTGTGGTTTTGGTAATTAATGACAATCACTATGGACTAATGGTTGCATTCAGATATCCTTGTAGGGCTTGTACATTGGCAATGCTTGAACACCATGTGTTGGTATCAGGATTGAAAGAAGAAGATAAAGTGATGACCAAATAATATTCAAGAGAAGAAAATGAAGTGCAAGGTTGATCAAGTTAATGTGCAAATATGAAGTCAAGATTGATCAACCCAATTAGAAGATTATGAAGTGCAAGTTCAATATGATCAATCTCGGAAGATATCATTTCATTGAAGCTTGCAATGGATTCATGAAGACGGAGCTAAACGAGCCTCTCCCATAATGGTGTATTGGGAAGTATTTGGAGAAGTCTTCATTAAGTATGTGCTAGCAAGCACGATCAAGAAATGTGTTCCAACTTGAGAGAGTCAAGATCGTCATCATCTAGATCAAGTGGAATGCACAACGCAAAGGTATGATCTTGATATGGTTTCTATTTTACCGGTCTCATGGTGTTAGTGGGAGACCGGGTTATTGAATAGATGGCGTACTATCAAGAGGGGCTCTCAAGTGAGTAATTTGATCGCATCTTTGTGGAGAGCTCAAACCTTTGCATACTTGGCATATCATCTTTCTTGGTTCTTATTTGGCTTTTATCCATGTGAGAATTTAGAGCTTCTATTCATCTCTATAATAAGCTCTAGTTTATCAAAAACGGATTTCATATGCATATCTTGTTGTGTTTTTTATGTTGGAGGTTTTACCGGTTTGTCTTTTCTAAGAGAGGTCAAATCTCTCCTTATGGCTTCGTCCTCACATGATGGACTATGATGTTTCTCTGCATGATCTTGAAGAGCTCTTCGTTGTGATTCCATCGATCCCAAGATCATCGAAATCGGAGTCCGGATGAAAAAGTTATTGCAGTTTTCGTTTTTCTGTTTCTATCAGTTTTCACAAAACCGGATATTCCGGTCCTTCTGGAAATATCCGGTAGGAAATATCCGACGACCATCAGAAGGTTTCATCAGTTGCGCGGATCTCTGGTTTGGGCCGGAAATTCCGACCCAAACTTGAACCGGAATATCCGGCCCCCTGTTTTTCCTGCAACGGCTCTATTTCATGGGGTCCTATAAAAGCCCTCCTTCTTCCCCAAAGAGACAAGTTTTTCCCTGCACGTTTCCCCTCTCTCTCCCACCATTGTTGACCTTGGAAAGCTTGCCCATCTCTCAATCCCTCCCATGATTCTTGCATATCTTTGAGGGAAAAGTGAGAGCAGATCTAGATCTATATTTACACCAATCCATCTCTCCTCTAAGTGAGGGAAAAGTGAGGGGAACCCTTTGGATCTAGATCTTGGAGTTCCATTTGTTGAGTTCTTCTTTTTTTCTCTCTCTCTCCCCCCATAAGCATTAGTTGCTTTTGGTGGGATTTGAGAGTGAAGGATTTGAGCACTTATGCTCTTGCCATTGCATTGTGCATCGGTTTGTGCTCTCCACGAGGATTCGTGAAGTTGAAAGTTTGTGAGCTTGTTACTCTTGGGTCTTTGGACCCTAGACGCCATTGTGGTGATTGAGACCTTTTGTGGTCATTTGGGAGCCTCCAATTAAGTTGTGGATGTGTGCCCCAAGCTTGTTGTAAAGGCTCCGGTTTCCGCCTTGAAGGTTACCGATAGTGGAAGGTGAACCAATCCTTTGTGGTGCGGTTCATCGGAGAAGAAGGTGAAGCCTATTGTGGCGTTGAGACCAACCTGTTGTGGTGGCTCACACCTCTCCAACGAGACGTACTCCCATAAAAAGGAGGAACTCGGGAATACATCCTCGTCTCCGCGTGCCTCGGTTATTTCTATACCCGAGCTCTTTACTTATGCACTTTACATTGTGATAGCCTTCGTGCTTGAAGTCTTATATCTTGCTATCACCTTGTTACTTATCTTGCTTAGCATAAGTTGTTGGTGCATATAGTTGAGCCTAGTATATTTAGGTTGAGTGCTTGATAAGTTAAACACTAGTTTTATTCCGCATTTATCAAGTCTAAACCGGAAAAGTTTTAATCGCCTATTCACCCCCCCCCCTCTAGGCGACATCCTTGTCCTTTCAATTGGTATCAGAGCCTGGGCTCTCTTTATTGGGCTTTACCGCATAGAGAGTAAAAGATGTCGTTTAGAGAATTAGTGCACGATCTCACTTTCATATTCGATGGCACAAATTATGATGTTTGGAAAATTCGCATGCTTAATCTTTTTAGGGACATGGGTCCAAATTATATTAAGAGGACTGTAGATGTGGGTTTTTCTCCTCCAAAGGATTCCTAAGAATTATCTTTAGAGGATGAGGAAAACTCTCATATCGATACTCAAGTATCTAATGGTCTCATCTATGTTTTGAGCGATGTAGTTCTTGATTCAATCATGCCTTTTCGGAATGCTCATGAGCTTTGGACCAAGCTTCAAGATAAATATGAAGTGTCCAACATTATTGAGGATGATTGTTCTCCCTCCACATCTGGCCATGATGAGTTCACAAATTCTTCCACTTCACTAACATGTGATTTGTCACAAGGTAATGATATGGCGAGTGGTGATAGAAATTGCATTGTTGATGGTGAATATTCTATTGAGTATACTTCATCTCTGTCTCATTGCAACACTCTATCTTTGGACTTAAACTCTTCTAGCACTACAAATGTTTTACATGCTAGTGTTGATAGTCCTTGCATATCATGTAATAGTTGCTTAACTAAATCTCATGATGATATGCTTCCTATGTCTTGTTGCCATGAAACCAATGCTTCCATATCCTCTAGTACTTGTGTGACTAACAATGTAGAGGAATCCCAACGTTTGTTGGAACAAGACATGGACCTCAATGGTGCTTCAAGTAATTCTTCATCATCTTCGTCCATTACTCACTTGTGCCTTATGGCTAAGGATTCAAAGGTATCTCCTACTTCGAATCCCAATATATCTAATGATGATGATGATGATGAGAATGATAATGATGCTTCCATTCTTGAGATGGGTGAAATGGTTCTATGTGCGCTTTAAAAGAATAAAGTTGCTCGTGATAACTTCTTAGAAATCATGACTAACTTTGCTCACCGCAAGCATACTATTGAGTTTTTGGAAACACAATTTGATGAGAGATTTAAAATTGCGAGAGAGGATGCTATTGAAAAAGCATTCTTAGAGAATGCCCTTGAGGAAGAGCAAGAGCTTCGAGTGTCTCTTGAGGAGAAACTTGAATCTCTTGATGAAACAAATGATCTTATTATTGCTAAAATCATTAAGGAAAGAGATCATGCTATTGCTAAATATAAAGTGCTTAAAAAGGAAAAAGTTGAATTTGGTGTTGGCAATGCAAGACTAATTGGGGACATAGAGAGACTTGACAAAGCTCACAAGGGTTTAGAAAGTGAACATTCTCTCCTTATCAAGTCTCATGATCAACTCCAAACTCAACTGTCTAAGAATGATGAGCTTGCCAAGTTGCCTTCTTCCTTGTCTAATATTGATGATGCTTGTGCTACTAACTCCATTTCTCGTGAAGCATCTATTTTGAAGGAGAACGTTGAGCTAAGGGCTCAACTTGAGTTGCTAACTAGCAAGTATGGGAAATTGGAAGAAAGTCATGAAAAGCTCTCTAGCTCTAATGAGGATCTTCTAACATCCCATGCTAGGCTAAAGTTAGATCATGAGGCTATCACTACAAAGGTAACATGTGGACAATGGCACAACTTCTACTCGAAATGCTATATTGTCATGTGCTAGTCCTAGTGATTCATCCTCTCATGCCATTGCAAAATCTTGTGATGAATTACTTTCATTACCTTGTTGCTCAAACAATGAAGACTCTACTTCCTCTAGTGTTTGTGTTGATACTAACCATGTAGAGGAACTAAAAGAGCTCAAGGTCCAAGTCACTTTTTTGAAGAAAGACTTGGAAAAGCTTCATGTTGGAAAGTCCACACTTGACAATATGTTGAGTGTTCAAAGACGCCCCAATGACAAGAGTGGACTTGGATTCAACTCCAATATCAAGAACAAGTCCAAGTATAACAAGAAGAAAAAGGGCCAAGAACAAGTTAAAGATTTGGCCAAAATTGTTTGCTTCAAGAATAAAGTTGAAGGGCACCAGAACTTGCCTGTGGCAAGATGGTTAGGAGGTGGTTGTACCCTTAGCCCACCAAAGTTCAAATCCTAGATTTGACATTGGTGTTTCTCATTTAGGCGGATTATTCTTCAGTGGGAGGCGACGTTCCCGTCGACAGCGAGGCGCCTGTGGTGACTTCGTCAATCTCAAGACCCGACCGCCGGCTCAGTCTTTCGGAGGTGCTCATAGGGGTAGGGTGTGCGTGTGTGTGTTCATAGGGGTGAGTGTGTGCACGTGTATGTGAGCGTCTGCGTTGTACTGTGTTTCGCAAAAAAGTTGAAGGGCACCATGTTAGATCTTGCCCTTTGAAGAAGAAGTCTCTTAGTGAGAAACAACAAGGGAAGAGGCCTCAAGCTCAAACTCAAGTTCTTCAAGTTGAAGAACGGCCACTTCCCAAGAAGAATCGATCTACCCCTCCTCAAGTCGAGATTCCAACTAAGAAGAAGGGAGGAAGCCAATGTTGCTACATATGCCGTGAGAAGGGCCACTTTTCTTCTTCATGCACTAATGGTACCTCATCCAACCCTATTATTGAAGGAGATATGCCCTAGAGGCAATTAATAAAGATATTTTATTTGTCATATCTCAATTGTTCATAATACGTTTTATACCATGCTATAACTGTATTAAGAGGAAACATTAATGCACGTGTGGTATATAAACAACCAGGTCCCTGGTAGCCTCTATTTAGCTAGTCCATCATGTGACATTTATGTCAGTTGACAATGGAGTCATGTCATTGGGAGAATGATGTGATGGACACACCCAATATTTATAGGACGTAGTCATTACACCTTCGACCGTGAGATCAAGTCTAATTGCTATTTTTGGAAGATACTTTGATTGCATCAAACGTCATATCTTACATAGTGTGACAATAAAGGTGTCCCTCTCGGTATCGGAAGGAAGTATGTTGAGGCGGGGGATCAAGAGCGGGATTTGCCAATCCGCATAGCAGGATAGATACTCTGGGCCCACTTGGTGAGATTACATCAATGAGCTTGCAAGCATGTGACTAGGTCACGGGGATGTAATATCACAGACGAGCAAAGAATGGTATTGCCGGTAACGTGATCGAGCTAGGTATCGCGATGCCTGAGATCGAGTCTCGGACAAACTAAGTATCGCCTGGCAAAAGATCTAAGACTTGACGTCTAAGGTTCGAACGACAAAGTTATTCGTGGACGCACAGGGGCTATCATGGGTATCCACGACCCCGATGTTAGTCATTGATCGGAGAACGGGTCTCGATCATGTCTGTGTGTTTCCGAACCGCTAGGATGACACACTTAAGGGTAGGTGACGTTTATTTAGATTGGACGTAGAAAAGAAAATAGAGAGAAGAACTCCGGAAGCGTTCCGGGAAATATCCGACGGAGATCGGAGGGCGACGAAATAGTTTTCGGAGCCGTAATAAATTAGATAATATGTATTCAATATTAATTAGTGTAATTAATGATTAAATATATTTTATTTATTTATTTTCGAATTTTTAGGCAGCCCCAACTCTAAATGGGCCTTCCCATGGGAAGAAGGCCCATGAGGGGGGAACTTCCCCCCTTGGTGCGGATTGGTAGGGGCAGCCCTGGGTGGGCTGAATAGGGCCCACCAGGGCCGGCGCACCCCTTGGTGCTGCACACCATGTGGGAATAGTCCCACATGGCTTAGCCACCAAGGGTGACACCCCTCCTCCTCCTTTAAATAGGGGTGCACCCTTGCCTTGAAAATTCACCCAATTCTCTCTCTCTCTCATCCATTTAGACGTGGCTCCGCAAATGGAGTTGCGCACGGGTTGAGGTTTTCTCCACCATTAGCACACCGCCGTGCTATCGGTTCTTTGGTCCAAGTCTTCTACTTCCGCTGCTTTGCTGGATCGGAGCCCGGAGGTCGTCACCTTCTCCGTACGTGTGTAAGCTCTGCGAGGCGCCACGCTTGAGGCGCTTGGAGGAGTTCGTCTCCACCACCATGAGGTCGGCGTCGCCATCGTCATCGCCGCCATCGTCTTCATCACGCGTTGTCATCGAAACAGATCTTTTGATTGTCGACGCTTACGGTCTACAAGGGTATGTACACCGTCTCCTCCGTTACTCTATATCTGCATAGTAATAGATTCTGGCTAGTTTAAGGTTATCGTTGTTAGGAATTTTTTTTGTTTTCTGCACACGATCCCCTTCAGTGGTATCAGAGCCGATCTATGTGTAGATATAGTTGTACGGTTTTAGAACATGTTTATGAGGGCATCGTTCTTTTAGAAGCTACCCTCTAGCGTGCACTTGTGTTGACGGCAGCATTGTGTTGATGAAGCGGCCTGAACCGACTTTACGCGTACGATTGCGCGAGACTGGTTCCACAACTGACATACGGCTTGTACCGTATATGTGGCTGGCGGGTGTCTGTCTCTCTCGCAATTGTTGGCATTGCATTTTCAATGGAGGGCCCGCAAGGGATATAAAATAGCGACTATTTGATCGTTGTTGTGGTTATAGGTTCGTAGGTAAGAAACGGTTCTATTTACGAAAGCCCCAAGCCACGTAAAATATGCAAAAGATAAAGTAGAAAGCGTCTAAATTTATTTTGTAGGGGCAATGTGATATGGTCAAGGTAAGTTTAGTAAATTGTTTATAAACTGTGGGCGCGAAGGAGACCATCGGCGCAAGACCATATCATGTCGCATTACATTTTGATGTTATTGTGTACATCTTATATTGTGTGTATATATATATGGTTATATGTTAGTTACACGGCGGTAGTAATATAAGATGATCCCTCCCAAAATACCATATAGTGTTCTCCCTTTAGCGTGCACCACCAAGAAAGTTCTACGTTATGAGGCAGGCCGTGATGATCGGGTGTCAGACATATCGTCGTTCGCATACGGTGGGTGTAAGACATGTTTGCATACGCGTATACGCTGAAGATTATTATGGCGAGCCTAGCATGTACAGACATGGTCTCGGAACACAGTGACCGAAAGGTTAAGCACGAGTCACATAGTTGTTGTGATTGACATGTCGATGTCTACCTTTGAAGTTGTGCTATCGGCCGTGACGATCGGGGGTAGTATGATGGATGAGGATCGTGTAATCACTAAAACGATGTGAGGGATGTTTGTTTTGTGAGGGAGTTCTGGTAGTTTTATTTTATTAAAACTTGAACCCATATTTTATTATGAACAAACTCTTTATGTTTTGCAAAACCTTTGTAGAAAATAACCTGTCCAATAGACCTTTTAAACTTAGGTGCTTTTCTGCGATTGAGAAACTTAAAAAGGTGGGTCCAACTTCACAGTTTTATACCGTTGCTTGAGGATACTCTTTGTTTTTACCCGCTAGGAGATAAACCTGGAGATTCCGCTAACAAAAGGATAATTTGGATTATCAAGTTTTGTGCGGATAATTCCATCATAGTCCAGTGTATGCTATGATCTCTACCATAGAGAATTAACTGTGGGTGCGAGTCGACAGATCGCGAACATGTGAGATGGTCGCTAAACTCGAAATACACCGCAAGTTGGGTTGATGAAGTTTATCAGTACTATGACTGTTTTCTTCTCGACCCAGATGGAAGAGAACACTCGCATTAAAGGAGCACGTGGCAGTCATACTTGATGACATTGGTCATACTCGATGACATTGGTCATACTTGATGACATTGAGATGCCTCGCTCAACTCGATTACTGGATGACAAACAGTTTTGCTTATGATGGGGTGAGGCGCTAGCTGCCCACTTCAGATGCAAAAAGTTTGTCATAGACTATGTCATGCAAGGGGAATCGTTCACCTTCATGAATTATTGATTGCGTTGAAGAATCAAGAAGATGAAACAAATCGCCGGGAAGTCATCAATGATGATGGTGTATATATGATATACGAGTTATGAATGTTTTACCTAAACAAGTACTCGCAACAGTGACTAAGTTTTGATACTAGTCATGTTTTATGAAAACAAGATTTTCTGCTTGACTAGTTTGGAAGGATGAGGAGACAATGTGTGTTGATGATGGCAGGCAATATGTTGTGATGGCCATAGACACTCTCTCTCTGCATCTACCGTTTTGGATTACTTTGGATTTGAACAAATTCCTTTTAATCGCTTGTTAGCATGATCGTTATAAGTGTGTCTTGCCTCTAGCGAGACAATTATTCATATTTGTTAGTGACGAAATTGTTCTCCTATATTTATGAGTGATATCTTTAATGATCATACACCGATTATGAATGGAGTGTTCTTATATGAATCTAGATGGTAGTAGCTCCCACATTTATAATATTAATGCCAAAGGATACAAACTTAATAATGACACCACCTTATTGTGGCACTAACGTTTTGAGTCATGTCAATGTTATAGTCAATGAAGAAGCTCCATTCAGATGGATCTCCGAGTCTTTAGATTTGATCTTATGACACTTGCAAAATAACTAAGACACCGTTTTCTGGAAACGGGCATGTAACTTGTTGAAATCATACATACAGATGTATGTGGATCAATGAAGTACTTCAAACGTGGAGTGGAAATCATTATTTCGTAAACTTCACCAATGATTTGAGTAGATATGGGTATATCCACTTAATGAATTGCTGGTCTAAAAAAGTTTGCTAAGATCAAACAAGTTCGAAGTGAAGTAAGAAAAATAAACTTAACAAGAAAATCAATTTCCGGCGATACAGATCGAGGAAACAAGGATTCGAGTTATGAGTTTGGCATATCATTGGAAGACTTGTGAAAAGAGTTCCACAAATTACGCTGCATGGAACACCACAATGTTATGGTTTGTTCGGACGTCGTAATCACAATCTATTGGATAGTGTGTGGTCAATCTCTTATCGAATTATTGTGATCATTGGAATCATATGGTAGAAACAAAACATTCACTTTAGATAATAGGGAAACCATCTAAATCCGTGGAGGCAATACCATATGAGTGATGGCATGGCTTTTAGCCTAGATTGTCGTTTCAGTAATTTAGTGTTTTGATGTGATCAAACCTAAAATGGATAAATCTTTGTAGCGTACCTAAAGAATTAGTTGGGTACATGTCTCACGACAGAGGCAAAATCGTTGCCGGAATATACCTTGCTGAAGAAATAGTTTCTTGTCCAAGGGTATAAGTGGGAAAGAAAAGTAGAGCAAGACGGAGTTAATGAACTCACCCTCCAGACATCAGAGTGGCGCAACGGAAACAGTTCCGGTATCGTCCTCCGCAACTGGAAGGAAGCTGATGATAATGATCATGATGCTCTGAGCTAATACTAAGATCATAGGCGTACGAGAATGTGTTCCGCACTATGTGGTACGACAATCTTGTTATGAAGGTCATGTTAATGGAACATGACAAACCTACGAACTACAAAGAAGCGATGGTGGACCTAAGTCCGAGAAATGGCAATGAGCCATATACAATCCGAGATAAAATCCATGTACGATTACCAAGTAATGACTTGGGTAAATCTTCTTGATGGCCTCCAGGCCGTTTAGAATAAATGGAATTTCATGACAAAATAGACGCTGACGGAAAGGTAACTGTCTATAAGGATCAATTTGTCGCAAAACAGTTTCGAGAGATTCAAAAGTTGACCACAACGAATTTTGTCTCAAGTGGCGATGCCTAAGTCTATTTAGGATTGTTTTAGCAATTACTACAATTTAAAATTGAGAAATTGATAGATGGATAAAGAAACCGTGTTCCCTAATGGCAATATTCAGGAAGAGTTGTAATCGGTACAACGAGTAGGTTTTTTGATCGTAAGGATGCTAAACATGTATACAAACTTCAGCTATCCATTCATGGGCTGAAGCAAGCATATCGGAGCTGGAATCTTCACTTTGATAAAGTGATCAAAGGATTTTGGAGTCGTCCAAAATAGTTGATGAAACCTGCATTTACAAAGAAGTGAGTGGGAGCCGAGTAGCTTTTCTTAATCTTATATGCGAATGGCATATTTAAGTGGGAGCTAAGTGTCATCCCTGATTCTATATGTAATGACACATTGAGAATGATACAGATCCTCTAGTAAAGTATAAATGATTATTTAAGTGTTTAAATTTTCTATGAATGTAGTTAAGAGTATTAGGCATCAAGTCTATAATTTGTACAGATCAAAAGGGGCTTAATAACATTAGGTCGGAATATTTTACTAGGTTAAGATTCTGAAGTGTTTCAGAATAGAACAAGCGAAGAAAAGGTTCTTACTTGTATGACTAGGTTAAAATATTAACATTGTCTTGGCATTTCAGCGATAGTTATTGAAAGAAAAGGATGTCCGACATGCTCTATGCCTCAGCCATAGATTCTATCAGACTGAAAGCTGGACTTGGTGTGACCCAAGTTCTTGGTTGAAGAACGGGTTCTAGAATGATCCCTGGATGGATCAATGAACAAACGTTAAGTATATCCTTCAGTGTCTAAAGAGAACTGAAGATATGTTTTCTGGTATAGGGTGAGAGTGAAAATACAACTTGCCGTAAAAGGGTTACGATGATACAAGTTATGACACCGACCAATACGACTAGAAATCTCATACATGGGAAGTCCTTTGTTTTGAAGAAAGACATGGTTAGCATGCGAAGTTGCATATGAATGCACCGTCGCATAATCTACATAGGTATAGGAATATATGGCTACTTCAGAAGTAGCAAGTGTGATTGGACTGAGCGGTTTTCCCGAGCATGCGTGGTTCCCCTTAATAGATCTCTTAGACTTTTAAGGCCCATGCTACGCGAAGTTTCGAGTCTCACTCCATCGACGAAGATATATTTCACCGTTATCATAAGATACGGGATGATGTCAAACAAGTTGACATAGAAGTGTTGCAAAGTACATACAGATCTCAATGTGGGAGATCCGTTGACTAAATTCCTCTTCCACGAGACAAGCATGCACCAAGTTGCTATAGGTGTTAAGCTTTTACCAAGTTGTAAACTAGATTAATTGGTACTCTAGTGCAAGTGGGAGACTGAAGGAGATATGCCCTAGAGGCAATTAATAAAGATATTTTATTTGTCATATCTCAATTGTTCATAATACGTTTTATACCATGCTATAACTGTATTAAGCGGAAACATTAATGCACGTGTGGTATGTAAACAACCAAGTCCCTAGCAGCCTCTATTTAGCTATTCCATTGTGCGATTGATGATCGAGGTTTCCCGATCATGTGACATTTATGTCAGTTGACAATGGAGTCATGTCATTGGGAGAATGATGTGATGGACACACCCAATATTTATAGGACGTAGTCATTACACCTTCGACCGTGAGATCAACTCTAATTGCTATTTTTGGAAGATACTTTGATTGCATCAAACGTCATATCTTACATAGTGTGACAATAAATGTGTCCCTCTCGGGTATCGGAAGGAACTATGTTGAGGCGAGGGATCAAGAGCGGGATTTGCCAATCCGCATAGCAGGATAGATACTCTGGGAGCTTGCAAGCATGTGACTAGGTCACGGGGATGTAATATCACAGACGAGTAAAGAATGGTATTGTCGATAACGAGATCGAGCTAGGTATCGCGATGCCTGAGATCGAGTCTCGGACAAACTAAGTATCGCCTGGCAAAAGGTCTAAGACTTGCCGTCTAAGGTTCGAACGACAAAGTTATTCGTGGACGCACAGGGGCTATCATGGGTATCCACGACCCCGATGTTAGTCATTGATCAGAGAACGGGTCTCGATCATGTCTGTGTGTTTCCGAACCGCTAGGGTGACACACTTAAGAGTAGGTGACATTTATTTAGATTGGACGCAGAAAAGAAAATAGAGAGAAGAACTGCGGAAGCGTTCTGGGACATATCCGATGGAGATCGGAGGGCGACGAAATAGTTTTCGGAGCCGTAATAAATTAGATAATATGTATTTAATATTAATTAGTGTAATTAATGATTAAATATATTTTTATTTATTTATTTTCGAATTTTTAGGCAGCCCCAACTCTAAATGGGCCTTCCCATGGGAAGAAGACCCATGAGGGGGGAACTTCCCCCCTTGGTGCGAATTGGGAGGGGGCAGCCCTGGGTGGGCCGAATGGGGCCCACCAGGGCCGGCGCACCCCTTGGTGCTGCGCACCATGTGGGAATAGTCCCACATGGCTTAGCCACCTAGGGTGACACCCCTCCTCCTCATTTAAATAGGGGTGCACCCTTGCCTTGAAAATTCACCCAATTCTCTCTC
Source organism: Poa pratensis (assembly GCA_947311845.1). Classification (NCBI taxonomy): domain Eukaryota; kingdom Viridiplantae; phylum Streptophyta; class Magnoliopsida; order Poales; family Poaceae; genus Poa; species Poa pratensis. The sequence continues at coordinate 15,730,472 of CAMZMU010000010.1, forward strand.
TCTCTCATCCGTTTAGACGTGACTACACAAATGGAGTTGTTCACGGGTTGAGGTTTTCTCCACCATTTGCACACCGCCGTGCTATCGGTTCTTCAGTCCAAGTCTTCTGCTTCCGCTGCTTTGCTGGATCGGAGCCCGGAGGTCGTCACCTTCTCCGTACGTGTGTAAGCTCTGCGAGGCGCCACGCTTGAGGCGCTTGGAGGAGTTCGTCTCCACCACCATGAGGTCGGCGTCGCCATCGTCTTCATCACGCATCGTCATCGAAACAGATGTTTTGATCGTCGACTCTTACAGTCTACAAGGGTATGTACACCGTCTCCTCCGTTACTCTATATCTGCATAGTACTCCCTCCGTTCCAATTTAATTGACTTGTTATTCACTAAATGTGGATGTATCTAGACATGTTACATGTATAGATACATCCATATGTGGTGAATAGGAAGTCAATTAAAATGGAACGGAGGGAGTAATAGATTCTGGCTAGTTTAAGGTTATCGTTGCTAGGAAATTTTTTCTTTTCTGCACACGATCCCCTTCAATTATAATTGATGATGTTTACTCTCTTCGGAAGGATAAGGTTGGCAATGTGTTTGCCAAATATGTTGGTACTCAATGTGGTGTCAAGAAAAGAACCATTTGGGTTGCCAAGCCTATTGTGACTAACCTCTTAGGACCCAACTTGGTTGGGGACCAACAAGCTAAAAGTTGATCAATAGGTGTTGTTGGAGGGCATTGTAGACTTGGCTACATCATGAAGAATTAAGGGATCTTCGTCAATTCTATTCTCTCAAGCCAAGTCATTTGGATTATATTGTTCTATCTCATATCCAATGTTCCTTCTCGCGGTAACTTGTATTTAAATCATATATACATTGAAAGTTGCTTGCACCCTTACATGTGTTAGGTTTTGTACATTGCTAGTATTTGTGTGTGTTGTGCTCTGTACTTACTTATCTTGAGTAATCAAGTATGTGTATATTGATTTGCACACCATTTAGTTGTGTTGAACCTTATTGCTTTTATTTGGTATCTTATCTTGTTGGCTCTCTCTTTTTGAGAGATTAATGGACTATCCCATTTTGGGGGTGTGATATGCTTCGTGCATTTCACTATCCTAAAAATATGTATACATGAGTAATATCACTTAGTGATGATATATCAATATTATCTACTCTCTATGTGGTATGTCATTCTCATAAGAAATTCAAATTCTATAATCTTTATTATTAAATGGGAGTTCATACGTTGGTACGTCCTCCCATTTTCTGCCAGACCATCTCGATCTGCCAGACCATCTCGATCGATGGATGGACATGGACTACTGCCATCGCTCACATGGGCCGGCCCATCAAGGAGTGATTTCTTTCCCTAAATAACCCAGGCAGTAAATACATTATTGTTAGTTTCCAAAATAACTGATTCCTTTCCCTATATGACGCAGACAGTCAAACCAATTGTTATCGTTACTCGCCAAAAATAACTATTTCCTTCCCCGCATACTGACCCGCACAATCAGACAATGAAATTTTGAATACATCAACCTGTCGCATTGCGCTCACGGCATAGAGCAACATCAACCTGTCGCATTGCGCTCACGGCATAGAGCAACCTTTCGCGGTCGGCCGTGCCGGTGCCCTGCGCTAGCTCCGGTGTCCACCCAGTCCACGGCCTGGTTTCCACGCCATACCAACGATGCCGGTTGGTGCGCAGGCTCGAGGACACATGTTGCCATCGTGTACTGCTTGAGTCCTGCCAATGAATTTTGCCGTCCCAATCCACGGTCCAGTTTCCGCGCCATACCAACGACGCCGGTTGTCGCGTCGGCTCGACGACAAATGTTGCCATCACGTCCTGCTTCGAGTCCTGCCACGGTGAGTAAAGTGCAAAATCAGACGAGTGCTTAACAAATCAGTCCAGTGCTTAACAAATGTAGCCTACAGTATCACATTTGAGGCAAGCCCACAGTTAAAAGCACGAAGCACACAACAGATATGGATGCCTGAATTTTGCTGGTATTGATGCCTAACTTTGCTTCTATGGATGATACAATTGTAGTTCCTAATTTTCATCAAATTAGTTTAAGGAAAAATGCAATGAAAGCAAAAAACTGAACCATCAATAAGAACTGGACCATGCAATCTTACAATTTGTGCAAAGCTTCACACACCGGTGTTTTTTCACTTCACACCAATGGTTTTTTACTTCAGTAACGGTGGCATTTATCCCGAATTTGTCCTGCAACCCATGGACGTTTTTCACTTCACTAACCATGGCATTCATCCCGGATTTTTAACTGCAAAACATGGAAGACATGACTTGTACAGAATCCTCATTTTATAACAGATGCTCATTTTATAACAGATAAGATAAGCAGTGTGTTGCATACTTGCATATGGCATCATCAAAGCCTACTGCGGTACGGGCTCCATTCCAAGACCTAACAAACGTCAGCAATTCAGGTAAATATATCACCACCTCTTACCTACTTCGACTTTATACAGTCTAAATATTTTTGACTCGCAGGACAAATAGCAGATCCAAAAGAACTGAAGAGACAAAGGGAACGGGAGAGGTATGCACGGAAGAAAGTTGCAGCAGATAATCTCAATGGCAAACAGAGTACATCTAACACACCGGTTGCCATATCACCTGGTACATTCATTCTTGAGACTACCACATAAGATGCACTAATCAAAAGCATGATGATGCACCTCAAAGAAATATAATGAATTCTTCATGTGAGGATTTCACACTCGAGAAAATGCCACTTCTGCAGTCAGCTATCACACAACTGCCATACCTCCCAACAACTACAGAAGGTGATGTCTACTATCAGAAGGATGCAGGCGTACCGACTATCGTGATGCCGTCCGGTGCGACTACATGTGAAACACCAAACTCATTTCGTTCAGACAGGAGTGTCTCTTCTTACAAGGAAAATGCCCGTAGGACATATTTGAGGGACCACATATTTTAAAGCCAGTGCATGGGACTGAACTGAACTTCATCTTCCATAGAAAAATTTAATTTGATGTCAGGCTATTCCCATTAGATAACTCAATAACTAGACCCTTTCCTCACTCATGTAATGTTCCTGGTGTCAGGAAGCGTCACAAATCCAAACTTATTCATTTCATGTCAGTCATGTAGCCCATTAACTATAACCAAACTAAAGATATACCTCCAATTGTTTCTCTGAAGAAAATACACTAGCATATGCACATGTGAGGTGAGCTGTCATTAAGTTCTGGCAAGCTAGCAATCATTTCTATAAGCCTGGCTCAAGTGTGCAGAGTTGCATCTGTACAGGTAGAAATAATGGCAGTTACATGAGGGCTACCTCCAAGGACTTCACTTTCGGGGTTCAGTCCCACGCTTCAATTTTCACTTTTCTTAATGCACTGCAAATGCCTCTCATGCAGAGTGATCCTTTCCAGGCGATTAATTTGGCTGGTCAGATTCTAAGGAATTGGCATCATATATGAGTGGGAAAAGCATTTGTTTTTCCATTTTGGTACATTACCACTTGACAAATGACAAGTAAACCTTTCTTGCCCAACTAATTCACAATCTTTATCAAATGAAAATCTTACCCATGCTTGTAATAGTTTGCCGTCGTAGCAAATTGATACAGGGGAAGATTAACAAGAGATGATTGGGCCAATGGCATAAGTATGATGTTCACTCCCCATAGAATCGGCTAACAAGTAACACACTGTTGGATGTAAATTCAAACATACCCTGTTTCTTCGTCGGGCAGCAGCACGTAAAGAGATCTGAGAACGGATGGTCTGAAACCGGGATAAGCTTCCCCAAGACTGCCAATGGCCAGCTGCATTAAGTACAAGGAATCCATTAGCTGTTCCAATCAAGAGTAGACCTCATGTTCTTTATTAACCTAAGAATCATACCTGAAAAAGCAAGACCTATGGACACCAACCACAGCTGCCAGCTCAGTCTGACAGTGGGCGTGAACTTGCCAAGGAACTCGATGATAAGTACCTGGACACACTACATGAATGAGCGCATGACAATAGCAAAACCTAGATACCATGTTTGCAATAAACAAAAACAATGTTAGCGCCTTTACCTGGAGCAATGGGAGATGGGCGCAGCTTCCGCCGGTGGTGCAGCAACGATGGCCTTGCGCAAGGCGGCGGCGGCCTAGCTCCATATGTATCCCATCGCGTGCGAGAACAGAAGGACGGACGACCGGAGGTCGAGGGCTGCGCCGGATGGCGAGCGACGGCCGGAACCCGAGATGTCCGGTCGTGGGCGCAAGGCGCGGGGGCCCGAAGAGGGGGTGGGTAGGATCGAGTGGGGGGGTGGGTAGGATCGAGTGGGGGCGTGGAGGAGCAGGCGGTGAGGCCATGGGGGCCGGCCTGGAGAGCAGCCTGTGGAAGAAGAAGATAGGAGCTGAGGATTGAGGAATTGGGGATCAGAGCTCAGCGGAGCAGAGAATCGAGAGTGGACGCTGGGCTACTTTTTCGTGTAGTAGTATCTTTTTTTTACCTGCTTGGCTGCTGAGTGACTGAAAACTTGTCCGTGCGAGTGCTACTGCTACCTCTACCTCCGATCCAAGCGTTTGCCAAACCCACATCAGCTAATTTAGACATACCTACAATATTTGTCAAAATTTTCTGTGTTTTCTGAAAATTTTGTTAATAATTTTTGTTCTAATATTTTTTAATTCTATGCAGTAATGGAGACAATAGGCACCGACGCGATGGTGTTGGATGGGAACAAAAGCTTGCCGAGTTCTACACAATAGAAAGAGGTGCTACCACATAGCTATACATTTGTGTTCTTCTATACAAATTCTATATTTTCATATTAATTTTTTATTTTATAATTTATCCACATTTATATATATATATATATATATTTAATTCTATATTGTCCTTTATTTTCCAAAAAAAATCTAACTTTTGCTAACGACTACAATATGTACATCTCTACAGTAACATGTCTAGATTTTTGGTTTTAAAGTTTATGCGATCATGGAATGTTAAAGAACTTACACGACCTGATGCCGTAGTGACTACAATCATGTTAATTTAAATTTGAGCTCTTCTTGATGGTTATACTTATATAATGCATGTGTAGGATGGTAACCTACGGAACAAAGTGTTGGTACACATTCTGACGTACCCGCCAACGAATGTGAAGGCAACATCCCTCAAGTTTTTAAAGATCTGGTCAAGTTTCTAGGGGTAGATTTTTTCATTTGAAGAATTATTGTTCGGACGATGTAATCTTATATCTTTTGTCCAATTGGATTCTTATTGGGGTTTTAAGTTTTGTTTGGATGTCTTGTGCTTACACATGAAAGTTTGCATGTATTATATTCGTCAACATTACGAAAAAAATAGAATCCGTAGCAACGCACGGGCATTCAACTAGTGTCCATAAATTATCTCTAGTTGGTTTTGTTTGACTCTTGTTAAGAAAATTGGGTTATCACATTATGGGAGAGTAATAAGCTTTGTGCATATTACAGGTCTAGAAAATGTGAACATGTAAGGTATTGCCACGTAGAATTGATATTGTCAATAATCTTTTTCCTATGTGACATATTGCTCAAACAAGTTCCATATTTGGCTAAATATTTTTGTCTCTCACTCTTTTGGATCTTGTTTGTGATAGACGTTCTTGGTATGGCTTTCCCCAAATATGTTCGCATATATCTCCTTGGGAAATCAATTGCTTCAAGCTACTCTTTGTAGTTGTTTTGCATGATCACGTGAATATTGAAGCTATCAAGAATATCTATCTATCTAAGCATGGCCTTTAATTCCTATCCTTTGTCATATGCTTATTTGTTGTGAAGTTGGTCTTGAATATCATTCCAATACCACCAAGAAATATCTACATACTTCTTGTCCATGACAAGTGATACTCTTAATTGTGGTGGAACTTGTAGACCATCTTCATATTGGCTCTTGCGTTGAAGTGCCTTATTTTATTGCTAAGGATTTATTTTGATCTAACTCCCGTTTGTCTTCCTTACATCTTTTGGATCCTTTGTTGCTCTACTCAAATTTTGTTTTGTGCTTTCTTGAGTTGGAAAAAGCAAAGATCCCATTTTTGTGCATTTACATTCAAAGTCATACTTCTAGATAATGCAATCTTCTTGGGGAAGCTATCCTACATTGAGTAGAACATCATTCTTTAAAATTGGTATTGTATCTTATTGCTTTTCTTGAAAATGACTAGTGTTTGACTAGAATATATGGAGAAGTGATGATCCCATGTGTGTGCATTTTGTATTCAAATGCAAGATCATAAATAATGCACAAATCTTGGGGAGCTATCCGATATGCTTTTGAACACTATTTGTTTTCAATTGGTATTTGATCCCGATGATATGTCTCTTTGGAAGACAAGCATTTTTCGTCTTGGTACTTGCCATCTTGAAAAATGTAGAGGGTTTGGTTTATTCCTTGATCTTATTTTCATTTGGCATCTTTTCAATTTGGTTTCTTCAATCACGTGTTGATTTGGGTCTTTGATATTATTTGGATTCTTTTCTTGTCACACTTGTGTGTGCTTTCTTGGTTTAATTGGTGTTTTGTCCAAATTGTATCTCGTTTGGTTCTTGAAAGTCTTGTGCATGCATGTTTATTATATGTATATCTTATGGCATGCTTACTTTCGTTGATCCAATATATGGGATAAACTCCATCAAATCCTAAATGGCTAAGATGTGCATGAAATTCAATTTCATATCAATATGCACATATTTATGTGGAGTTTGTCCTATGTATTGTAGTTGGTCTAACTACTTTGGACCCAATGAGTTTGGGTACCATGTTGTACTTGAATTTGTTTTAGGTACATCGGAGGTGCATTGGAAGCTTGTCTCATTTACAAGGAAGGTGTTATCACCATGTGCTTATTGGAGCCAAGCTCGGATGATCATGAACTCTTATCTTCTACATCACCAATGCTATCTCGGTAACAAGTATCTACCTCATGCATACATTTCTAGCTTTGAACCTTGTGTAGGTTGTATCTTGGCATGAATGTGGTTCTTGCAAAGTTCTTATTAAAACATCTTTATTGCAAATGTGAGCAAGCCGTGATGATTACATATCAAGGGGAATATATAATCATTTTCATGATTCACTGATCCCAAATATGTTAATCTATCAATTCTACTCAAAGTCTTCCATGCGCAATATTGATGAATTTTCAAAATGATTGCCTTTTGTGATACCTGTTATCTTTTTCGGAGCATCCCAACCTTCACTTATCCCTTGTGGATATTTTTGATGCTATGATGAGTGTATGTTGGAAGTTCATCTATATCCTCTTAAGATAAAATTGAGCTTTGTGCTATACTTTTAAGCAAAGATCTTATTGGTATATTTATGACTTCCGGCTTGGATATCATGCTCCTTACCTTAGTACCTATTTTGTGTGTGCATGTTTATTTGTGGACTTATATCTTTATGATTGGTGTCTACCTAGAAACTTATACACATGAGAATAGTTACATCTTTATTTGGTATTCCATTTCTTTAGTGACCACCTTTTATTGCTTTTGATTCTTTGGTGGTTTCTAAAAGGCACAAGTTTTGCTTTTCTTTTGGTATCCCTTTTTGCATCTTAATAAGCTTGTGGACCTATTTACTACATCTTCCTTGGGTTGTGTTTATGGGAAAGACATGATATGCACTATGTGCCACTTATATTGAACGACTATGTTGATGCTACGCTCGTCTTTGCATTAGTCTCCTAAAATGTCTCTCCTTATCACACTCATCTCTTTTCGGTTGAGCAAGCATTTATCTCCTTGTTCTTGTTGTTCAACATTTGTTTGGTGCAAGTTGTTTTGTTTCTTTCTAATCTATGCTCTCTTGCACTTGTTTGTGTTCAAATTTATCTAGGAGGGAGTGAGGATTCCATGTTGTGCACACCATTTTGAAATGCAAATCCTACTTTGTGCACGTACCTTGGGGAGCTCCCCCTCGATGTTTAGAACACTTGGTTGGTTTTTCAGATCCTTTGATTGGTTGCTTCTTTTGTCAAATTATCTTTCAATTTGATTTTCTTTTGCTATCTTTGGATCCTCAGTATAGTTGATCTCCCTCCATCTATTCGTCATTGGATATGTGAATTTGATTTCACTCATATCATGAGAAATGCATACTTTATGGAGGAGCTCTTTCTATATTGGCCTTCTAAATTTTTTCCTCCCATTTCGGCAATTGATTCCAATGGGGGAGAAGTTTAGAGGGTTTAAGGGAATTTGGTTTTGTTAGCATCCTTGCTTTTTGCGTTGCATGGTTGCTTAATTCATTATATTAACCCTCGTAAAAGGGATTGTCATCAATTACCAAAATGGGGGAGATTGAAAGTGCATGTTGCCCCCATGTGTGGTTTTGGTAATTAATGACAATCTCTATGGACTAATGGTTGCATTGAGATATCCTTGTAGGGCTTGTCCATTGGCAATGCTTGAACACCATGTGTTGGTATCAGGATTGAAAGAAGAAGATAAAGTGATGACCAAAGTAATATTCAAGAGAAGAAAATGAAGTGCAAGGTTGATCAAGTTAATGTGCAAATATGAAGTCAAGATTGATCAACCCAATTAGAAGAATATGAAGTGCAAGTTCAATATGATCCATCTCGGAAGATATCATTTGATTGAAGCTTGCAATGGATTCATGAAGACGGAGCTAAACGAGCCTCTCACATAATGGTGTATTGGGAAGTATTTGGAGAAGTTTTCATTAAGCATGTGCTAGCAAGCACGATCAAGAAAGGTGTTCCAACTTGAGGGAGTCAAGATCGTCATCATCTAGCTCAAGTGGAATGCACAAGGCAAAGGTATGATCTTGATAGGATTTCTATTTTACCGGTCTCATGGTGTTAGTGGGAGACCGGGTTATTGGTAGACGGCGTACTATCAAGAGGGGCTCTCAAGTGAGTAACTTGATCGCATCTTTGTGGAGAGCTTAAACCTTTGCATACTTGGCATATCATCTTTCTTGGTTCTTATTTGGATTTTATCCATGTGAGAATTTAGAGCTTGTGTTCATCTCCATACCAAGCTCTAGTTCATCAAAAACGGATTTCATATGCATATCTTGTTGTGATCTTGAAGAGCTCTTCGTTGCGATTCCAAAATCATCGAAATCGGAGTCCGGATGAAGAAGTTATTGCAGTTATCGTTTTGTTGTTTCTGTCAGTTTTCAGAAAACCGGATATTCCGGTCCTTCTGGAAATATCCGGTTGGAAATATCCAACGACCATCAGAAGGTTTCATCAGTTGCGCTGCTCTCTGGTTTGGGCCGAAAATTCCGACCCAAACTTGAATCGAAATATCCGGTCCCCTGTTTTTCCTGCAACGGCTCTATTTCGTGGGGTCTTATAAAAGCCCTCCTTCTTCCCCAAAGAGACAAATTTTTCCCTGCACGTTTTCCCCTCTCTCTCCCACCATTATTGACCTTGGAAAGCTTGCCCATCTCTCAATCTCTCCCATGATTCTTGCATATCTTTGAGGGAAAAGTGAGAGTAGATCTAGATCTATATTTACACCAATCCATCTCTCCTCTAAGTGAGGGGAACCCTTTGGATCTAGATCTTGGAGTTCCATTTGTTGAGTTCTTCTTTTTTTCCCTCTCTTTCCTCCCACAAACATTAGTTGCTTTTAGTGAGATTTGAGAGTGGAGGATTTGAGCACTTGTGATCTTGCCATTGCATTGTGCATCGGTTTGTGCTCTCCATGAGGATTCGTGAAAGTTGAAAGTTTGTGAGTTTGTTACTCTTGGGTCTTTGGACCCTAGACGCCATTGTGGTGATTGAGACCTTTTGTGGTCATTTGGGAGCCTCCAATTAAGTTGTGGATGTGTGCCCCAAGCTTGTTGTAAAGTCTCCGGTTTCCGCCTTGAAGGTTACCGATAGTGGAAGGTGAACCAATCCTTTGTGGTGCGGTTCATCGGAGAAGAAGGTGAAACCTATTGTGGCGTTGAGACCAACCTGTTGTGGTGGCTCACGCCTCTCCAACGAAACGTACTCCCCTAAAAATGAGGAACTCGGAAATACATCCTCGTCTCCGCGTGCCTCGGTTATTTTTATACCCGAGCTCTTTACCTATGCACTTTACATTGTGATAGTCTTCGTGCTTGAAGTCTTATATCTTGCTATCACCTTGTTACTTGTCTTGCTTAGCATAAGTTGTTGGTGCACATAGTTGAGCCTAGTATATTTAGGTTGTGTGCTTGATAAGTTAAACACTAGTTTTATACCGCATTTATCAAGCCTAAACCGGAAAAGTTTTAATCGCCTATTCACCCCCCCCCCCCCATCTAGGCGACATCCTTGTCCTTTCACCGAGGGCAGCTTGGCGTCGAAGCAAAGAGAGGGAGGGCAAAGCAGTCGAAGGTGCCGGAGCGGTTGACATGTATCGATAGGTTCGGGGCTGCGAGTTGAGACGCGAAAAATTAGAAGGCGTTTTTACAAAATTACGTGTCACGACACTTTTTTCGGATCGAAGGGAGTAGTGAACAAACCAGAATTCAAGACAAGAGATAAAAGATAAGGTCAAACATGAAGCCCACTAAGCTATCAACCGATTAGGTGGATGCCTAGTTGGGCTAGTCCACCATTGACCATGGACCGCCATCTCTTCTATAATTCACATCCCTGATGAACTAGTTGACCAAGCATTACAATTGCACCCATTCCACCAACCACCACGCATCTAGTATTAATCATTTGTTAAGAACCTATATAAACGACCCGAGGAGGTGGTGGGATCATTTATTCCTTGTTCGATATCAGAAGGGAGAGAGTTAGAGCTTCAACCCTTGTTCAGAGAGCTCCACTTTTGGATCCAAATAGTCTCGTTCGAGTTGGACTGACATTATGTGGGATCGTAACTACGCTCCAGGGAAGCCTCGTTTGGTTCGGGGTGCATGCTCAAACCCTTCGAAACTACCGTAAAGTATGATTAAGCCGCGCTCCCAAGAGGCGTCCCAACCTACTCAAAATACATGATTGTGTCAGCTCTCACATAGTGTACGGTGACCATCGTCATAAAGCTGACGTACACACCCCTACTAACCGCTATTTAACCACATCATCGGAAGGTATGCAATGGTGCCAGATATGTCAAGAATGTGATTCGCCCCTTCGGCGATGAAAAGATACACTATGATCCCTCTCGTTATTACGGTGTCCATCATCGTTTGGCCACGTTGTGGCTAAGTGTTTGTCACTAGGATACCAGAATATGGTAGCGACTGAAGTAGTATAAACCAATAATAATGTTCAAAAAAAGTATAAACAATTAACAAGCCGAGGGAGTCCCAAAAGGTTCTAGAATACGCATAAGTTTTTGGAAGGTTCAGAAAATTCCGGAACATCCTGAGGGCTTCCCAGCCGCACCCCCTACCATGGGGGCAAGGTATCTAGAAGGGGGTGACCGACTCTCTTGTTGGCCACCCTTGGCCCTACATATAGGGAGAAAGGGGGCGCCCCAAGGGCAAGCCAAGCGGCCACCCTAGCCGCACCCCCGCCCTGGCCGACTCCCTCTCCTCAGCTATACCAAAAACGTGCATATGGTTCCATGTTAGGGCGACCACTTCTCCATATCCCTTCAGATTCTATCTAGAGGTAGATCTTCTTCCAAGAGATTTCTCGTTGCTTCTTGGGTGTTGGATCACTCGTTATCGCGGTGTTGTTGATCTCGTACACATGGATACTTGAGAGACATTGTACACTTTGATGCTAGATCAAGCGAGCTTTCATGAGAAGGATACTCTCGTGGCTAGGAGGTATCCTAGCTATGGAAGTTGTACGATTTCATCAACTACATCATCATATCCGCCGCGGTGACATGTTCATCAAGGGTATAATCTCGTTACATACACCTCCATGGTCGACCTTGTTTTTATTGTATGGTATTTTTTTGTTTTACATAGCACATTCCTAAACACTGGTATCAGAACCAAGTTCTATGCGTAGTTGAAAGTATGACTAGACCATATACAATACTAGTAATCAAGCACGTTTTATGCAATGCCACAATTAAATGCACATATAACAATATATATTCAGATAATATGAGCTAGACCCTAAGTTCACACCAACCTCCGTAAGCTGCAAGAAAATATTTTCCGGTCCAACAGGGCAACCGCCACTCTTCCATTGTTTAATAGAATGCAAGAGAATATATTTCGTTTACACGGCAGACTGTCAATTCAGATAAATTACATTCTAGTTGAATATCGAAGGGTAAATCCCTTGTTATCAACTATAACATGAAAAGATCTGAGCAGGTTTACAGATTCTTGCATATAAATCCTAGTTGATGTCGGAAACAAAAAAGTAGCTGTTGCTTGACACTCTCATAGCACATGTAATGTGCGGGGTGGTAGATGATACTCCCTCCATCTAGGTTTATAAGTCACATCTACAAATTCTCTACGACCAAGGTAGAAGTTGATTGGGAGGAGAAAGTGGAGAAAACACTCATTAATTATCTCGTTAACTGTGGTGCTTTATTAGGGGAGGGAACCAACCAAGCATAGGCCCACTTTCCAGCGTCCCTATTCTAATTGCATGCATCCGCATGCAACAGTTTTGCATGCTGAAACGATTTCACACATGCGGATATCTAGGGAGAAGAAGGTTACTATGGCTATTAGTACGTGCATTTATTACAAATTGCGCCCTATGGATTAAGAAAATCTGGTTTTGGAGAAGTGACTTATAAACCTAGACCGAGGAAGTATCTATCACCAAAGGCCGCCGTAGATAGGCGACCAGTGATGGACTGCTGCCCGTAAATGGAGCTAGACTTCCACTAGCATGAGACTTTTGTGACCAAGCTGCGAGTAAATGATCGAGGTTAAGGTCAGTGGCCTAATCTGAGGTAGTGAATGCGCTCCCACCTAGTTGGGCCTGACTTATGAGGATCGGGCTAGTTTTCTCGTTCGTTTTTCATAGTCCCTCCTATCCTATCCAACTAAGTGGTTTAAAACTGTGACACTTATTTTAAATCGGAGGGTATTAATTTAGTTTGTTTGTAACTCTTTTATGTATTCTTTTCTTCCCTTACAGTCTCCTTTATTTATTTATTATTTTTATTAAATATTACTCTCTCCAGCCCAAATTACATGGCGTATTTTATTTTGTTATGACACTCATTTGAATGTAGGTGCACTCTAGTGGCGCTCCTGCCGCGCAAATATCCCGGATTTGGCGATCAAACGTCGCAGGTTAATTTTTATTGGTTAAAACATAGTGTCATTTTGATCTGACCAACCTATTGTGCTACTTCAGCTTAGAAATAACATTGCGCACGCTTGACTTGAAATCTTGCTTTCTTTTTTGTCTCGGCCGAGTGTCGTGGGGTCACTCTTCGACTACCCCACGGTGGGGATAACTGGGTCACGCCAAGCCTATCAGCCTTATGACGAGGGCCCAAGGAAGGCCCAAGGAGGACGACGTGCGGCCCAAGATAGTCGACATTAGGTCATGTGACCCCAGCCATGCTTGTAAGCGCCATCGGCACCGTTCACCTGAGACCTAGCCTACCATATAAAGCTAGGAGGGTCCTTCGTCTAGGGTACGCTCATAGCCGCCACCACAAACCCTAGCGAGATTGCCATCTCGCCATTGTAGCCACAACTCGCCATTCAATACCAGACAAGCAGGAAGTAGGGTGTTATCCTCCGGGAGCCTGAACCTGGGTAAACGCCTTGCTTGTCAGCCGTCGTGATCACCAGCGCTCATCTCTCTCCCCTTCAATCAACCCGGGGTACACAACCCAGGGATTTGCCGAGTCCACACCTCGTCAATTGGCGCCGTCTGTGGGAAAGAACGAGCGCTGGAACCATGGTCGCACCGGCTCCATCGACTTTGAAGACCGACGTCTGCATCACCAAGGAGCCAATCTGCTTCGGCTCCTTCGAGTACACCTTCCACCCGCCGGCCCACCGCTCGGTGTACGCCGATCTGCACGTAGGTATGTGCCTCACCTTCGGTACCATGCACTACTTCGTAGACAGCTGTGGAGTACTCAGATCCACGGTGATCGCACCGCGCGGTGGTAGCACCCGCATCTGCCCAACCACGCCCCCACCTGCTGCGGAGATCGCATCTGCTGCGACTACGGCGACAGCATCTTCGACTGCTGAGAAGATCGCATCCGCCTCGACTACACCGACCGCCTCCGCTGCGGCAAGATCGCGCCCAACACGGCCACGCCATCAGCGTCTCCGGCTGTCACGGAGATCGCATCGGCTACGACTACATCGACCACCTCGTCGACCACCGCGCGGATCGAGTCTACTTCGACTACCTCGATCGCGTCGCTGGCAAGGCCAAGATCTACGTCAACTTCGACTACGTCGACCACACCTTCGCGCGCGACGGAGGTCGCGTCGTTCTACACGCGCCACTCGCGTCTCCGTCGACTTACAAGATCGTCAACAAGCCAATCGCGCCCGCGTCGACGACGGCGACATCACTCCTCGTGTCAGCGGCGGAGATCGCGACTCCAGGGAAGGAGCCTTGGCAGCGACTGTGGTACCCACCACGTTGCGTCCATTTTCGGCTCCGAGCACGGCTCGGACGAAGGAAGCAGCAGCGGCAGCACCCGGCCCACTCCCCAGACATACCCCGCGCAAGTCTTCATGATCGGCCCGACGCAGGGCAACGGCGACGAACCCGCATACCCACTGGAGGTGCTCATGCCGGACCAGGTGACGCGGCTCACCATCACCCGAGAGATAGCAATCAGAGCCCTGAAGCACGTCGAGGACGGCACGTACCCCCCACCAGACGCACCCCGGGAGGACCTTATGGCGGTCCAGTACCTGCTACGGAAGGAAGGCGAACGACTCCGCGCAGAGAAGGCCGAGCTACTCCGACGCAAGGAGGAGGCTGACGCGTCGAGCGCCAGGAGGGCCGCTTACTCGTTCACTGCCTCAACAGAGGTCTCACAAGGAGCAAGGCGCCACAGAGCACGCGTGCCCCTGATGACGGAGGCCGACCGCGCTAAGTCACCCGCAACCTCGAATCATCATACATGAGCGAAGACGCAGACGGGATACCCGTCCCCAAAACGCCCGGAGCCGCGCTCATGGCAGTCGAAACATACCTGCGGCTGACGCAGCCGCCCGAGGGCGACTCGCGCGCTCTCCTCCACAAGCAGCAGATCATGTCTATCAAGGCAGTCGAAGAAGCTCTGATGAACAAGGCGCCGACAGAAAAGGTGCGAGAAGATCGAGGCCATCGCGACCGCGAGCCCGCAGCACTCGCAGGCCCGCGCAAGACAACTGCGACAACCGCAGCCAGGCGAAGACCTCCGCAACGTCATCACACAGAGGACGGTGGACCGCAGCCGCACCCATCGGCGGTCAGCACGCCCAATCCTGACGACCGCAATGACGGCGACTACGAGCCGTGCGGCGCCGCATGCTTCAGCTTCAACATCCGCGACACAAGAATGCCCAAGGGCTTCAAGCTCACGGCAGAAGCAGTCAAGTACGACGGGAAGCAACCCGAGACTCTGGCTAGAAGACTACCTCATAGCCTGCAGCTGCCAGGGCGGTACTTCGACTACGGCCATGCAGTACATCCAGCTGATGCTCACGGGCTCTGCACGCGGGTGGCTAAACACTCAACCCAAGAACGCCTTCAGGACGTGGGACGAGTTCGAGAGGCCTTCGTTAAGAGCTTCCTGGGGACGTACTCGAGACCGACGACTTTCGTCGAGCTACAAGCATGCAAGCAAGGACGAGACGAGCCGCTCCGGTCGTACATCCAGCGTTGGACCCTGCTCCGCAACACCATGGAGACCGCCTCGGAGGACCGAGTGATGGATGCCTTCATGCACGGCGTCTCCCGCCGCGACCTCCGCGAGGAGTTTGGTAGGCTCCGGCCGAAAAACATGATCGAGGTCATGAAGATAGCAAACCAGTGGGCAGACGGAGAGGACTCGGTCCGCGATAGTTCACACTACTCCCCGAAGGACGAAGCCGGACCAAGCAACTGGCGAGAAGGACGCCACAAGAAGAAGCCGCGTTACAACGGCAACGACTCAATCGAGCTAGTAGCGGCGGGATTCCAAACCCCCCGTGAGGATGAAGCGCGCGACAGCAGTCGCCAATACAGCCATGCACAGTACAGTCGAAGCGGCGGTGACCAGAGTCGCCAATACAGCCAGGGGCAGTACAACCGAAGCGGCGGCAGCAGCTACCGCAGCGACGGAGGCCATAAACGCGAGTGGCAGAAACGCACACTAAGCCCAGCGGAAGAGCTGGAACAACCCTGCAGGCACCACATGTTCAGGAACCCGGAAACGGGCAAGTGGGGATCCAACCACCTGTTGAAGGACTGTCGAAAGGCACGCAAATATACGAAGCCATGCAGAAGATAGTCACTCCAGCACCCGCAGCGCAGCCAGCCGCGCAGCTGGCCATCCAGGCAGCACCCGCACCCGCAGTCGCTAATCCAGCACAGGCGGCGGGAGCCTTTCTGCAGCAGCAGCACAGCCGCAGCAAGATGCCCCACCGTGATCCAGGACGCATATCCAGCGGCACGCGGACAACTCAACATGATACAGAAGGGGCGCCCCTCAAACAGGACCCAGAAGATCATCACTCGCCAAGTTTTCCAGGCCATCACCTGTCCACCTGCAGTACCCGACTACCTGAGAGGGTCAGAGACACCAATCACGTTCTCCAGAGCAGATCACCCGCCTGCAGTACCACGACCCGGGCACGCCGCTCTGGTAGTCGAAGCTCTGATCGGAGATTACACCCTGAAAAAGGTGTTCATGGACGGAGGCAGCGGCATCAACATCATCTTTGCCGACACCCTCAGAAGGATAAACAGGCCAACGACAAACTTGGCGGCATCAGAGACCACCTTCCATGGCATAGTACCAGGGCAAGCAGTCACGCCCATGGGAACGATCACACTCGACGTCATCTTCGGCACACCCGAAAACTTCAAGAGGGAGTCGATCGACTTCGAGGTAGTCGACTGGAAGTCGCAGTACCACGCGATACTCGGGCGCCCAACCTTTGCCAGATTCATGGCGGTACCTCACTACGCCTACCTCATGCTCAAGATGCCTGGGCCCAAGGGCGTCATCACGGTGCACGGCGACTTCGACCGCTCCAACAGCTGCGACCGCGAGTTCAGCAAGATCTCCGAGTTCTTCGGAATGGAAGAGCACTTCGAGGCGATGGCAGTCGACAACGACAAAACCATCTTCCCGCCACGCAAGAAGCAAGCCAAGGACGCCGCCTTCAACACGACTGACGACACGACAACTCATCAGGTCCACCCGACGGACGCAAACAAGACAGTCAAAGTGTCGTCGAGCTGCCTATCGCATAGGAAAGCGCGCTCGTCGAGTTTCTACGTGAGAACTGGGAGATCTTCGCCTGGCAACCTTCTGACATGCCAGGCATACCCAGGAACCTCGCCGAGCACTCTTTACGCGTCCACAAGGACGCCAAACCCGTCAAGCAGACCATGCGACGCTTTCAGGACCCAAACGAGACGAAATAAGCAAGGAGATCGATCGACTGCTCCACGCTAAATTCATCCGAGAGATCAAGGACTCGGACTGGGTAGCGAACCCAGTCCTGGTGGAGAAGAAGAAGACGAAGAAACTCCGCATGTGCGTCGACTTCACCGCCCTCAACAAATGCTGCCCCAAGGACCATTTCCCGCTCCCGCGGATAGACCAGATCATCGACTCGACTGCAGGCTGCGCACGCCTATCCTTCCTGGACGCCTACTCAGGGTACCAGCAGATCAGGATGAACGTCGACGATGAAGAGAAGACTGCATTCATCACACCCCATGGCGTCTTCTGCTACCAGACGATGCCCTTCGGGTTGAAGAACGCTGGAGCCACGTACCAGCGCACAATGCAAGCCTGCCTAAAGGGGCTAATCGGAGAGATCGTCCAAGTCTACGTCGACGACATAGTCGTCACCACTCGAACGGAGGACACTCTCATCGCCGACCTCCGCAAGGTCTTCGCCGCCCTCAACGAGTATCAGATCAAGCTGAACCCGGACAAGTGTGTCTTCGGCGTGCCAGCCGGAGAACTGCTCGGGTACCTCGTCTCTGCAAGAGGAATCGAAGCCAACCCCGAGAAGGTGCAAAACATACTCGCAATGCCAGCACCGACCAAGCTTCATGAGGTGCAACGCCTAGCCGGCCGAGTCGCAGCTCTCAGCCGGTTCATAAGTAAGTTGGGAGAAAAGGCCCTGCCTTTCTACCAACTGATGAAAAAGACAGACAAGTTCGAGTGGACAGAAGAAGCGCAAGTCGCGTTCGACCAACTCAAGAAAACACTCACGACTTCCCCAGTACTGGTGGCGCCACTGGAGAACGAGCCGCTATACCTCTACGTGTCAGCCACGAACAGGGTGGTCAGCACGGTACTCGTAGTCGAACGAGAAGAAGAAGGACACAGTTACCCTGTTCAGCGACCCGTCTACTACCTCAGTGAGGTGCTAACCTTGTCCAAGCAGCGGTACCCGCACTACCAGAAGCTAGCATACGGAGTCTTCATGACATCAAGGAAGGTCGTCCACTACTTCTCCGAGCACTCCATCACGGTAGTAAGCTCCTCCGGGCTCTCCGACATCCTCACCAACCAAGCCGCGACGGGCGAGTCGCCAAGTGGGTTGTTGAGCTAGGGCCCTGGGGGCTGAAGTACGCGCACCCGAAGTCAATCAAGGCCCAGGTGCTTCCAGAGTTCACCACCGAGTGGATAGAGCCCAGCTACCAGACGTACCCGACCTGTCCAACGCATGGACAATGTACTTCGACGGCTCCAAGAAGTTCAGATCAGCAGGGGCGGGAGTCGTCCTCATCTCACCTAAAGGCGACAAGCTGAGGTACGTGCTGCAGATGAACTTCCCAACGCCCTCCAACAACGAGGCAGAGTACGAGGCCCTGATCCACGGCATGCGGATGGCCAAGAACTGCGGCGCCACTCACCTCATGATCTACGGAGACTCCTACCTCGTCGTGCAACAAACCATGAAGCAATGTGACGCCATCGCCGACAACATGATCGCCTACAGGGACCTGTACAACCAGCTGGAAGGTACCTTCGACGGCTGCGAGCTGCGGCACGTCGGCCGCGAGAGCAACGAGGAAGCCGACACCCTCGCCAACCTGGGCTCAAACAAAGCGCCGGTGCCACCCGGAGTCTTCCTCGAGTGCATCACGCAACGCTCCGTCAAGCTCCGGCCCGCGCCAGGATCCTCTACATCGACAACGAGCACCACCGACCCGCCCAGCACGGAAAGGAGCCTATGGAGGTGATGCTGATCGAGCCCACATGGACGAGCCCATACCTGGCTTACATACTGCAGCAGAGGGTGCCAACAAACCCAGTCGAAGCCAAGCGCGTCATCCGCCGCTCCAAGGGCTTCACCGTCATCAACGGGGAGCTCTACAAGCGAAGCATCTCGGGAGTCCTCCAAAGGTGCATCGACCCAGTCGACGGTCAAGCCATCTTACTCGAGATCCACGCTGGCATCTGCGGGCACCACGCCAGCAGTCGAGCCTTAGTGGCCAAAGCCTTACGAGCCGGGTTCTACTGGCCCACCGCAATGCAAGACGCAGAAGAACTCGTGAGGAAATGTCTCGGCTGCCAGGAGTTCGCCAACAAGCCGCACGCACCAGCATCAGCACTAAAGACCATCCACTCGCCTGGCCCTTCGCTCAATGGGGGCTCGACATGGTGGGTCCACTCAAGAAGTCCTCGCCGGGAGGACACACGCATCTCTTGGTGGCAGTCGACAAGTTCACGAAGTGGATCGAAGCCGTGCCTATCACAAGTTCGACTGCCTCCTCGGCAGTTAACTTCATCAGGTCGATCATCTTCAGGTTTGGAGTGCCACACAGCATCATCACCGACAACGGCACGAACTTCACAGCCGAAGAGTTCAAGGACTTCTGCTCCGAGCAAGGCATCAAGCTCAACTACGCATCTGTCTCGCACCCGCAGTCCAACGGACAGGTCGAAAAGGCCAATGGCTTAGTCTGCAAGGGCATCAAGAAGCGCCTGCGAGTACCATTGAGGCGCGCTGCAGGCGCCTGGGTCGAAGAGCTGCCATCTGTGCTGTGGAGTCTGCGCACTACGCCAAACAGATCCACTCAGTACACGCCATTCTTCATGGTCTACGGCGCAGAAGCAATCATGCCGTGCGACATCAAGTTCGACGCGCCCCGAGTGGTGGCCTACGACGAGTCCGACGCAGAAGAAGCACTCGAGGACGACATGGATACCCTGGACGAAGCACGCGACATCGCCCTTACCCGCACAGCCGTGTATCAGCAAGACTTACGCAACTACCACGGGCGGCGACTGCGGCCCAGAGCGTTCGTCCCTGGCGACCTTGTCCTCCGCCTCAAACAGAAGAAGGTGCACAAACTCGCCTCCCCGTGGGAGGGTCCATACATCGTGACAGAGGCAATCGGCGGCGGAGCTTACCGCCTGAAGGACTCGAAGACGGGGACAGTCTGCAACAACCCGTGGAACGTTGCGCAACTGCGCCGCTTCTACGCCTAATCGACTCCCCCTTGTAACAAAGTACTATGTCAAGAGCGGCAGGTTCCAGACGCACTCTTTCCCTTACCAGGGTACCTGAGGGGACTGGAAGGGTTTTAATGAGGCGGCCTGCTCGCAAAAATCAATGAAGTGATTTGTGGAACAAGCTCTCCCCTTTACTTTTTTAGTCAAAAAGCAACATAAACCTAGGCCGTCACCCGACGCACTCGGGGGCTGCGCCATACAGGTCCAAGTCGAAATCCTAGGCCGCCACCCGAAGCACTCGGGGGCTGCGCCGCACAGGTCTAAGTCAAACCTAGGCCGCACCCGAAGCACTCGGGGCTGCGCCATACAGGTCCAACTCGAAAACCTAGGTCGCCACCCGACGCACTCGGGGGCTGCGCCATACAGGTCTAACTCGAAAAATCCTAGGCCGCCACCCGAAGCACTCGGGGGCTGCGCCACAGGTCTAAGAAAAATCCTAGGCCGCCACCCGAAGCACTCGGGGGCTGCGCCGCCAGGTCTAAGTCAAACCTAGGCCGCACCCGACGCACTCGGGGGCTGCGCCATACAGGTCCAAGTCAAACCTAGGCCGCCACCCGACGCACTCGGGGCTGCGCCATACAGGTCCAACTCGAAAACCTAGGCCACCCGACGCACTCGGGGGCTGCGCCATACAGGTCTAACTCGAAAATCCTTGGCCGCACCCGAAGCACTCGGGGGCTGCGCCGCACAGGTCTAAGAAAAATCCTTGGCCGCACCCGAAGCACTCGGGGGCTGCGCCGCGGGTCTAAGTCAAACCTAGTTCGCACCCGACGCACTCGGGGGCTGCGCCGTACAGGTCCAAGTCAAAACCTAGGCGCCACCCGACGCACTCGGGGGCTGCGCCATACAGGTCCAACTCGAAAACCTAGGTCGCCACCCGACGCACTCGGGGGCTGCGCCATACAGGTCTAACTCGCAAAATCCTGGCCGCACCCGAAGCACCGGGGGCTGCGCCGCACAGGTCCAAGTCAAAATCCTAGGCCGCACCCGACGCACTCGGGGGCTGCGCCGCACAGGTCTGACTCGACACACCTCGGCCGCACTCGAAGCACTCGGGGGCTGCGCCGCACATGTCTAATTCAAAATCCTAGGCCGCACTCGATCCGCTCGGGGGCTGCGCCATACAGGTTTACAGAAGTCTACAAGATACAATTTACTCACTCGGGGGCTACCCCCACCTCGGCATACATACACTCATATTTCCACTTGGAAAAATTTCTTTTACAAGCTAACGCTATACAACAGCAATCTACTACTCTTATTCTACAGGCTCGCCCTTTGGCGCATCGAGTGGCCCTACAAGGTGCTCACTAAAGCTCTGGACCTGCTGAATCATCTGACGCGCAGCCGCAAGAGTATCGGCGTAGTCACCCTCTCCAGGCAAGCCGTCAAGCACCTTGTACAGTGGAAGATTAGGCCGATGCATTCGAACGTACGCCAGCGCCACGTTCGCCCCGGCAACAAGTTGAGTGTGCACGACTTCCTTCAACGCACTGCCTTCACGGAACCTCTCCAGCAGCGCAGCCAGTCCATTAGGCTGCTCGTTGTGCGGAAAGTACACCCTGTTGATCTGCCAGAGGGTTTTTCTACAACCTTCCAAGAGCACAGCAGCCCGCCAGGTGCGATCCAACATTCGAGCCAGTACGCTGCCTCTGGATTTATTTGACCAAAAATGACGCGCTTCGGGTGAGTCACCGGCGGCTTCTTTCTCCACCCGCTCGTCTACTCGACTTTGCTCGGCCTTCCAGTCAGAATTCACATCTGCATCAAGACCCAAAGCTAAGAACAGTAAAAGGATAAAGAAGTCGAAGCACAGTGCTAGAAAACCAACCTTGCAGCTGCCGACTGATCAAGTCTATCTCGCCTAGCAGAAACTCCTCTCGCTGGGAGAACGGCGCAACGGGCCGCGACCTCAAGCGCTCCAACTCCAACTCCGCGCTCTTCAACTTCGACTCGAGCTCAACAACTTGTTCCTCATGAAGGTGATCACTCGTTGATCATTCACGCTTCGCGCAGGAGCTGGAGGAGCTCGACGACGACGAGTGGGTGCAGCCGAAGAGGTGTCCTCCTCGTCGCCCGCACCAGTCGTTCCAGCGACCCCAGGAGCTTCGCCCATCTCAGACTGCCAAGTTCGACAGCGTCAAGCAAGGAAAAGAACACATTCATTCAAGTTTAGATATGAAAGAAGACTCGAAGGCACAAATTCACATTTCAACACCAGCATGTTCGCGGCCAGAAGACCCGCAAACTATATAGTTCATTACAGACCAAGAACCAAAAGCAGAAGAATCCTAAAAGAACGGAGTCTACATCACAGACTCCGACTGGGAACGGCTCTTCCTAGCAGCCAACTCTGCAGCCTTGGCAATCCTCTTCTCGAAGGTGGCGACCAACTTTGCAGCCAGCTGACTCGCCTGTGCCTTCACACCGCTAAGGGACGCGGTCCTGCCATCAGGCTTCCGAGGGAAGTCGCTGACAACCTTCTCAAAATCACCTACGACTTGGTGACCAAGAAGTAGCTGGAAAGTGAGCTCGGAGCCGCGTACCGTCTGCGCACGCGTGTAGTCCGCCAAGGTGGTCGCATTGCCTTCGAACGGAGCCGCAAGCGCGTCAACAGCAACTGGCGGTGGCTTGCTGGGGAAGATGCTCTGGTGCACAGTCGCCAAGGCGCCTGTCGACTTCTGCAGCGCCGCCGAAGCATACGCGCAGACGCGGTCCATGAAGCCAACAGCCTCGCCAAGTCGACATTCTCGCTGGAGGACCCTTCTGGAGGAGCACCCCGCAAGTCTCTGATCAACAGAAATCCACGCCCATAAGACATCCGAAGTCGACAAAGACAAAGTAGGCACTGAGCCGAAATACTTACTTCCAACAACATCTGCGAGTGCGAGCAAGCGGTCGACCTGGGTCTTCTCCAGATCATCCCGAGCTTGTTCACGCTCTTGGGCTTCACCCAGCAACTTCTCCAGCTCCGCGACCCGCTTCTTCATGCTCTCCTTTTCGCCTACGGATCAACGGAGCAAAGTTAGCAATAAAGGCAGTCGAAGCACCCCTCGAACACAAGGGTTCACACTCACTATTCGCTTGCTCCAGAGCAGTGCGGAGCTGATCCCTCTCCTGCTCCATGCGAACGAAGGCTGCGGCTCCCTCCATCTGCTGGCGATAAAATGGCTGCAGGAAACACAAGACATCAATCTGCGCCCGACTATTCTAGTCACGCACATCTTCGGGGGCTACTCCCATCGGGAGCGCTGTTCGCGCACCCGATACAGATTTTGCAGAACGAGTCGAAGGACACTTACATGCTCAAGCAGCCCAGCGTCAACCGGAGTCGCATCAGCAGCTTTCTCTGGCACGGAGGAGGTCGAAGCCTTCAAGGCCAAAGCGTCACCCGCCAGAGCCTCTTCTCCGGTCGTCTTCGCAGTCTGCTCGATCATGGGAGCAGAAGTGTGCTCCATCTCACGAGGGGAAGAAGCAACAGCGCCAGTACGGTCGCTGTGACAAGATAACAATTCAAGGACCGCAAGTGCAAAAACACACTCGACAAAAACGAGGCAATGGTTACGCGACTAACCTGGCGACATCTACATCATCTTCACTTCCCAGGGATACGGAGGCCATCCTCGCAAACTCAGTCGGCGGTGCAGAGCCGAGGGGAGGCACGACCAAAGGCTCAGCCAGGTCACTCGTGTGCCTAGCGCCCGAAGACGACTCGCTAGTCTCTTCCTCGTTCACACCCGCCTCCTTCACGGGCGACGAAGCAGAACCAGAGTCGCCACTCTTTCGCCTCTGCCGCTTGCGCAGCGGCTCCTCATCTTCATCATCCTCCTCCAACTCTTCACTCGGAGAGGTGGCGGAGGGAACTTCATCGTCATCAACCTCGTCCTCAGGGAACTCTGCCTCTTCATGAGGTCCATTCTCCATCAACGGAGGAAGACTGACATAGCTCGAACGACCCTGTCAGCAAATGAAGCATTCGAGTCAGGCAAAAAGATTCGACAGAAGATACAAGACAAACAAAGCAAACGAAGCTCACCTCAGGCACAGGATTATTAGGCCCATACGGCTCGACTGGGCACTTGACATTGCACGGGTCAGCGGCTCGGAGACTAGTGATGCTCCTCACCTTCGACTCGACTGCGTCATCATCGAGCTCATCGCCAACATCCTCACGCGCCCACATCGGGTGGACGCGAGTGCGGAGCGGCTGCACCCGAAGCCTGAAGAAGGTGGCGATGAGGTGAATTCCACCTGTCTCGCGCCCGAGACTTTTCAGAAGGCCACGAAGAAGCGTCAGCAAGGGCTGAGTCGCCTCCCTGTCCTCCTTCGACAGCGGGTGCGCCCACGCGTTCGTCTTCCGCAACTCGCGATCAGCCGCGAAGTCGGGAAGCCCTTCTTGGTCGCACCTGATGTAGAACCACTTCTTCCGCCAGCCCTGGACGGAGTCGGACTTCTTCATCTGAAAGTAGGAGGTGTCGCCACGCACCTGGATGCCGAAGCCGCCGACTGGATACACCTGCTTGCTCTTCCCCACGTTCCTCCTCACGAGGAATAGCGACTTCCACAGCAGCCAGTTGGGTGCGATTCCCAGGAAGCACTCGCAGAGCACGAAATAGCTCGCGATGCTCAAGACGCTATTGGGAGTCAGATCGTGGATCTGAATCCCATAAGCGTACAAGAGACCACGGACGAAATCGTGGAGGGGGAACCCGAAACCCCGCGGAAGGAAATCCACGAAGCAAACGCGTTCCCCCTCGCGAGGAGCGGGAATACCTCTTTCCCGGGAGCGCGCACCGTCGCCTGATCTGCCGGCGGCAGCAGCCCCTGCGCGCGGAGGGCCTCGAGGTCGGCCTTCTTCACCGACGATTTGACCCAGTCGCCGTCGGGCTTCTTCATCACGCTCGCCTCGGCGGCGGCGACGGCGCCAGCAACAGACTTCCCCCTCTTCATCGCGGCCTTGCTCATGGAGGGCGGAGAAAGAAACTGGCAGAAAAGCGCAACAATGGCGGAGAAGAGCAGCGGAGACGAGGGCAGAATGGGGATGGAATGAACTGTTCGCCGCCGCGGTGAAAAGTATATACCGCGTGGCCAGTTAATCCAGGCCGTCCTCAGCGAAACCGCACTTCACAACATCATCTGGCCGTCCACGTGTCGCGCGGAGATAGCAACCGTCGCCGGCCACGCCGCCCACTACGCACGGGAATCAAGGCGCCATCATCACACCGCGAAATTTTCGCGCCCAACGGTCAGTACAAAGCGGCAACCGCTGTCTCCAGTCAATACTGACAGTGGGACCGCACTGTCACGTCCCATCGGGCACAGAGTGCGCCAAAAACGTCAGCGCTGACGTCAACCGCGAAGGCGTAGGAAGTAAGCCAACGGGCTGATTGAGAACTCGAACAGTTCATTCGAGTGCAAGAAGATTCAGTAAGCTCCAAGAGCTGAACCAACTTGTGCAGTAAGCCAAACCGGCCGAATACACAGTAAGTCACGCAAAGCCAGTCGCGACTCCAACAGGTCGAGTCCCTTCTTTACTCCCATCGGGAGCGGGCTTTTCGACTGAAGAAAAATTGAGTTTAACCTCAATTGCAAGCAATTCAGCTTAATCTCGGGGGCTACTCCCATCGGGAGCGCTGTTCGCGCTCCCGAGTGACTCAGAACATAGCAGTCGAAAAATCACCGACTAAGGCTGTACGCACAGTATTTTACCCAGCAGTCGACGGTTCGACTAAGGAATCCTCCATAAGCCCTGAACGGCCGGAGTCGACTAACTTTACTTGTTCCTTTCAGGAACCCGATGGCGTGCCCAGGAGGAAGGAGTCCTTTACCCGACTCTACGATTCGACTAAGCACTCGGGGGCTCCTGTCGTGGGGTCACTCTTCGACTACCCACGGTGGGGATACCTGGGTCACGCCAAGCCTATCAGCCTTATGACGAGGGCCCAAGGAAGGCCCAAGGAGGACGACGTGCGGCCCAAGATAGTCGACGTTAGGTCATGTGACCCCAGCCATGCTTGTAAGCGCCATCGGCACCGTTCACCTGAGACCTAGCCTACCATATAAAGGCTAGGAGGGTCCTTCGTCTAGGGTACGCTCATAGCCGCCACCACAAACCCTAGCGAGATTGCCATCTCGCCATTGTAGCCACAACTCGCCATTCAATACCAGACAAGCAGGAAGTAGGGTGTTATCCTCCGGGAGCCTGAACCTGGGTAAACGCCTTGCTTGTCAGCCGTCGTGATCACCAGCGCTCATCTCTCTCCCTTCAATCAACCCGGGGTACACAACCCAGGGATTTGCCGAGTCCACACCTCGTCACCGAGAGTGCGCAAAAGATTTTCATGCATCATTGCACCGAAAGAAAAGGAACATAGTTACATAGACTACACTGGGCTCTGTCTTTAACCCTTGATTTGGAGGAAAATAATGTGAGAACACAGATGAAAAACTGTTTCTGTCTTCCTCAAAAAAAAAAAAAAAAACTGTTTCTGTCTACCTCAATAGATACATAAATAAAATAAATATATATATATGTTATCAGCCACTGGCTGTCTGAAGAAAATATGCTTTGACAACGCCCAAAAAATATCTGAGCACTTGACACACCACAATTAGTCATTCAACAAAAAATTCCCTTAAATTTGTATGAGGTAGTTTTGCCAGATTCCTGTTTGTACTCCACCTATTCGCATGCTCGCAAATTGCCTCGTTGCACGAATAAGAATCCCGTCTATAACCTGACTCAAGATGGAATAATCTGCAGTACAATTATGCCATGATGCCGCACTCATCAGGGCTTGGAAGCCTGCAGGAACACTATTCCCCTTAATCTTGGTCTCTTGCTTTGGAGAAAGAAAGAAGCAAGAATCAGGATAAAGCAGCGGGAGTTATCATCATCATCAGTGCCCCTAGGTACGTAGCAAGCTATAACTCTGCTTTGGGATGTTCTTTATGCTCCATAATTTCGTTTCTTTGCAATGCTTTATCCGTTCATCATTATTACGAATTGTGTCTTTTTGACATGCAGGCAGATGAGGTGATGGTTCTGCTGCCGGAACCAATTCCTTGCTTAATCTTGATCCAAGACCAAGAGCATCTGATGGAAAGTTCGATTGTGGCATGCAGTTGATTTGATTCAGGGAGATCAGATGCTCGGAGTTTATACATCAGAAAGGATGAAAACAAGAATGACATTTTCTGAGAAAGAAAGCTCAGAGCTTGATTGCCCAGCTTAACTGGGACACTGAGTGGCCATAACAGTAACTTCAGCATTGTCATGACGACCATGAGATGGACTACTACTTCAGCTCTGACGGCTGCATGCTTCAAGTTGGAACCGTTGTTCTTCAGATAAACCGAAGAAGTATCGATCCGGGTAAAATAATTTCAGCATCTTTTAGTGATGATCAGCCCTAATTCCTGCCTGCCTGCACAAGTTATTCGATCTCGCAGCACCCAGATAACAACGGTTTTGCGCGCTTTTGGAGACATTCCGTTAATCGCAATCCTTGTGTAAATCAGGGAATTTGTGCGCTCTTATCCTCGTTGTCAAGGGAAGAATAGCAATGAGAAGGTGAGGAGAAGACAGGATTGGTTGTTTTCTGAACCTGCCGAGAGCAGGATTAGCAGTGAGGAGAAGAACCGGAATAATCTGACGTTGGAGGAACAAATGCCTGCACCAGCACACAAAAGAGAGATGCCCTGTGTTTTGTCACTTGACAGTCACAAGCCCTGCCTACCCTACTCAAAATGCAGTCATATATTGATATATGAAAAAATACTAATAAGTACAGAAAGCAGTACAATTTCTTATAAAATCTGCCGGAACAGGCTCGATTCAAAAGGAGCAATTTTGAATCCATGGCACACCTTGTTTATTCCGTTTAACAAATATATATGTGGCCATACATGATCCTACTGTCTTTGATATTTGAGCAGCTCCAAATCCAAAATGAAGAGAACATATTCTATTCTATTCCTACGACACCCTTCCTCTGCAAGCCAACCAAGTCGATCGATCTCCTCCATGAACATGCAGCAGTATAAATCTTCCTTGCTGCCGACTCGATCGACCAAGAACACAAGAGGATAGTACGACTGCGATACCAACCACCTCGGAAGCCATGAGGTACGGCGAGGTGGCGCACTTCAGCCACCCGCAGCACCGGCTGCGGCTGGAGCAGCTGGACACGCCGTTCCGGTGCGACGGCTGCAAGGAGGTCGGCATAGGCGCGCGGTACCGGTGCCCCGTCCTGGCATGCCGCGCCGCCGCCGGCGACCACGACCTGCACCGCCAGTGCGCGCTCCCGCTGTCCCCCGCCGCCACCGCCGCTCCGGCACCCGTTCTACCCGAGGTGCGCGTTCCACTTCCTCGCGCGCGCCCCCGGCGCGCCGGGGACGCGCTACTGCAACGCCTGCGGCCGCGACGTCGCCGGGTTCGTCTACCACTGCCGCGCCTGCGGCTTCGACCTGCACCCGTGCTGCGCCACGCTCCCGCACGTCCTCGACGCCGGCGGAAGCAGGGTCGGCGTGAGGCTGTACCTGCACCCGAAGGCCGAGGCGGCGTGCCACCGGTGCGGGCACCGCGGGCGGAGCTGGACGTACCGGAGCCACTGCAAGAGTTACAGCCTCCACGTGCCGTGCGTGATGGACATGGTCGTCGAGAGCTGGAGCGGCGTCGGCCGCGCGCAAAAGAGCACCGTCGTAGGAAGCTCTGTTGTAGGGAGGAGCGTGTACGAAGGCGCGGTGGCGGCGGGGAGCGGCGGGTACAGGGTGCCGGTGATCCGAGGCGCGGCGAAGAGCAGCCACGGGAGCAGGGAGGGCGGGTGGTCGTCCTACTGGGGGATGAGGAAGGGCAAGGTGAAGCGCTGCTGCGAGATCGCTGGGTTCGCGGCGCAGGTGGTCATCTCCGCGGTGCTCGGCGACCCCACCGCGCTCATCGCCGGCGTCATCGGCTCGCTCATAGCGCGCTGACCGCGCCAGACCAGGGCACTGGTTGACACGACTCACGAGCCGCTGTCCGCTGAACCATGTAAATTACTCCATGTACTGCATGCCTAACCTTACGTGGCGCTGCGTGTAATTATATAACAGGCGTCCACGTCAGTGGGCGTCGAAGTGGACGTCCGTTCTTTTCTCAAGCTTGATGAGCTGAGATCATCACAAACCGACTAACATCGAGACAGTAAGAAAAGTGCATGCACCCATAGAAACACCTTTGGTAATTTGTGGCTAGCTAATTTTAAATTTAGCATCATTAATATTAGGAAGCGACTACACAGTGGTCAATCACTATTTAAATTCAGAGTGGTAGCCTCAAACAAGAAATCATTTCAATTTTTGGAAAGTCGCTGAATTATATTTCGTGTCCGAAAAAAAAAAATAATGCAGTGACATCAGTTTGTTTAGCTTCTATACTGGAAAAAAAAGATCTGCCGTTTCCCAAGATATAAATAAGTGATATATTGAAAAAGCAAGCTCACGAGAGTTAGAAGTGATACATTGAAAAAGCGAGCTCACGATAGTTAGAAACAATTATCACCAAATCCACCAAAAAGATGAAGCAAATGAAATATAATCAAGAGTTGACTGACAGTCTACTTGAGAATCTCATGTGGATTTAATGGTAACCTACTTCTTACATATGTAAGAAACCAATCTTGATAAAGAAAATTATGAAAGTCCAGACTCTTTTGTTCATTTATCTAGCCAATGTAATGCCGAATTAATATTCTGTTCAATTTGTTGAGATTATGTATTAATTTTGCAATATTATGATTAATTATTAGTTAATTCTCATATATAATTTATGAATTATCGTTTAGTTGCATGATAATTCATAAGGGTTGTCAAGTTAGATATAGATAATACTTGTTCGTGATGATCGTAAATGGGCCTTGCAATATAAACGCATTTCGCTGGGCTGGTAAGAGGCCTTCATTTATCGGGCCACTTATATGCTCTCGTAGCGTCTCAACTGGGCCTGATAAAAATCAGACTGATGAGCACTATATCTCGCTTATAGCATAGGCCGACCCACTGGGCTGCTCTTTTTTAACTTTTACTTTTCCTTTCCTTTCCCTTCCTCATTTCTTTTTTTTATTCTTGTTTCTCCAGGGACACAAATATTTTTCTGTCTCTTTTTTATTTTTGTTGACTTCTGGAAATACATAACTATTTGTTTAATCATAAGCCTTTTTTTATTGTGAACCGTTTTTTATTATAGGTGAATAATTTTTAATTATCATGATTTTTATTATGTGTGAACATTTTTTTAATTAATCGTGAACCAATTTTATCGTAGTTGAACACTTTTTAATTTATGGAAATATATGAATGATTTTTTTCGTGAACCATTTTTTATTATAGGAGATCACTTTTTTATTTATCTTCAACCATTTTTATTGTGAACCATTTTTATCGTAGTTGAACACTTTTTTAATTTCTGGAAATTTGTGAATACTTTGTTATTATACGTAAACACTTTTAAATTCATCGTGAACCAAATTTATTATAGATTAACACTTTACAATTATCTTGAACCATTTCATAGTGTGAACCATTTTTCTAAAAGAATGAAACCTTGTTTGAAAACATGAACATTTCTTATGAATAGATGAACATTTTTTTACTATAACTTTGTCTGTTATATCTGGAAAAAATTATGCTTTTAAAATTAAGATAATATTCATAAATTCAAAAATGTTCATGTGTTCAAAAAGTATTCATATATTTTTTCCAAAAATAGGATATGAAAGAAAAATCATATTAAATAATGTAACAAAAATACATAAAAAGAAAATAAAAACAATGGAAAAGAAATAAACATAAAAAACAAAGGAAAAATAAGAACCAAAATGGGCCCAGGTGGTGGAGCGGTGTGGGCGATATAGAGCACGAGCAACCTATGCTCGTGGCCGAGTCGAGCGTAGGACTCACAAAATTACTCTATTAAGTTTCATACTACCCACGTACTTGTGATAAGGTTGCACACGCCCTAGGGGAGAATGGTGCGAGCCAGTATGAGTCCGAGTGCCTGTGGCTCTGACTTTGAACCTGACTCTGTATCGGTGTTGGTAGCTGGCAATTCTACCGAGCATCTCAATTAAAGGAAAGGGGGAGTACCATCTCAAAAAATAGTGGTCATGTATAATTTTTTTTAACCTGAAGGTAATTTTGCCTAATGTTGTGAGTTATGTTTCCATTGTTAACCTAATTAAAATGGTATGCTTACCAAACTTTCAAGAAATAACGTTCACCACCAAGTGTAAACATATATCCACTTGTGGCCTCAATATTAGCACCACTTAGAGCCACTATAACCCTCCGATACTCTTGGATGCCACGTGTAGGGAATGCCACAACTCGTGGTGCCATTTAGGTTGCACATTATTCTCTCAAGAGCATCCAGTGGCCAGCCCACAAATTTGAAACAAAATGACTTGGTCTTTTAGATTGCATTGGACACCCCATTTAGCGAGACGGTAATTCATTTATTCTCATTATTGCATTACCAATAAAAACAATACCTAAAATAGTTCCTTTTAGGTGCACGGAAGAAACACAACATGTATATAATTTCAGATTATGGTCCATAAACGAGAATCCTTTCATCTACATATTTGTTGAAGAAAACCATTTTTGTTCGATCTTAAAATTAATTTTTTTAATGACATTTTTTTTTCACTGCACAACCACCACATCTAGGATGTTACATGCATGTATGTCAATCTAGCATGGACCAGCTTAATCCAAACACCTACTAGGAGCAAAGACCAATAAGTTGGAAAACTAATGCAAAGTGACCCTGCCTACTGTTGCATCTTCTCCTCACCGTATGTTGATATATTATACATTTGTTTTATGAAGAAAATGCATAAGTGGCAAGCAGGAGGACATACTTTTAGCTCACGGGTACCACTTACCCTGATAAACGGGATTATTTTTAGAAATTCAAAAATTGTTTAAAAAATCTGATATTTTTTACGCTTAAAGATTACGAAGTATTGTACTCGTGTAAAAAATTTAGCTCGTAAATAATTCTTAAAGACTTCTGGGCAAAAAAGAGAAATCTCCGACGAATATAGCCCTAGTTTAGGAAAAAAATACGCAGGGTGCAATGAAAGTTAGTTTTTAACGAAATTTTTATACGGGTACAATAGTTGATAATGTTTGCCCGAATGCAGTTTTAGAATTTTCAAACTTTTTAAAATTTCAAATTTATTTTTAAATATCAGTGTATATGGTACCAAGTTTTCCTATTTATTTTTGGCTAGCAGGACTGCATTTTTGTTTTTGTCAGGAGGAAGCAGGACTAGATAGAGGAATTTAGTGCGATACCGAGTGTGTCGGGCCTCGGCACAATTATGAATGTGGATCAAGATTGTTCGGCTTTTGGTGGCCCAACTCACAGGAAATAATCAGTTGGAAATCATATGAACTCTGTGCTGTGTGTGTCTCGAGAAAAAAAAGGCCACGATGCTCTCTGTTCAGTTACAAAGATAATTCTTTTTGCTAGCGAAAATTATCTCCCTGCATCAATTTGTTGAAGGACGGACAGCCGTACTGGTGGTAGTGGTGGTGAAATGAATGCTGCATTTGGCGATCGATAATAAATCATGCCACCAACCATGGTTGTAGCCACGGTGGAGCTTCGCACTCGGCTCAACCCTACCAATGATGCGCCGCTGCTTCACTTCCCCTCGCTACCATGTGCACGCCACTTCCTACTACGCACTGACACGCTGAGAAATCTCGCACAAGCAGGGAGCGAGGAGGCACGAACGCCATGCGCGCGCTCCGGCCACCGCCGCCGCCAGGCGGTTCGCCGGCACCGGCGCCCTCTCCGTCCCCGTACCAGTCGCCGGCGCCGTCCCCGGGAGCGGCATTTCAGGGCGGCATCATCAGCTCGCCGCCTTCTCCATCTGCGGTCGGGTCGCCGGGACCGGAGCCTGTGCCTGCGCCCGCGCCGGAGCCTAATGCGGTGCTGGCGTTCGCGGGCTCGCGGCGAGGCGGAGCAGGCGGCATGAGCCCGCCGCTCATCGCGATGCTGGCGGTGGTCGGTGCGGCGCTGCTGGTGGTGCTGTACGCGCGGCTGGCCAGGCGCGTGTTCCGGACCGTCCGGCGGCGTTGGCGCGGGTGGCAGCGGCGGCGGCGGATGCTGCTCATCACGCTCGCGGGCGGCGGCTCCTCCCCGGCGAACGACTCCTTCGCGTCCTTCACCACCTACGACAACTTCTACCACACCTTCTCGCCGTACGGCCTGGACGACGCGGCCATCAAGTCGCTGCCCTCGGCGCAGTTCCTCTCCGCGGCGGCTCGCGCGAGCGCCGGCGCCCGCGACTGCGCCGTGTGCCTGCTGGAGTTCGCCGACGGCGACGAGCTCCGCGCGCTGCCGCTCTGCGCGCACGCCTTCCACGCCGACTGCATCGACGTCTGGCTCCGCGCGCACGCCAACTGCCCGCTCTGCCGCGCCGCCGTCGCGCTCCCGGCCCCCGTCGCCTCCCCGCTCCGCTCCGCGCGCCGCGTGCGGCCCAGCCTCGACGACCTCCTCTTCTTCCACCCCGTCCCTCCGCCGCCGCCGCCTGCTGCCCCCGACGCGCTGCCGGAGATCACGCCCGCCAGTCCCGATCGGCAGCTCAACCCGAGGGACTTCCTCCTCAAGCGCTCCTACTCCTTCGGCTTCGAGCGGAACATCGCCACGGAGGCCACGTCCACGGCCTCCCCTACCTGGCGATACCGCCTCGGCGGCGCAGGCGGAGACGGCGCCAGCGGCCGCGGCCGAAGCTTCTGGAGCAAGCGCTGGCCGTCCCCGTTCGGCGGCTCCGCGGCGGCAGCCCGTGTCTTTTCGTTCCGCTCCGCCGCCGCCGGCAAGTCCTCCCCATTCGCCCGGCGCCGCCCAGCCGCCCCGGCAGCAGGCGGCTTCTTCATGTCCCTCTCCTCCGAGCCGCCGTCAATGCTCGCCGCTGGGAGGCGGAGCAACCGCGCGTCCAGCCGGCTGCGGTGCGGGGACCCCGAGGCGCTGCTCTCGCCGGACCGGCTCAGCCGCTGACCCCAAGAAAAGAAAAAAACCTCCCGCCGCCGGCCGGTGAAGTGACACGACCTCGCGCGCCGTCGTGGTGGACCTGCGCGCGTGGACAGAGAGGGTGGGGGGCAGCCTTAATGGCGCGTTAAATGCGCGGCCTGCCGAAGTTTTAATGGCGGGAGGACGAGGAGTGTCCTTTTCTGTGCACGCCTCGATGAGTTTGAAAATCGTCAACTGTAGAATTTTGACCAAATTGTACGTCTACCGCGAGGTCGTTGCGGTAAAAAACCTGAACCGGTTTGGTGGCCGCCTGAGCCGTCCGATCAGAAAACGAACGGCTCTCGCCGACGACGCTGATTGACCGGAGCGTTCGTTTTCTCGCCGGACAGCTCATAGCTCCCTGTAAGTTGTAGACACGAGTGAACCATCGTTTTAGTGTGTGTTTTTCTGCTGATGATGATTCTGTTAGTAGTGCGTTTTGAATTAAGAAATTCTCATCTGGTTTGTACAATATACTCTTATATTCACGAATACTCGCTGTTGCTTCCTTATTTACATGTGAAGTTTTTTTGCGAAGGATGTGAGAATTGTTTATTGTTTTGCTCCCAAGCTTGCATCTAAAATAGTTAAAATGCACAAAATATTATGAAATCCAAAATGTATCTACGACATTAAAATTGTGGATTTATGTGCAACAATTTAATTTATAGGTCGCAGAAAAGATGTGGTGATATATGATAGCAAACCGCACTGCATGGATGCGATTCTATATCACCATGTTCTTATCTATGCATCCAACTTATCACTGGAAATGGATTCCTAGAATTTTGCAGTTTCATAGTGCTTCCTCTCCGTATGCTCACTCACATGATTTCTTGGTGGGTTTTTTAAATTTTGTAACACGAGTCCTTATTATTCTATAAAAACAAACTGATCAATCGGGTTTAGACCATCGTTTAGTGATCTCTATATTTCAAATTTATTAGATATTCATTTACAAGGTTTCAAAATTTCAAAGATGTATCTACAATATTTAAAATGCGGATTTATGCGAGAAGCTGTTTTTACTTGTAGTTTGTAGAAAAGAGGCGGTGATCACCATATTCTTATATGTGTATCCAACTTATAAGTGTGAATGGTTCCCTGGAATTTTGCAAATTCATAGTGCTTCCTCTCATATACTCACTCATGTGATTTCTTGGTCTATTTGTTTTTGAAATGTTTAACATGAGTCTGTATTATTTTGAGGAAGATCAGTCGGGTTTGGAATTTGGAGCATAAAAAAATGGAGAGTCTATTTGACACTCAACGGTTTTTCATTTCGCCATAAGTCATTTTCCTTACAATCATAAGATGAGGCGTGGACATTCGATTGTTTTCTTTGAGTAATAAAATATATGTTTTCTTTGAGTGATAATATTCTTTATGCGAGTTTTCCATACAGTTTCATGGTTTAAAAAAAAGTTACTCTGATTTTCATGGTACGATGCGACGATTTGATGACGCCAAATATATCATTGACTCACCAGTTTCATTACAAATAATTTATGAAACTCGAGACATTATGATTTTAGACTAATCGGTCAGTGTAATTTTAGGTCTGGGTGAGTACAAGCTAAGTTAAGGGTTATATGTTTCTAAGGCCATAAGCTTAAGAAGGATCCAAGGATTTAAAACAATTTGATTTCTCTTCACTTTTATGAAATGTACATAATGCCGTCGTTCTCACCTAAGCCTTGTGCAGGATTGGTGTGGATCCAATGGTTCTAGGACATCCTTGCCCCATCTTAAACTGAGGCACTGTTTGGCTGATCTTGTGAGACACAAAGTCTGGTGAAATTGGGTCATTGACACGTGTGATTCACATGCCAGTGACTCAGTTTCGCCAAAAAGTTCAAGTCAGCGAATCTCAATCCCTTCCCTTGACCCCTACTTTTTGGTCGACTTTCAGAATTTTTAACACAAGTGTTTATTATTCTGAAGAAACAAAGTGATCAAGCGGGTTTGTACTTTGGAGAGAAACTTAACTATATATTGTACTGTGATTTCTAAAATACGACGCTGAAGACCCCAAATCTAACATTGACTCACCAATTTCATTACGTACTAATAATTTATGTTTTTTCAGCTGTCACAGAATGCTATGTGGACAGTAGTTTTGTCGTGCATTGCTGCTCTCTGCGCTGACCCGTACGGCTCTTTGCTTGCGTTTGCGTGAGTCCAGACCAAACTGGTTCGCAAAACGAAACCTGCGGCGCTGTCACGGCAGTGGCACAGTCGAGCGACGCACGCGTCGGCAGACGGGCCCCACGGTGGCAGTTGGAGTTCCGGATCTGGACGTGGAAGCGCGACGTGCGGGGCGGCGTTAATCGGGCTGTCGCGGAAAAGGGGTGTGGGCCGGCCGGGACGTCGACAGGGTGGACCTGGGCCCTGTCCCATGAGGTAACGCGCGCGTGTGGCCCAGCTCCAGCGCAGTTTGGTTGTGCGCTGCCGCCGCCATTAATTCCGGGACCTCCTTTTTTCTTGAGAGAGAGAACAGCAGAAGCTTAATTAGATAATGTTCATGGGGATACAAAGATGATCCGGAGGATCCATTAGCCAAACATGGCGCCCAAGCTCTAATGATGTAGCTTATCTAGCAAGTCGATGCGCCTCCCCATTCGCTTCTCGCCGCTCGTGACCATAGCTGGTCTCGTGAAACTGTGCTTGCAATATCACGTAAGATCATACAATGAAACCCACAACTCTTCCCGGAGTTGATCTCCATGATAACTGACAGGCAGTCCGATGCAATCTTCAGATTCTGCAGCTGCAAATCTTCGGCCAAAACCAGGCCTTCTCTACACGCCAGTGCTTCCAACATTGTTGGCTCTGTGATACCATCAAAGACGACTGCCGACGCGCCCAGAAAAACGCCCTTATCATCTCGACAGACCACCCCAACTGCACCTCTCGCTCTGGTCTTTGCAGCAGCGCCATCAACATTCAGTTTCATGACTCAAGTGGGCGGAGCAATCCACGTACCAGAAGCTGGTATGCCTGCCACAGGTTGACTCGGAAGAGTCCCTCGTATCCAGTCAAGCTCTGAGATATATTTCTTGATGAACATATGCGTTGATAAAGGGCTTTGGAACTCCTCCTCATGGATGGCCTTGCGCCTTGCCCACCATATTGCCCAAAGACTAACCAGGATGTGCACAAAGGTCTTCTGGTCAAGCGTATTACAGAGCGAAAGCAGCCAAAGTTTTGGGTCCGACGTCGCATCCATGATCACTAGATCAACAACTTCATCATCCATTAGTACCCAAACCGACCTGGCCATATTGCAATTGATCAGAGAATGCCTCCAATCATCCTCGACCGCACTGCACAGCGGGCATGTAGCAAGAGTGGCCATATGACGACGAACTCGCTCCTGACCCATAGGTAGCGACGAGCGCGCTAGCCTCCACACAAAAATTCTCAGTTTTGATGGAACCTTTGTTTTCCAAAGCTTTTTCCATTGTTTCTCTTGATCTTCAGAATTCGATGAAGCTGATCTCCCCTCAAGCCAGTCCAAGCGTGTCTGTCTTGTTGTGTCTGTCTTGTTGCAGCTAACATCTTGTATGCTGAGCGTACTATAAAAGTCCATTCTTTTCATGATGCCAGGCCCAAAATTCCTGTTGTGAAGTGTGGCTTATCGGTATCTGCTTCACAATTTCAGAATCCATTGGTAATAGACATTGGTCCAACCTGGAAGGATGGCGTGGAATAACACGTTCGCTGGGAGACCCCAAGTGTAAGGTGTGAAGCAATGTAGCAACAAGTTTTCCCTTGATTACAAAACTAAGGTTATCGAACCAGTAGGACTTGGAGAAGGCTTCGGAAAGGTGACAATGGCAATGGTGCCAGAAACTTTATAGCGTGTTGACGTGGACCTGCGCACACACCAACAAACTAATTTGCCCCAACGAAACAGAGAGGATGTCAATCCCTCCGGCTTGCTGAACACAAAGGATTAAAAGTATGGTGGAAAATAATATGAGAGCAAAAATGACCAGCGAGCAAATGACTAGGAAAAGTTATTAAAACGGTTGTAAGCAATGTAGGAAAATAGGACCGGGGTCCACAGTTCACTAGTGGTGTCTCTCCAAGAGATAAACGTGTTGGGTAAACAAATTACAGCGGGGCAATTGACAAACATGGGCGCAACACAATACTATCATGACACTAGGTTCACCGTTTCATTTAATATGGGCATTACGTCAAAATACATAGACCGTTATCCAACTGCATCTATGACTAATAATCCACCCCGGGATCGCTATCCAGCATGTCACCCGAAAGTATTAAGTTGCAAGCAACAGATAATTGCAATAAGCAAGGTGCGTAATGTAAGCAATGAGTACAACATAAATCAAGAAACACTGCTGTTTTATCCCTAGTAGCAACAGCACATCTCAAGTTCTAATCGTTTCTGTCAACTCGAGCTCGAACAAGAGAGGCATGAACCCACTATCTAGCATAAATACTCCCTCTACTGACACAATTAATTACTTCGGCCAAAGCATACACAAGCATCGGAGAGCATGCAAGATCCTAAATAAAACATATCAAAGCTAAATTGAACAATAATGTCAAGACTCCATAATTCATCGGATCCCCACAAACACAACACATAGTATTACATAAAGATGATCCTAATCTTGTAGGCAGCTCATAAGATCTAAACAATGGAGCACAAAGGAGAAGAGACAACCATCTAGCTACTGCCATGGACCCGTAGTCCCGTGGTGGACTACTCACGCATCACTTCGGAGGCAGGCATGGTGGTGTAGATGCCTCCGGTGATGATCTCCCCCTCTGGCAGGGTGCTGGGAAGAGTTCCAGAACCCTCCCGATCTAGGGTTGGCGACGGCGGCGGCCTCAGAACTTTTCTGGAAAATATGATCGGGTGTCGAGGGATTCCGGAACGAAGGCAATTTATAGGCGAAAGGGCGGCGTCAGAAGCTTCGTGAGGCGAACAGGTGGGGCCCAGGCGCGGTCCACCCTAGGCCGCGCCTTGGGGTCGTCTGGGGGCTGTGGGCCCCCCTGCTGGCGCCCTCCTGGCTCCGTCTTTGTTTCTTTGTAAAAATAATGCATGTAAATTGGCAGCTTATTCCGAGAAAATTCCCCGACTAGCTTTTCTGAAACAAAAAGACAGCAAAAACAGGAACTGGCACTAGGCATCTGATACCCGATGACGTAGTTACCTGCGTCAAAAGAATATGGGTTGGGTTGAGACTCCAAATGCAGAGTGTGTAGTAAGTGGAAGACGTGTTTTCCCCACGAGGGGTGACTCGAGGGTTTAATATCGAACTCTCGGGGAATCAATAGTGAAGATTTATCTTTCCTTTCCTTCTTTTGGTTACCTACAAAACAAAGTAAATGTTTTGGGTCCTCAACCTCACCTAGTGGTTGTCAAGCACAAGGTGTGAGAATG
This sequence comes from Poa pratensis, assembly GCA_947311845.1. Classification (NCBI taxonomy): domain Eukaryota; kingdom Viridiplantae; phylum Streptophyta; class Magnoliopsida; order Poales; family Poaceae; genus Poa; species Poa pratensis. The sequence continues at coordinate 15,770,556 of CAMZMU010000010.1, forward strand.
ATATCAAGATAATATGCAATGCAAACAAGAAATAAATATGCAGTGGTGGTAAATAAATATGCAAGGATGGTGGTAGCAATGATAAATGATATTTTTGGGTTTTATATGGTGAATGCAAGACGGTAAAGTGTTTTTGTATTTTCGGATTTTTAAATGGCAGAAAATGGTAGATGGATACAAGTTGTTGGAAAGGTGTTTCTTATGATTGACCGGGGTTCATGGTTTCACAAATGCACTCTCTCTTAAATAAAGTGGTAGACAATGTAACACTAGAGTTGACACATGAGATTGCAACACAACAGTTTAATGACAAGTTATAATTATATGGGCATCGCGTCCTAACATAGAGACCTTTTGGTTATTAGTCTCTCTTATACTCCACCAAGATGCGAACTAAATCATAACACCTCAGTAATTAAGATAACTCAGAGTATAGCATTAAGTATCATGACATGAAGTTAAAATAAGAACATGCTAGATCTAGTCATGGAGTAGTGGCAATGGTCACACCCACATCTCCGGTAGCATGGTATTTCTTTTTATCCCTAGTGAGGCAACAAAGTAAGGTAGAGATACCCAAGTGGATCGCAGAACTTTCTCTCACGTTCACTGCACTAGCCACCCCCGTTACTCCAACTAATGCACACGTTCCCCCTCACACGCTCTCATACACAAGTTTGATCAGAACAAGTAAACAAGAACGGGGTACATAATATGCATCTACTTTCATAGCTGAAACAAAACCATTGCAATCTCAAACATATATTAACTCATAAAAAGATCCACCACAAAGGTATTACATAGATGACCATAATCATGTTCAGCAGCTCATACGGTACTAATTAGTGAAGCTCAAGAGAGAGAGATACATAAGTTACTTCCACAAACCCATAGTCTAGAGGTGGACTACTCCCTCTTCATCATGGAGACGGTGGAGAAGTCGTTGGAGAAGATGGAGACCACGCCGGCAGCGCCCCGCCGGAGTTTTCCCCCTCCAATCTGCAACTCCAGGTCTCTGTTTCGTGGTTTCTGTGTTTCGGCGGCGCTCCTTCTAGAGAACGTCGGGGGGCTATTTTTATAGTCGGTTTTAGGCCAAAACCGAGTCGGTGGAGGAAAGATCGACGGCAACGGAGCTCCGAGGCCCAAAATAGGGGGTCCCACGCAGCCCAGGTACCTGGCCGCGTGGGCCCACTTAACTTCGGCCTCCGACTTCCTTTCGTGCGCTTCCTTGGCTCCTACGCTTTGTTCCTTACAGAAACTGATGCCCGTAAAATATTAGGTCATTTGGGCGTCGTTTGGGTCCCTGAAACATTAAAATATAGAAAACCGGGTTTTCTGACTGTGCAGGGTTAATTCCATAAAAATAGGAAACATACCAAATATTCCCAAAATCATTATAAAATAGTGATATAACCCTTATATGATGCAAATATGACTGGAATATAAGTAAAATAATGCAAAGTTTATGTATGCATTTTACATGCATCAACATCCCCAAGCTTAACCCATACTCGTCCTCGAGTATGAAGGTGATAAAACTAACATGGACTTTGCATTTTAATACTATCAAAGGATATCAAAGATGATTACTATTGCTACATAGAGTCAAATGATTCATTCTTAAAAGGAGTAGCAATGCAAGATAGTTTATGAAGTGATATCAAGTATTCAATACAAGGATGTTCAATGATAATTCACAAAGTGTAACATAAAAGAAAGTACTATGGACCACATGTATGCATAATGAAAAGAAAGAACATCCTATAATGGCCATAGAGTATTGATGAAAATTTGAATATAAAAGGTGGACACTTTGGAAAGATATATATGGGTAGAGGTAAACTATGAATAAGTTTCATCTAACTTCTGAACTTCTCTACTTAAGTTAATGATTGTAATGTGGTAATCCTTGGTGTCAAGCTCTCATTCCTCTATCATAGCATCTTGAATGATTAAGTTTAAAGTGAAAGCAAATATAAGTAGTGTGCTTGACAAAGTACAGGTTGAAAGTCTCATGCCCCTTGAATACAAGTACATACTCCATGTGTTACTCAACTTGGGAAACAAAGCAAGTTCAAGTTAAATATCATTGTAAGTAATAATAGTATCATTAAGAGCGTCAACTGGGGTACCTCTTGTCCCAGGATATGGAACAAGCCCATATCAAAATGACAAGGCAAACAAACACAATGAACAATCTCAACACCCTTTTTATTTACCATTAGATAGCTTTTTATTGTAAGGTGTATCACAGAAGGTTCACCATAGCATGTATGTAAATTTCCACCATGAATGATGCATGGCTTAGATTAGCGGCCCAGGCGTCTCTCTAACCATTTATACAAACTCATTTAAACCTACTTCATTTCCACATTTATTTCACCCATGGTAAGCATCCATAAGCAAAAGTACATGATATCAACTAAATGAAATGAAGTGTATGTTGAAAGCTTGCCATGTGACAGCACATATGAGCTAACTCTCAACCAAAGACATTTGTCAAGCCCACAACATCATAATTTTAATCACAATGTGTCATGTTTTATCTATGCTATGAAAGTAAAGTGTGCATCAAGTTCGAGAGAGCTCTATAACCAACTTTTCCCATAACAATCAACAACGTAAGCATTTTCATTCAGAGGTATAGATAACACAAATATCATGATAAACATACTCGGAATAGCATAAAGCTAATAGGTAGATATGGTGTACTCACTGGAAAAACTTTGGTTGAAGGTGTAGTGTCCATAGAACTAACCAATCCATGTTAAACAAAGTAAACTAACATTCAGCATCAAAACATGAATAAAAGATAGCTCTTGATAAAATACTTGCAAATTATTACTCATTAACAAGCTCATGAATCATGCAACTATATGTATATTTTAAAATCAACTCCAACATCCCTTTTCCCAATCTAATAATAGCATCCAACATAAATCAACCCAAATTTCCAGTAGCTCTCTCATATATAAATGATAGTGTGGTGGTCTCACAAAATAAAAATCAAACCAAAACAAACAAAAAGACGCTCCAAGTTTATGCGATAAAGTGTTTCGATCGAAAAACAGAAGTTAGACGTGTGCAAACCGAGAGTGTGTAGGTCCAGTGGGGTTGTCTTCACATCCCCAAGCTTATGGTCTTCACCATCCTTGGATAGCTCTTGGTGCATCTCCTCTAATCCCTGTGAAAAAACTTCAAAACACCGTTTCTCCCATTTCTTTTTCTGTGGGGTGCATTAGTAGTGATAAACAAATAGATTTCTTGCTGCATATAATCCTTGAACAAAAATTCATATGGATGTCCAGAAAGTGTATAATGTTGTATGCCTACTCATAAACTCAATTGGATAAAAAAGATTCAAGTTAAAAGTTCAAAGCATGCATCAAACAAAATGGGACAGAATCTGTCCAGAAAAAAGCAGCAGCAAAACATATTTTTCTACCCTGCTAAACTTTGTCGACAAATTCCGAAAACATTCATGAATACAGAGGATGAAAAGTTGCAACTACAGTTCAAATATGAGCTCATTCGGAGTTACATAATAAGAATTAAAAATCATACCGTGCACAGATTCGTGCAGGAATAAAATCTCCGAACGCTATAAGCAACTCCTTCAAACCAAAATGAGTAAGACTTGGCACTTTATTAAAAATTCCAGAAACTAAACTAAACACAAAGTCTCTTGTTATAGCAAGAGGACAAAAAAAAAATCAGAAATAAAAACAACCGGGTTGCCTCCCGTAAAGTGCTTTCTTTATAGCCATATAGCTAGGCTTCTTACTTGATGTTTATAGAGGACGAAGCTCATGAGGGAGCTTGAATGATGTGCACCCTCTTCCTTGGGAAGTTTTCCATGCACTTCTTGTGTGGAAACTGAAACTTCACATTCCCTTCTTTTGAATCAATGACAGCACCTGTAGTACGAAGAAAAGGTCTTCCAAGAATAATTGGACTAGAGGTTTTATTCCCCATATCCATGATTAGAAAATCAACAGGCACAAATGTCATATGTAACTCTACCATAACATCACTTACTTTTCCTAAAGCATGTTTAATGGAATCATCAGCAAGTGCAAGTTCAATAGAGCATTTTTCAAGATTTTTCAATTCAAGTATATCATATAGTTCTTTAGATAAAACAGAGACACTAGATCCTAGATCAAGTATAGTATGGTGTGTCTCTTTTCGAATGGTTACTAGGACTTTGGGAATCCAAATATCCCCAAGTTTAGGTGGTATCATAGCCTCTTGGTTGTACCTAGCAATCTTTTCTTTCAAGACATGATTAGCAATATAAGAACCAAAACCAGCTTGGTTAGAGTTGATGGAAGTATCACTTGCAAATTTTTGTAAGATAGATATTAATTCATGCAAGCTACAATTCTCTAAATCAAGCAATGGATCCTTTACTTCACTAAGCATTTTAACTTCCTCAACTTTTCTCTCTTTCTCATGAATATGTTCCCGAGTTATCAAGTTCAACAAACTAGGACTTACTTCATAACTATCAGCTTTTATCTCAGTTGTGGCAATGGGCCTAGCAATAAATTGATCATTTGGAGTATTTGTGTAATCACACAACTTAGTTCTTTCTCCCATTGTAGCAAGTTTTTATGTGTTTTTTAATTTTTTATGCAAAACTGAAAATAAAATGACACTAAATGATGCAAACCGAAATAACAAATGCAACACAAAATGCAAAACTGAAAATAAATATGCAAACCGAACTTAAAAATGCAAGACAATGACAAAACAAGATAAATTGCTTTGAAGGTAAAGATGGATAAGATGATGCTCACGTAGGTGCAACCTCCCCAAGCTTAGGTGTTAGCACAAGTTGGTGATGAAGTTGACTTGGTGAGATATCCTTGGATAAACCCGGCGCCACAAAACAGAGCTAGTGCAGGGGACCCTCGGATAAATCTTTCAGCAATGATTCCCCGGCAACGGCGCCAGAAAACTATCTTGATACCCGATGACGTAGTTACCTACGTCAAAAGAATATGGGTTAGGTTGAGACTCCAAGTGCAGAGTGTGTAGTAAGTGGAAGACGTGTTTTCCCCACGAGGGGTGACTCGAGGGTTTAATATCGAACTCTCGGGGAATCAGTAGTGAAGATTTATCTTTCCTATCCTTCTTTTGGTTACCTACAAAACAAAGTAAATGTTTTGGTTCTCAACCTCACCTAGTGGTTGTCAAGCACAAGGTGTGAGAATGATATCAAGATAATATGCAATGCAAACAAGAAATAAATATGCAGTGCTGGTAAATAAATATGCAAGGATGGTGGTAGCAATGATAAATGATATTTTTGGGCTTTATATGATGAATGCAAGACGGAAAAGTGTTTTTGTATTTTCGGATTTTTAAATGGCAGAAAATGGTAGATGGATAAAAGTTGTTGGAAAGGTGTTTCTTATGATTAAAAATGGACCGGGGTTCATGGTTTCACAAATGCACTCTCTCTTTAATAAAGTGGTAGACAATTGAACACTAGAGTTGACATATGAGATTGCAACACAACAGTTTAATGACAAGTTATAATTATATGGGCATCACGTCCGAACATAGAGACTTTTTGGTTATTAGTCTCTCTTATACTCCACCAAGATGCGAACTAAATCATAACATCTCCGTAATTAAGATAACTCAGAGTATAGCATTAAGTATCATGACATGAAGTTAAAATAAGAACATGCTAGATCTAGTCATGGAGTAGTGGCAATGGTCAGACCCACATCTCCGGTAGCATGGTATTTCTTTTTATCCCTAGTGAGCCAACAAAGTAAGGTAGAGATACCCAAGTGGATCGCAGAACTTTCTCTCACGTTCACTGCACTAGCCACCCCCCGTTACTCCAACTAATGCACATGTTCCCCCTCACACGCTCTCATACACTAGTTTGATCAGAACAAGTAAACAAGAACGGGGTACATAATATGCATCTACTTTCATAACTGAAACAAAACCATTGCAATCTCAAACATATATTAACTCATAAAAGGATCCACCACAAAGATATTACATAGATGACCGTAATCATGTTCAGCAGCTCATACGGTACTAATTAGTGAAGCTCAAGAGAGAGAGAGAGATACATAAGTTACTTCCACAAACCCATAGTCCAGAGGTGGACTACTCCCTCTTCATCATGGAGACGGTGGAGAAGTCGCTGGAGAAGATGGAGACCACGCCGGCAGCGCCCCGCCGGAGTTTTCCCCCTCCAATCTGCAACTCCAGGTCTCTGTTTCGTGGTTTCTGTGTTTCGGCGGCGCTCCTTCCAGAGAACGTCGGGGGGCTATTTTTATAGTCGGTTTTAGGTCAAAACTGAGTCGGTGGAGGAAAGATCGACGGCAACGGAGCTCCGAGGCCCAAAAGAGGGGGTCCCACGCGGCCCAGGTACCTGGCCGCGTGGGCCCACTCAATTTCGGCCTCCGACTTCCTTTCGTGCGCTTCCTTGGCTCCTACGCTTTGTTCCTTCCAAAAACTGATGCCCGTAAAATATTAGGTCATTTGGACGTCGTTTGGGTCGCTGAAACATTAAAATATAGAAAACAGGGTTAATTCCATAAAAATAGGAAACATACCAAATATTCCCAAAATCATTATAAAACAGTGATATAACCCTTATATGATGCAAATATGACTGGAATATAAGTAAAATAATGCAAAGTTCATGTATGCATTTAAATGCATCAACATCTTGTTAATAGGTTAGTTCCATAAAAATGTGCCAAAATGATATAAAAGCATTATAAAAGCATGTGGCAATGATATATAATATGCATGGAACAACCAAAAATTATAGATACGTTTGAGACGTATCACCAGGTTCTCGTGGTCGCACAAATAAGCTCGGATACATACCGTGGTGGGTTTTGAGTGGTAGAGCAAACAGGCCTCAGCTTAAAGTCTCTCGACAGCCAATTATCCTCCCAGATGTTAGTTGATCTCCCATCCCCAATCCTCCTAATTAGCCCGATCTGTAGCACATCTCGGCCTTCACATAGAGCACGCCAAATTTGGGAGGGATTGCTTCCCACGGGGGCATGCAGTACATCAGTTGAGGGAAAATACACTGCTTTAAGAATTCGTGCACTTAAAGAATTTGGCTGAATCAGAATCCGCCAAACTTGCCGAGCTAACAAAGCGAGATTGAATAACTCAATGTCTCGGAACCCCATCCCTCCTTGGTATTTCGGCATTGCCATAGATTCCCAGGACACCCAGGCAGTTTTCCTTTCACCCTTCTTACTACCCCACCAAAATTTCCGAATAAGAGAAGTAATATGCTGACATAGCCCTCGTGGCAATTTGAACAACGCCATTGAGTAGGTAGGGATTGCTTGAATTACATATTTGATCAGGATCTCCTTACCACCACTCGACAGCAACCTCGCCATCCACCCCTGTACTCTCTTCCACACTCTATCCTTCAAATATGCAAAAACTCCTTTCTTTGATCTCCCTACATCAGATGGAAGGCCTAGGTATTTCTCATTCAAAGATTCAACTTGCACATTCAGTGTTGTTTTAATTTCTGATCTCACCTGATTAGAGACCTTCTTCCCAAAGAAAATAGAAGACTTATCATGGTTAACCCTTTGACCCGAGGCATTACAATATATATCAACAATACTCTTCAGTTTACTCGCCTCCACACTCGAAGCTTTGCAACACAGGAGACAATCGTCTGCAAAAAGTAAATGATTCACCTCACGTGTCGTTGCTGCCACCTGAATGCCCTTCAAATCACCAGCCCTGAGTGCATCCTTCAAGAGGCACGATAGGCCCTCCGCAGCCAAAAGGAAAAGAAACGGCGACAAAGGGTCACCTTGGCGTAATCTCCTTGTTGGCTTAAATTCTTCGGTTCGGCTACCATTAAACAACACTGAAAAAGTCACAGACCGAGTCCCTCTCATCACAGTTTCCACAAAGGCTTGAGATAAACCAATCTTCTTCATAATGGCTTCCAAATAGACCCATTCAATGCGATCATAAGCTTTTTTCATAACTATTTTCAGAGCACAATGTCCATTCCTCTTACTTCTGTTGTGTTTCATAAAATGCAAACACTCGTATGCCGTAATGACGTTGTCAGTGATCAATCTACCTGACACAAAAGCCGATTGCTCTTCTGAAATAATCTCTGGGAGGATCTGCTTCAACCGATTAGCAAGTACTTTGGATGCGATTTTGAAAACCACATTGCACAAGCTAATTGGACGGTATTAAGACAGAGAAGTAGGGTTTTGTACCTTGGGAATAATAACGATGAATGTTTTATTAATTTCCTCCGGGGAGTCCACTCCATTAAGCATCCGAATCACAATATCACTGATCTCATCACCACACAACTGCCAGTGTTTCTGAAAGAAGTGGGCTGGGTACCCGTCCGTACCCAGAGCCTTTGTTGGAAACATTTGAAACAAGGCAGCCTTCACCTCTTTTGCAGTATACAGAGCGTTCAAAGATTCATTCATGTCACTCGTGACCTTACAAGGTACATGCGATAGCACCTCTTCGATCCCTATCACTACTTCAGAAGTATAGAGATCCTCAAAAAATTCACGCATGTGTTGCTCCAAATCCGACGGCCTCGCACAAACCGTCCCATCCTCTTTAACTAAGCGGGTGATACGATTCTTCTTCTTTCGGCAACTCGCCTTTTGGTGGAAAAACTTCGTATTTTTGTTCCCCTCGCTTATCCATTGTACTCTCGCCCTCTGTTTCCACATCACTTCTTCACGATAACTAAGCTCCACAATCCGCTGTTCAACTTTTTTCTCTTCATATGTTGGAACAACCCTCGCTGGTACAGCACGCATCTCCTGTAGTTTTTTGCGCAAAACCCTTAGTTCAGTTCGGACATCACCAAATGTACTGGTACCCCATCCCGCGATTGCCCTAGCTGTCCTGTTGAGCTTGTCATGCAATTCCGGGACCTCCTGTGCATTGCCTTCAGGCGATGCTATTGGCCTCCGTCGCCTGAAGGCAGCCCCTTCATGGGCCGGATTTACAGCGACCCAATACAAAAAGTACGGTTTCTGTTTTCGTTTTTTTTCTGTTTTCAAATCTGATCAAATTATGAACTTGAAAAAGTTTGAAAATCAGAATAAATTTCACAATTTGAATAAAATTTTAAAACCTGAACAATTGTTAAAATTTGATTTTTTTAATCTAAACAAATTATATAAACAAAATTCAAAATTTTAACAATTTCGAAATATGAAAAAAAATCAAAATCTTAACAATTTTGAAATATGAACAAATTTCGAAATCTGAACAGTTTTCGGAATGTGAACAATTTTTGAAACCTGAACAAAATTTGAAAATCCGAACAATTTCGAAATCTGTAAAAATATTTATCGAAATTCTAAAAAAATCGGAAAACAAAACAAACAAATTTTAAAACCTGGACAATTTTTAAAATTTGAACAGATTTTAAATATGAACAAATTTCAAAATCTGAAGTTTTTTCAAACCTGAACAAATTTCAAAATATGAACAAATTTCAATATCCGAACAATTTTGAAATATGAACAAACTTCGAAATCTGAACAATTTTCAAATGTGAACAATTTTTGAAACCTGAACAAATTTCGAAAATGCGAACAATTTTAAAATCTGAACAAATTTTGAAATCTGAACAAATTTCGAAATCTGAACAATTTTCGGAATGTGAACAATTTTCGAAATCTGAACAAAATTTGAAAATCTGAACAATTTCGAATCTGTAATTTTTTTCTTCCGAAAATCTGAAAAAAATCAAAAAACGAAACAAACAGGAAAAGAAAACACCAGAAAAGAAAACAGAAAAAAGAAGAAAATAAAACAAAGAAGAAAAGGAAAAACGAAAAGACCCGTTAAACGGGCCAGCCCACTAGCGGGATCCCTTCAGGCGACGGGATTGTTTTGCATCGCCGCGGGCGATGTATAGGAATTGCCATTAATTCTTCAGCTAGTCACGCACGCTGACTCATTTCCGCTGAAAGCAAAACAGACAAAGTTACTGATACGTCTCAAACGTATCTATAATTTTTGATGTTCCATGCTTGTTTTATACCAATTGCTACATGTTTTGCATCTACTTTATATCACTTTTATACATTTTTTGGGACTAACCTATTAACAAGATGCCGAAGTGCCAGTTCCTGTTTTCTGCTGTTTTTGTATTCCAGAAAAGCTAGTCTGGAAATATTCTCGGAATTGGACGAAACTACACGGGAGTCCCTATTTTACCAGAACACATCTGACGGACCAAAGAGGCGACGGAGAGGGCCACGTGGGCCCCACACGTGGCCAGGGCGCGGCCCCCCCTCTGCCGCGCCCTGGGGTGGTGTGGGCCCCGGCCTCTCCAGCCGCCGCCCTTTCGCCTACTTATTCCCCCCGACGCGAAAACCCTAAGTACCTGAGCAAATATCCACGAAAAGTTCCAGAGACGCCGCCGTCGTCAACCCTAGCTCGGGAGGGTTCAGAACCTCTTCCCGGCACCCTGCCGGAGAGGGGAATCGTCACCGGAGGCTTCTACATCGCCATGCCTGCCTCCGGAGTGATGCGTGAGTAGTTCATCCTTGGACTACGGGTCCATAGCAGTAGCTAGATGGTTGTCTCTCCACTTTGTGCCATCATGTTTAGATCTTGTGAGCTGCCCTACATGATCAAGATCATATTATTGTAATGCTACATGTTGTGTTTGCTGGGATCCGATGAATATTGAATATTATGTCAAGTTGATTATCAATCTATCTTATATGTTATTTAAGATCTTGCATGCTTTCCGTTACTCGTAGATGCTTTGGCCAAGTAGATGCTTGTAACTCCAAGAGAGAGTATTTATGCTAGATAGTGGGTTCATGTCTCCGTTTAACCTGGGACAGTGACAGAAAGTTCTAAGGTTGTGGATGTGCTGTTGCCACTAGGGATAACCTAACGATGCTATGTCCACGGACATATGTGTTTGTTTACATTACGCACTTTACTTAATGCAATTATCCGTTGCTTGCAACTTAATACCAATGGGGACTCGGATGACAACCCGGCGGTGGATTATTAGTCATAGATGCTGTTGGATAACGATCTATGTATTATGTCGTAATGCCCAATTAAATATCATAGTAGTCAACATGTCATGTATATGCATTGTCATGCGCTCACTATTCGTCAATTGCCCAGCTGTAATTTGTTCACCCAACATGTTAGTTATCTTTTATGGAGAGACACCACTAGTGAACTGTGGACCCCGGTCCATTCTTTTACACTGATTAAACAACCACAAACTGCAAACTGTTCCTTTTTCATTCTCTGCAATTTAATACTCATTTTCCACACCATACGTTTAATCCTTTGTTTTCAGCAAGCCAGTGAGATTGACAACCTCACTGTTTCGTTGGGGCAAAGTAGTTTGATTGTGTTGTGTGCAGATTCCACGTCAACAGTCCAGACTCCCTCAACAACACTATTTTTCTGGCGCCGTTGACAACCTTCTGAAGAGTTGCTGCTCCTACTGGTTCGATAACCTTGGTTTCTTTCTGAGGGAAAACTTGCTGCTGACTACATCATACCTTCCTCTTGGGGTCTCCCAACGAACGTGTGTTTCACGTCATCAAGCTATTTTTCTGGCGCCGTTGCCGGGGAGTGAAGCACTTCTTCAGCAGACTCCTATCTCCCGTCAACGCCTATTTTTCTGGCGCCGTTGCCGGGGAGACAGCAGTCTTCTGCAAGGGGAGTTTCACGCTTCCAATCTCTTTACTTTGTTTTTGTCTTGCTTAGTTTATTTTATTTTATCTTGTTTGCTTTCAATTATCAAAAACACAAAAAAATTAGTTACTTGCATCTAGTTTACTTTCAAGTTATTTTCTGTACTGTTTTTATTTCTGCTAAAATGAGTACTCCTGAGAACACTAAGTTGTGTGATTTCACTAGCACGAACAACAATGATTTCATATGCACACCTATTGCTCCACCTGCTGCTTCAGCAGAATTTTATGAAATTAAACCTGCACTTTTAAATCTTGTTATGAAAGAGCAATTTTCTGGTGTTAGTACTGATGATGCTGCTGTTCACCTTAATAACTTTGTTGAACTTTGTGAAATGCAAAAGCTCAAGGAAGTAGATGGTGATATTATTAAACTGAAACTTTTTCCTTTCTCCTTGAGAGGACGTGCTAAAGAATGGTTGCTATCTTTGCCTAGAAATAGTATTGATTCATGGACTAAATGCAAAGATGCTTTTATTGGAAAATATTATCCTCCTGCTAAGATTATTTCTTTGAGAAGTAGCATAATGAATTTTAAGCAATTTGATAATGAACATGTTGCTCAAGCATGGGAGAGAATGAAATCATTGGTTAAAAATTGTCCCACTCATGGACTGACTACTTGGATGATCATCCAAACCTTCTATGCAGGATTAAATTTTTCTTCGAGGAATTTATTGGATTCGGCCGCTGGAGGTACCTTTATGTCCATCACTTTGGGTGCTGCAACAAAGCTTCTTGATGATGATTTTATTCTGAGTGGCACACCGAGAGAGCTCCAACAGGTAAGAAGGTAAATTCTGTTGAGGAAACCTCCTCCTTGAGTGCCAAAATTGATACTATTATGTCTATGCTTGCAAATGGTCAAACACATGTTGATCCAAATAATGTTCCTTTAGCTTCTTTGGTTGCTCAAGAAGAGCATGTTGATGTGAACTTCATTAAAAATAATAATTTCAACAACAATGCTTATAGGAATAATTTTGGTAATAGCAATTATAGGCCCTATCCTTCTAATAGTGGCAATGGTTATGGAAATTCCTATAGTAACTCCTACAATAATAATAAGAGTGTACCCTCTGATCTTGAAGTTATGCTTAAGGATTTTATTAGTACACAAACTGCTTTCAATAAAACTGTTGAGGAGAAATTTGGGAAAATTGATGTGCTTTCCTCTAAAGTTGATAGTCTTGCTCTTGATGTTGACTTATTGAAACTAAAGAACATGCCTCATGATGTTAAAGAGAGCAAAACTCTCAATGCTATACAAGTTAAAATTGATAACAATGTGAGGATGTTAGCTGAATTGCATGCTAGATGGGAAAGAGAGGATGAAATTGCTAGAAAGAACAATATTGCTAGAGTTTATACTATTACTACTTCTGAAAAGGTTCAAACTCAAGTGTTAACAAACCTCCTACCATTAATGGCAAGATAGTTGGTGTTGGTAATGTTTCCACTTCTATTGCAAAATGTCCTAAATTGCCTGATAACTCTGAAACTGTCCTTGATAAAGATGCTGAAATTTCTAGCAATAAGGAAGAGAATAATTCCATTACTTTTGATGATAATGACTTTGATTTTGATGGTTGCAATATTTCTGAAGTAATTAAGTTCTTGCAAAAGCTAGCTAGAAGTCCTAATGCTAGTGCTATAAACATGGCTTTTACTAAACATATTACTAATGCTCTCATACAAGTTAGGGAAGAGAAATTAAACATGAAGCTTCTATCCCTAGGAAGTTAGAAGATGGTTGGGAGCCCATCATTAAATTGAAATTGAATGACTTTGATTGCAATGCTTTGTGTGACCTTGGTGCTAGTATTTCTGTTATGCCTAAAAGATTATATGATATGCTTGATTTAGCACCTTTGGAAAATTGTTATTTGGATGTTCACCTTGTTGATTCTACTATTAAAAAACCTTTGGGAAGAATTGATGATGTTCTTATCATGGTTAACAACAATTATGTCCCCGTTGATTTTATTGTCTTGGATATTGAGTGCAATCCATCATGCCCTATTGTGTTGGGAAGACCTTTTCTTAGACTGTAGGTGCTATTATTGATATGAAAGAAGGGAATATAAAATATCAATTTCCTCTCAAGAAAGGTATGGAACACTTTCCTAGGAAGAAGATTAAGCCACCTTATGATTCTATTGTTCGAACAAATTACAATGTTGATGCTTCTTCACTTGGTAATACTTGATGCATGCTTTGTGCCTAGCTAAAAGGCGTTAAAGAAAAGCGCTTATGGGAGGCAACCCATTTTATTTTTCTGCAATTTTTCTTTTATTGAGTCAAGGAGTTTGTTTACTTCTGTAGCAACTCCTTTGTATCTTTATTTTCTCGCATTGTTGTGCCAAGAGTAGCCTCTAATGATAAGATGATGCTTAATTTTGATTGCTGCGCAGAAACAGATTTTTGCTGTTCACTGTACGAAATTCCTAAAATCACCAGATTGTTAAAAATCTGAAATTTTTGTGCGTAATCTTTATGAATGTCTGAAACTTTCATTAGTTCAGAGTTTCTCGATCTGAGCGTCGTAAGTGCCTCGAAAAAATTCGTCTTTGCGGACTGTTCTGTTTTAGACAGATTATGCCTTTTTATTTTTCGCATTCTCTCTTTTACTAGTGTTGAGTGAAATTCTTTTTTGGGTGGAAGAGCTTCACATAACATCAGTGGCTGTAGCTAATGTTTAAAGTAACAAATCATATTGCGTCTTTACAGAACATGTGAATTTTTGATTATGCACTAACCCTCTAATGAGATCTACTTTGAGTTTGGTGTGACGGAAGTTTTCAAGGGTCAAGAGAGAAGGATGATATAATAGGATCAAGAAGAGTGAAGAGCTTAAGCTTGGGGAGGCTCCCATGGATCTCCCCAGCATATTTCAAGAAGACTCAAGCGTCTAAGCTTGGGGATGCCCAAGGCATCCCCTTCTTCATCGTCAAAATTATCAGGTCATCTCTAGTGAAACTATATTTTAATTCTTTCACATCATATGTGCTTTTCTTGGAGCGTCTGTGTGCTTTTTATTTTCAGTATTGCACTTTTATTTTCAATAAAGCTTGACTGGACCCTAGCATTCTTGATTGGGAGAGAGACACGCTCCGCTTTTTCATGAGAATACTCCTATTCTTCACTTATATTTGTTGAGTATTCATATCTAGCGCTGTTCAGCTTTTAGCTCTTGTTTTCATGTATCTCTTGTCAGAGCTATTAGCTTTCTTTTGTAGAAAGTACTCTCTTGCTTCACTTATATTTGTTTGGAGAGTTGATGAAATAAATTGATTGGTGTTTGGTTGGTTCAGAAAATGTTGCATGTGGTAATTGGTATAAGGAAAAACTTGCTTAATCTTGTAGATCACTAAAATGGATAACTTGATGCTTGTCAATTGTTTTGAGTTAACAAGTAGATCATGATTAAATTGTGCATCACATGAGTTAAGCCTATTAGTGAAGAACTACCGTAAAGCTTGTTGAAAATTTGGTTTGCATCGGTGGTACCTCTAAGGTCTAGATATTTTCTAATAACAGGGTTTGGTTAACAAGGAAGACGGTATGAAGTCTTATAACGTTTGCAATATGTTTGTCATATAAAACTTGGTGTACGGGTTGATATTCTTGTTTGCTTACATAACCTTGCTAGCCTAAACTCTGTACTGAGAGGGAATGCTTCTCGTGCATCCAAATCCTTGAGCCAAAATCCATGCCATTTGTGTCCACCATAACTACCTATATGTGGTATTTCCTTGCCACTCCAAGTAAATTTTTCATGTGCTACCTTTAAATTATTCAAAATGTTATTATTCCCTTTTTGTGTCAATGTTTACTAGCTCATGAGGAATTAGTGTGGTTATTCTTTATTCTATTTGTCGAGTGGACTTTTACACCTGGACTAGTGGCATATACATCCGCTTATCCAATAACTTGCAAAAAGAGCTGGCAACGGGGTGCCCAGTCCCAATTAATTACAACTTTAACCAATTAATTCTCTTCACACTTTTGCCCTGATTCATCAGTAAGCAATGACAAACAGTGAAATACCTGAATGTGTGTAAACCAAAGAGAAAGAGGGATGATCTGCCTTGCTGGTAGAAATAACGTCCTTCATGGGAGCCGCTCTTAAAAGTCCGTTCGACAGGTAGAATACTGTTCTCACCCGCTACCATTCGTTGACAATTAACAAACACCTCTCAAAAATAGATACTCCTCCATGGTATGTGATTGATGGAAGGCACCCGAGGATTCGGTTAGCCATGGCTTGTGTTAGCAAGGTTGGGAGGAGTATCAAATATTTTATGCAATCTCTATATGCTTTCAAAAACCTAAAAGCTCTAGCACATGATTTAATCCCTGCTTCCCTCTGCGAAGGGCCTTTCTTTTACTTTTATGTTGAGTCAGTTTTCCTATTCTTTCTGTCTTCCACAAGCAAACACTAGTGTCAACTTTGTTACAACATGCGTTATATGCAATGTATTGGACTTGTTATACTACTTTGTGTTGACAATATCCATGAGATAAATATGTTGAAAGTTGAAGCAAATGCTGAAACTAAATTCTTCCTTTGTGTTGATTAAATACCTTTTATTAGAAACTATTGCTTTATGAGTTAACACTTATGCAAAACTGTTTGATGCTTGTCTCGAAAGTACTATTCATGAAAACGTTTAGCTTGTGTGATTCATTGTTTACTCATTATCTATTTGATAGCAAATTATAGACCATTGACTTGGATCACTTCATTCATTTACATGTGCCTTGCAATATTATATGATCAAGATTATGATAGTAGCATGTCACCTCAAAAATTATTTGTTTTTATCGTTTACCTACTCGAGGACGAGTAGGAACTAAGCTTGGGGATGCTGATACGTCTCAAACGTATCTATAATTTTTGATGTTCCATGCTTGTTTTATACCAATTGCTACATGTTTTGCATCTACTTTATATCACTTTTATACATTTTTTGGGACTAACCTATTAACAAGATGCCGAAGTGCCAGTTCCTGTTTTCTGCTGTTTTTGTATTCCAGAAAAGCTAGTCTGGAAATATTCTCGGAATTGGACGAAACTACACGGGGTCCCTATTTTACCAGAACACACTGACGGACCAAAGAGCGAGGAGAGGGCCACGGGGCCCCACACGCCAGGGCGCGGGCCCCCCTCTGCCGCGCCCTGGGGTGGTGTGGGCCCCGGGGTCTCCAGCCGCCGCCCTTTCGCCTACTTATTCCCCCCGACGCGAAAACCCTAAGTACCTGAGCAAATATCCACGAAAAGTTCCAGAGACGCCGCCGTCGTCAACCCTAGCTCGGGAGGGTTCAGAACCTCTTCCCGGCACCCTGCCGGAGAGGGGAATCGTCACCGGAGGCTTCTACATCGCCATGCCTGCCTCCGGAGTGATGCGTGAGTAGTTCATCCTTGGACTACGGGTCCATAGCAGTAGCTAGATGGTTGTCTCTCCACTTTGTGCCATCATGTTTAGATCTTGTGAGCTGCCCTACATGATCAAGATCATATTATTGTAATGCTACATGTTGTGTTTGCTGGGATCCGATGAATATTGAATATTATGTCAAGTTGATTATCAATCTATCTTATATGTTATTTAAGATCTTGCATGCTTTCCGTTACTCGTAGATGCTTTGGCCAAGTAGATGCTTGTAACTCCAAGAGAGAGTATTTATGCTAGATAGTGGGTTCATGTCTCCGTTTAACCTGGGACAGTGACAGAAAGTTCTAAGGTTGTGGATGTGCTGTTGCCACTAGGGATAACCTAACGATGCTATGTCCACGGACATATGTGTTTGTTTACATTACGCACTTTACTTAATGCAATTATCCGTTGCTTGCAACTTAATACCAATGGGGACTCGGATGACAACCCGGCGGTGGATTATTAGTCATAGATGCTGTTGGATAACGATCTATGTATTATGTCGTAATGCCCAATTAAATATCATAGTAGTCAACATGTCATGTATATGCATTGTCATGCGCTCACTATTCGTCAATTGCCCAGCTGTAATTTGTTCACCCAACATGTTAGTTATCTTTTATGGAGAGACACCACTAGTGAACTGTGGACCCCGGTCCATTCTTTTACACTGATTAAACAACCACAAACTGCAAACTGTTCCTTTTTCATTCTCTGCAATTTAATACTCATTTTCCACACCATACGTTTAATCCTTTGTTTTCAGCAAGCCAGTGAGATTGACAACCTCACTGTTTCGTTGGGGCAAAGTAGTTTGATTGTGTTGTGTGCAGATTCCACGTCAACAGTCCAGACTCCCATCAACAACACTATTTTTCTGGCGCCGTTGACAACCTTCTGAAGAGTTGCTGCTCCTACTGGTTCGATAACCTTGGTTTCTTTCTGAGGGAAAACTTGCTGCTGACTACATCATACCTTCCTCTTGGGGTCTCCCAACGAACGTGTGTTTCACGTCATCAGTTACCCAGACGGTTGTTTTTCATATTGCACGAACAAGAATGAGCAGTAGGGTCGTGTTCGCATGATAAAGCTCGAGCGAACGAATTCACCTTTTTCATGTCGGAAATGAATATGGCACTCTCTCTGTCTAGGATTGAAGACCATCCACTATGTGTAAATAGTTGTTCAAAAGAGTAAAATCTGGTTTGACTCAAAAGTGTAGATATACCGACTTCCCAAAAAACCACATTTTAAAATATTCAAACAAAAATGTCAGATGTACATCCGAATATTCTATATTCGCACACGCATGAAGTTTTCGTAAAAAAAGGATATATTTGTACATCATGTGTGAAAAATCAATTTTCGGTGCTCCAAAATGAGGCTTCACGAGATGTTTGTTATTTTATACAGGGCATAAAAAATGTATAACTTTGTGAGCGAACATAGAAAGTCTTGGTCTGCAACAAGACAAGAGTAGTAAAGTAAGAAACTATTGTTTTAGACGGATTGAAAAGATATTAAGATACATTTGTTTTTACTTATGGGAAAACAGCCTTTATTTCATGATTTTATTTGACGAATATTGCACGTGTTGTATTTGTATGGTAACAATCATGTGTAACCGATCCTGTAATTTTGTGCACCGATCCAATACAAGTCGTTTTCCTCCTCGCCAGCGCCGCCGCGCGCCGGCGCACATATCCAACCCCGCGGATCCGGATCCTTCACCCATGGTGGTCTCCGCCCCTCTCTGTCACGGCGTCCTGCCCTTTTCCGCCGTCGCCAGGGGATCCTCTGCGTGCTCCGGGACGCGGAGGCCCGTCCTCGCCGCCGGCTGCCGCTCCGGCCCTACCGCCGCCCTGGCGACGGACGCGACCCTGCTGCCAGATGCCGCCCCCGTCGGCAGAAGGAGGTACTCTTGATTTTCTATGGTCAGTTTTATTCAATGCTGGTGCGGTGGTGCCAACCATTCCAACAGGTCGGCACAAGTAGTAGTAAGCAGGCTGTTGCATTTGGTTCTGTTCAGCCCAATGCTTTGTTGACGATTTGGTCTTAATGATTTTGAGCATGAGGTTGCAATAACGAAGCTTCCAAATCTTAGTCCATGTCCATGATGTACTTACAAGATTGCTCGAAATAATTTGTTAAACGATGCTTCTGCCGTCTGCATTGCCAACTGAACTGAAACTGTGAGCAATGCTGTAGAATGTCACCCTTCTCTTACTTTACTTGTACGATGTTCATCGAGCTGAGTGACGCTCCATGTATTCAACAGGTGTCAATGCTTTGATCTCCATCAGCAGATGGTTCCCTTTGTTGAATCATGGGCTAGGCAGAAGTCCATTGTTAAGAGGAGGAAAGGGTTGGTTGAGAGCAATGAAGATGACTTGGACACCTTAATCGCGCTGCAACATCCACCGGTCTATACATTGGGCACTGGCAGCAGCGAGGAGTACCTCCATTTTGATGTACAAGATTCTCCCTTTGAGATTCATCGTATCAACCGTGCTGGGGAGGTGACGTATCATGGTCCTGGACAGGTATTTATTAGTTGAATTCCCTTTATCGTCGTCTGAAATTGTAGTTCGCATTGTTGTACTTGCACTATGCTGTGCGTTTTTTGACTATCTGCACATTGTTTCCAATTTAGTTTTCCGCTTCATGGTAGGTAAATGTAAAGGAACAAAAGCCTTAAAGGAAAGTAAAAATCAGTCAACAAGGTTTCCAGAACCTCTTTTTGCTACATAGACCTATGAATATATTGAAGTGAGAGTTAAGTTATTGAGTTTCAAAAAATTGCACAAAATCTCAGTTCTTCATGAAATTCTTTTGTAGCTTAACACTCCATATTTTCTTACAATCAATTCTTTTTGCTTCTTTAGCTTGTCATGTACCCGATTCTCAATTTGCGGTATCACAAGTTGGATCTTCATTGGTACCTTAGGTCACTTGAACATGTGATAATTCGTGCCCTCCAGTCCGCATTTTCTATCAAGGCATCAGCAGTAGAAGGCCTCACTGGTGTTTGGGTTGGTATGTTACTAACCTTTTGGATACTCCAAAGTGTTTCATAATGGTATCACTTATCCTTTTTTCTAAACTCGTGCACTCTGTTTTCTTTCCAGGGGATCAGAAAGTTGCAGCTATTGGAATTAGTTGTTCGCGATATATAGTGTATCATGGTCTAGCACTAAATGTCACAACTGACCTAACCCCCTTTCAACACATCATTCCCTGTGGCATAAAGGACCGTCGTGTTGGGAGCATTAAGGATATATTACAAAAGACTTCAAACGGAAAAGAACTTAATGATGCTGAACTGATGGATATGGCTTATGAATCGCTGATCAAAGAGTTTTCTGAGTTTTTCCAGCTCACTCTAGAACCCAGCACAGATCCATATCCTCAGCCAAGATAACATTATCAATTAACTGCGGAATATATTATTAGAGCATTGGAACCACACTTCAGCGAAGAAGTTAGGAGCAAATACAAGCGTATAGCAGCGGCAAGCTTTATTCAAAAGTGGAATCTCCTTCCACCAGACTGTTGAAGGACTGGCTGTCCGTGTGCATGATGAATTCAGGCCTTTGCTTCACCTGCAAATTCAGTCACAAGAAGCGTTTCAGCAAATTGCGGTGATCGACAGATTGAGAAATGCAGAGCAAAAGCACATACCTTCTTTGCTGGTTGAAGTTGATCCTTCCACCTTTGTGTCGACACCCGGCCACTCCATGCAGGCGCAGTGCTTCCCTTTCTCGATGCCGTCGTAGACGGACTTGACGTGTTGGCCGCACCCCTTCCAGATGGACTTGCCGCACTTGTCGCACTCCACCTTGTAGCACATCTTGTACTTCCTTCTTCTTCAGATGCTCCCCAAGCCCCTGTTGGCAAGTGTAGTATGCTGTTCTTGACTAGCTAGTGTAGTTTTTCTGTTCTGGATTACCTGTTACCACATTGGGTCTCCATTTATCGGAGCAACCAAGTGTGGATAAGTTCTATGTGGTCCAGCGCTATTGGTGGAGGAAACAAAGTCTGGATAAGTTGTGAAATCTTGCAGCCTGTAAAAACTAGAGGTATCTCACGACGCTGTGGCAAAAACAAGTCTGTTCTTGTGTTAATCTTGTCGAAATGATCAAACCAAAGTTTGTAAAACAAGTCTCTGCTCTTGTGTTAATCTTGCTGCAGTGATCAAACCAAAGTTGCTAATTCTTATGATGTCTGTGCTCTTGCGTTAATCCTGTTGCACTGATCAGCCCAAAGTTGCTAATTCTTATGATGTATGTGCTCTTGCGTTAATCCTTTTGCACTGATCAGCCAAAAGTTGTTGATTCCTGTGCTGAACTGTTGATGCTAGTGCAAAATGTGCAACTGTACAACAATTTTCATCATGGAACATTTCAGCCCAACAAAAAAAAAGTTCAAATTACATTTAGTCTCTACTTCGAGTGTACGAGAGCGAGCTTAGCTACATAAAACGTGGCATGGAGCCGTTGGTCGACGGCGAGCTCTGGTCGCTGGGCCAGACCTCCTGCACCGACACGGGCGACCGTGCTTTCTTCGCCACGTTGTCCTGGAGCACCACGTCGGCGACTGGGTCTGTCATGCCAGAATCCGGGGCGGCGTCCCTGATCCTGCACAGCTCGGCGGCCACCTCGCTCATGCACGGCCGGACGTCCTTGTCGAAGGCCAGACACCGGAATGCGAGCTCGCTGACGTGCCGGACCGACTCCATGACCCACTCCTCGCCGTGGCGGAGGAGCGCCGGGTCGACGATCTCCTCGACTCTGCCCTTGCCGATCCTGTCGACCGCGAGGGAGGCCAGGTTGACCTCGCTCGGCGGCCGGCCGAAGTCGACGACCCTCATGGCGGTGATGAGCTCGAGCAGCACGACGCCGAAGCTGTAGACGTCGCTCTTGTCGGAGAGGTGGAAGCTCTGGTGGTAGTCCGGGTCGACGTACCCAGGCGTGCCCTGCGGCGCGGTGGAGACGTGCGAGCGCGAGGCGTCCTCGGGGCAACGCCGCCGCGGGAGAGGCCGAAGTCGGCCAGCTTGGCGCGGAGGTCGGCGCCGAGGAGGATGTTGCCGGACTTGACGTCGCGGTGGAAGATGGGCGGGCGCGCGGCGTGCAGGTATGCCACGGCGGCGGCCGTGCCCGCCGCGACGCCCAGCCGCGCGCGCCACGGCAGCGTGGCCCCGCCGTCGCCGCCGTGGTGGAGGTGCTGGGCGAGCGTGCCGTTCGGGACGAGCTCGTACACGAGGATGTGCTCGCCGCGGTCCAGGCAGCAGCCGAGGAGGCGGACCAGGTTGGGGTGGCTCAGCGAAGAGATGAGCCTGATCTCGTTGAGGAGCAGCGCCACCGCCCTGCCATCGTCGTCGTCGTGTCGGCACCGGAGGCGCTTGATGGCCACGAGCGGCGCCGTCGAGCTGGGCGGGAGCCGGCCGACGTAGACCGTGCCGTAGGCGCCCGTGCCGAGGCGGTGCGTGTGGGAGAATGAGTTGGTCGCGCGCGCCACGTCGCTGTACGAGTACACCGGGACGCCGCTCGACGACGCCGCCTCCGACAGGAGCCGCATCGCCGCAAGCCGGTTTGAGCCGGACCGGCCCTTGCCGCCGGAGCGCCGGCGTCGTCGCACCACGCAGAGCAGGAGGAGCACGCCGGCCGCCGCCACGCCTGCCAGGACACCTGCTATCAACGCAAAGCGACAGCCCAAGTTAGTCAAAGATTAATGTGGATCATTTGTTCTAGACAACTTTGATCAGTGAGGTTATTGTAATGTTTATTGGCAGAAAGTTACTAAGAAAGACTTCCATAATCTGCCCCCAAATGCATTTGGCTAGTGAATGTCTTGGTCAAACACTGCATATAATTCTTGGAAGCAACTTTTCTCAACGCGGTTTTCCCACAACTAAGAGGATCTCCACTGCTTATCATGGTCATTGATTTTGCATCCAACGAACCATATTATTCCTACTATTTTATGTGCTAAAAAACTAAAAAATATGTTAATGCGTGATTTTTATTTTTTTGTCAATGCATGCACAGAAAATTCATGTTAGTACATGAATCTAAAATTTAAATTACATAAATCCATCAATTATTGATAATGCGTTGACATTTGAATATTCGTTGATAAATTTGTTGCACGAATCTCGATGAAATGAAGGGTGTGAATAGTTGGTGGATATCTCTTAGTTGTGGTATTACATTTTTGAACTTTTCTTTCACATTTTCCCTCTCAACTTTTCAATCTGTTTCTAGATAGCCAGGTCAGCAGTCAAGCAATCACGCAGGCTATTGGGACCAATGGTCTTGACTGGAAGTCTTCTACACTCCCCACAAGGTGTCGTGTACGTAATTGCGTAAGGACCAGGTCAGGAAACAGTTTTACGTACCTCCAAGTATGAAAGCCACATTCTTCTTCTTCTTAGCTGCAAACACAAAAAAAAAAAAAAACGTTCCATCAGAGGAGTATGTAGCTATCATAATAATGTTCATGGTCAAATAGCTCGGAAAGGGATGCAGCCATTTATTTCCCTGGGGATTCATGTTTTTCAAAACCATGTCACCATCTTCTAACTCTCATTTTCCTCTTTGCCATGGACATCTCATGTTTGCAGCTCTAGAAAAGTCCATCGGAGTAAATTTTTGAAAATTGCGGCAAGTATATACTCCTAATGTCTGAGCGTGTATGGTGTATTTTGATTTTCAAAGTTTATGCTTTGATCAAGACTTGACCTGTTATTTATGCCTCAATACGTAGTCATACGAGAATAACTAATTCTCAATCGACTTTATGGAAAAAATGCAATTCTAGAAAAGGTTCACCGTTTTCGAAAGAAGGTCCTTTAATGTAGTACAAAAGAGTATAACATTGTCTCGGTACGATTTTATTAGAGTACAAAAAATATAAAATCTTGCACGGACTCATAGTTAGATTAGTGATCCTTAGCATCGGTTGAGCTTTAATTAAATCTTATCCAACATGGAATTAGCAAATACGTCATAATTTGTATGTTTTTCCAATAAAGGACATTTTATTACTCATAATTTGTAATTATAAGGAACTTCGTGACCTTTATATCATTGGGTTTGTACTAAAATTTATAAACTTGTGGTTTTTAACTATATAAATATCGTATAAGACTTTTAGGAAGATAAAAAACCTATGGAGTTTTGAGAATCAAAATGCACCATATGTGTTCTCACAGTGGGTGGACGAACTTTCGTGTGATTCTGCTGATTTCTCCCAAAGTAAACCCATTGTAATATTGACGCTTGCTAACAAAACATGTTGTATGTTGGTTCAAGGACATGTAGCCCATCACGACTGGTTCAAATGCTTTTGCTAATTCCTAGTTGTTTGGAGATCTTTCAAGTCGATCCCCTAAAACTAAAACCTACTTGGCCTAAAACTACACATTTTAAAAATCATGGAGACATTCTTAGTTTACGCGTTACATGAGGAATGACTTGTACATGATGATGGTTAAATTTGATCTGAAGACTCAAAATGTGCCGAAGTCTTACGATTTTTGTAAGAAAGTGGTCCTCTAGTTGTTTTTTTTTCTGTTTGGAAAGTGATCCCTCTACTTAAGTTGCCAAGTGTGAACCAAAATTATTCGTTAAGCTGCCCATGATTGACCGCAGGGACGACTTGTGAGTATAGCTGACGTGGCGCACTAGTACCTGGTCCCACCCACAAACAAACCCACAGGATCACTTGTGGCCTGGACCGTGTGGCGTGCATCACAAAGTTTGGAAGAACTTGGCCATTGGCTCATGAGGACTCACCTTTGATGTAGCATCCGTCGCCGGCGGAGAAGCCGTCGCCGTCCATCCCAGACACGCACGCGCACCGGTGCCCCATCGACCCGCTAGGAGTTTGTACGTCGGAGCACGTCGCGTTCGCAGCGCACTGCTCGCGGCCGCCGGCGGCGCACGTCCCGTTGAGCCACCAGCCCAGCTCCGCCACGCTGAACTCCAGCGACGTCGTTCCGTCCGCCGTGTCCATGTACACCGCGGAAGTTAGCAACTCCTTGCACTTTGTATCCTCCGCCTTCTGCCACCGCAGAAAGATGCCCGATACCGTGCCGTTTGCCGTAGCGGAAGAGACGCACGCCACAGAGTCGGTACCGGCGGCCGAGGTCGTGACGTTCTCGCCGCACTGTGCAGTGCGGAGCATATAGGACATGACGCCCGCGGGCACGCTGCATACGGACGCGTTGCCGCTGCAGCTGCCGCGGAGGAAAAGGCCGGTGCGGAACGAGAGGCCGTAGTTGGCGCCGGAGAGCGACCTCCTGGCGTCGGGGACGCTGCGGGTGCACGACGGGGGGAGGGCGATGACGACACTAGAGGTGGTAGAGTTGAAGGACACGACACGGTACGACGAACTGTTGTCGGCTGATACTGTCGATGGGAGGATCGGCGTGGAGGTGTTGCCGTCACAGGACAGGACGATGGGGCAGCCGGGGGAGAAGCCCAAAGGGTAGGGGAAGGTGGCGCCGCCGCACCGGCGTAGGCACGCGCCTGAAGTTGCGGCGGCGGAGATGATCTCATGGTGGAGCAAGACAAGGAGCAGGACGAACAGATGGGGGTGCATCTCTTGGTACGTAGTACTCGGAGATTGTACTACAACGAACGAGACGAGAGAGGGAGAGATTTTGGTTGGTGTGTGTAGTTGCCTGATGAAATGAACCGGTTGTAGGTGGGCATGATTAGTCAGGACAAAATAGTCAAAGGGAAACATTATTGCATACTGTTATTTTTTCTTGCCTTTTTTCCCTCAAATTTATTTTGATTTGATACTCTTTTGACTATTATCACTTTATCAGTAGCACTCGGTGTAGCGTGGGCCTTCTATTACCTATTACGTATTCTACGATACAAAAGTTTTGTTTCTAAGATGTGGACAATCTCAACTGTTGATTTTTATCCAATGGAAATTGGATAGGTGCGCATTTTAATAGTGTTGATTTGTATCCAATGAATTTTTTTGTTTTTGAAACGGAGGTAAAATATTTGCCTCATCCGTTAATTAAGAAGAGAGGTTTTTTAAGTTTTACAGGGACCAAGAAACAGCCCCGAGACCAAACATAAAAAGGGGATTAATCTCCCGAAATTACATTACGCAAGTGCGCATTTTGATAGTTGTGTGCACAGCTACAATATAACTATTCCCTCCATTCCGAATAATAAGGTGTTTTAGATATTTTAGTATTGATTACATACAGACTAAAATGAGTGTATAGACACACCGAAACACGTTTAAATGCATCCGATTCAGAAAAAAGATAGAACATCTTATTATTCAAAGGAGTAGTTTTCAGACAACTTAGTAAAAAGTAATCGAGCACACAATGCAAATTCTAATGCATCTTTTCGGTACACAAATTCTAAAACTATGACTGGTGGTGGTGCAGATGAGTTGTGTAGCCAGTTGACATCAGAAATTTTCTCAAGGCATTGCTTTTTGTGCTCGTATATGCACCAAAAATACATAAAAGTTGTGAGGTTTTGTAGGCAAACATAGCCTTTCCTGCACTTGGGTTGATTCATATCTCCCCCATCATTTATATTCTAGTTCGAAACTCAATTGGGTAGACAGTTTGAAAGGGTAATACTACATTGGCTACCAATTCCTATTAGAACTTTCTCGAAGCCCATACTATCTTTCCTTCCTACTCCATGGTTTAAAAAAAAAAGGCATATAGTTTAGTCAAAATTCAAGATTTTTATGTTTGACTTATAGACAAAAATGTGAACATCTAAAGTAGATGCGCCATAAAATTATTTGATGTTTATTCATTCGATGAGGTAAGTATATCTTTTGTGTATATTTGGTCAAAATTTAGTGAGATTTGACTTTTCTCTAATTTTATATGCCTTTTTTATTGAACAAAGGTAACAGTTATAAAGATTGGAGTTGGCGGTGTGTTCACTCCCCTTTCTCTACCATTACTCCATATGCGACCAATAATTTTGTAGAAGTCAGAAATAAATAAACTTCTGTCAACAAGTCGGACCAGCAACCTCATAACATGCATAAATAAACAAATACACGATTGCTCAAATATGTGCTCAACACTCTCGCAAGTGATAATTAAATAAAAATACATCATGTGGGAGCACCACTGTTATTAAAGAAACAAGACACCAATAAATAAATGTAGGATTGAGATCCAACATAATCCTTCTCTAGGTTTTGGATTCCTTCACCTGACCAATCCTAACGGTTCTATATGGTAGCATAGCAGACTAAGGCATAGCCTAGTGGTGGGAGGGGTTGATGTCTTCCCACCACCCAAATTTGAATCTAATTTTGGTGTTGTTGCACCATTGATCATTCTTCTTAATTAAATGTCACGGGGCTCCTCATATGTCGTCGACCTCATTTTTATATGGTAGCTTAAATGAGCAAACAATTACTTCTTGTTCAAACGCGAGAAAGACCTCACCCTCGTACACGAGTTCTGAAATTTTAAAGGGCGCTCCCCTTCAAATCTTAGAGCATCTCCAACAGCCGCGCTACTGCGCCGCGCGCTAAAAACACTATCCAGCGTCGAAATAGCGTTTCCGCGCGCGAGGAGGGTGTTTTGGTTTAGCAGTCGCGCTATATTTTTGACCGCCGCAAGCACCGCTCCAGCAGGCGCGCTATACTCCAGCGCGCGCGTGAGGGCAAACAACATTTTGCAATCAAACATAGAACAAGAAGATCAAACACACACTTTCAAATCAATAACAAATAGTACAATTATTACAACTCAAACAAATATTTTTTTGTTCAATACAACAAATGGCAAATGCAACAAATAGTTCAAACAATACAACAAGTACGAATATAGAACATCAAACTAGTGGTGACCATTCCATGTCCACCACTCCTCGATTAGATCCTTTTGAAGATCATCATGTGTCTCGGCACGTCGAATGGCATGGTAAGAGGTAAGAAAGCGGGCAACCCTCTCCGCCCTCCTCCTCACATGAACGGGATGTATCATCTACTCGTAGTGGTTGTAGTTTAACTCTTGCCCACGCTCATTCTCGATGATCATATTGTGCATGATCACACAAGCGGTCATGATGTACCAAAGCATTTTTCGATCGCAAAATCTAGCCGGTCCTCTCACAATAGCAAATTGGGCTTGCAAAATCCCAAATGCCTTCTCCACATCTTTCCTAGCCGCCGCTTGTGCATTGTGGAAATCAACATTTTTCTTACCTTGGGGATTTTTAACCGGCTTCACAAATGTTTGCCACCTTGGGTAGATGCCATCCGCAAGATAATAGTCATAATTGTACGTACGGCCATTTGCTACAAACTCCACCGGTTGAGTTTCACCATTTGCAATCTTAGTCATGAGTGGTGACTTGTGAAGAACATTGATGTCATTGCAAGCTCCGGGCATACCGAAAAAAGCATGCCATATCCAAGTCTCATGATCGGTCACTGCTTCTAGAATTATAGTGGAGTCCTTTTTGTGGCCTTGGAATTGTCCATGCCATGCTATTGGACAATTTTTCCAACTCCAATGCATACAATCAATAGAGCCAAGCATACCGGGGAACCCTCGAGCAATCAATCCTATCCCTATTCAACTTCTGACGACCAAACACTGAACCACCATGCTTCGGCCTCTTGCTCGCTCGGATAGCTAGGATAATTGCGATGTTTTCCACCTCTTCAAGATCAAATTCTTCATCGGAAGAATCATATGATAAACTCATCTACAAATATAAATTTAAACTCATCTACAATGTACAATCATAGCACAAACAAATTCAACCACACATACAAAAATTTGAGGCAACCGAACATACCTTCTAGGCATTTTGTCAAACACCTTGCGGGCGCGGAGGAAGAAATGGCCGGCGGCGGCGCGGAGGAAGAGATGGGCGGAGGGCGAAGTAGAGGCGGCCACCGGCTGTTGGCGGCGTCCGATTCACCGCGGCGGCGACCCGCGCGCGTCCATGGGAAGCGGAGGCGACCAGGGGGAAGAGGTGCGGGCAGCTGCGGGCAGCGGAGATGAGGGGGGAAGAGGTGCGGGCGGCGGCCGCCGGCGGCGCGGGAGCAAGGAGCTTTCAGATCCGGCAGTTGGTGGAGTTCGCGCGAAAGATTCATTGCCCCGCGCGCTCGAGCAGACGCACGAAATAAACCGCGTCGGATGCCGCAATTGCCCGCGCGCTGGCACCTATTTCCCGCGCGTGCGGTTATACCGCGGCTGCTGGAGCTTCGGATTTCGCCCCGCGCGCGCCATAAGATAGTTATTTCCAGCGCGCGCTCCCTTTAGCGCGGCTGTTGGAGATGCTCTTACAATATATGTCCCTTCCTTGGTCGCTTTAGATGATCCAACATCTCGCCATCTATAACTCTCCGTTGGCTTTTCGCTCTCTTTTATCCTTGTAACCAAGCAGTGGTCGTAGGACACCCATGTATTTCGGCGATCTTGCAAACTGGTTGTTTAACTCTCGCTTCTATATCAACAGACAACAATCCTAGCTCGCATCATGATATGATCGATCTTGCAAGTCATTCCTGGTCAATGAGATACTGCTCTATGCTTTATGATATCGTTCGAATAACGCATACATGAACCACTTCTCCCTAGAGTAGTGGTGGGGTCATGAGTGCATGACCCTATCCACCAGAATTCGCATACCCGTCCTTAAGCGAGGGGCCGGGTGCCTAGTATGATGTAGAGTTTGAAATTTCAGTCTCGGTCATCCTTGTAATAGAAAAAATGGCACAATTAGCAGTACAGCCCAATGATGCCATGATGGAGAGGGCATTATCATCTGCTAGAGGCGTTTAGCAATGATCGAAATAGCCAAAGTAACGTCCTATCCCAATGATGGAGATGGCATCATCTGCTTGCTTCTTAGGCCTGACCATATTCGATGTTTCCCTGTCACCGTGTTGGCAACCCCGTGTTGCGTGAGGGATCGTCTCTCGCTAGCTAGGTACAGTACATATACATATGTAATTAAGTTCAGTATCGAGTATAAATATACAAGGCCGGCAGCATTGAATTTGTGCACGAATTCAGCTATCTGGCGTCGATGATGCTAGCTGTGGGTGAGACGCGCAAATGGCGCATGCACGCGTCTCTGCGATTTACTGGAATTCACGTGAGACGGTTCGCTAGAGAAAATCAAGCCGTGTTAGAACAAAAATCATGCAGCCCAAACAAAGCCTTCGGATTTCTGCACAGATTTTGGTTGTCAGCTCACTATTCTTCTTGTTGCAGGTTAGGTTTGGTCTCTTCCTTGCCGGTTCATCTGCCAGGTCCCACATCTCAGTCCCCGCGCATTGTCCACGTTAATTTACGTACCTTGGCTTGTACCCCACCCCCACTAGGGACTCGTATTCGCTGACTTTGCCAGGGCTCAACGTCACCTGACTTTGAGTCGCTGGCAAGTGGGCCCACTGTAGGTGGGGTCCACATGTCAGCCACAAAGTCACCGACTCCCCAACGTCAGCGAATCCCGAGTGCCCCACTAGAGGTTCCTGATCAGTTTTAGGTCCTCACGTGGTGACGTAGCCCAGCCGGAAGCTAGCTTGAAGGCACCCATGACGTACGTATGTTGGAAACTAGAAAAGCTTGAGCAACTGCTTTGATCCATCAGACCTCCTTGCCTCCTTGCAACTAACGATTATCACTTCATTCAAGTAAAGAAAAATGATCATCACTTCATTGCATTGCCCTTTTTGATGGCTTGGCCTCTAAACTTTGGGACTTTCATCTGTTCATACGCCCCTAGATAGGGAGTGGACAAAGCCAGATATTTAGGCCCAAAGGTAGATTTTTTTTGAAACGAAGGCAAAAGATTTGACTTTTATATTGATATAGAAGAAACAAACACGACACGACCGAGGCCAAACAGTAAAACAGTAAAAACGGGTACAAGAGAAAACCGGATCACCCTATCCCGTCCACCTTCTCAGAAAGGGAGATTGTCATTCCTTCAAGGGTCGGTCAACTCCGCGAGCTTCTTGGCGCCGGCGAGGATCCAGTTCCTGCCTTCGTCTTTGATGTGTTGCAGCAGCACATTTGGCATGGTGAATTTGTTGTTGAAGATCCGGGCATTCCGCTCCTTCCAGATTTCCCAAGTGATGAGGGTGATTGCCGTCTTGAGACCTTGTCGAGAAGCCGAAGCTGTCTCGGAGATGGCCTTCCAGTAGTCGAGAACCGTTGCCCTAGTCGTGCCCAAATCAATCGATAGGGTAAGACAATGAAGCCAAGTTGCAGCGCCGCACCAGATCCGTTTGGAGTACCGACACTCGAACATGACGCTAGATTGAGTGACATGCAAAGCAGATTTCACTTCATCGTGGGTCTCAAAGGGCAGGCCTGACCGAATATAATGGAGCACTTGTCATGGTTAATGAGCTGACTTTTAGCATTGGCATTGGTGTTGGTCACTTGCACTCGATTTGGTTGCGCAAGCTTGGCTTTGAAGAAAAAGTTATGTAGTAATAGCAGAGCCCTTGCACAAACTTTGAATGACTCGATTTGATGGTTCTTCCATCTCTTTATACAATAATGCTGAAAAATAACCAACCCAAAAAAAAGAACTATTGTATTTGGTTGTGATCTGTTTTGTATCGGGGGCCCCCAAGACGAGGCTGCTTTATATGCCGAACTATTAAGTTGTGAGCAAGGCCAGTTTCCTGTTAGCTATTTCATTATTTCAGACACTATCGGAGGATCACAAAGTTCCCATTAATTCAGTGCTAATTAATATGGTATTGTACATGATCTTTTCCTTCCAGTTAGCTAAATGAGTCTTACATAGAATGGATTATTACCATTCAACAATCTTTCGGCAAGGGAATAGTGAAAAAAAATACTAATATAACTGGCTAAATGGGATGTGGTTTGACACCATAAAGATCAAGAGGGGGCTGGGTATTCATGATATTCAGTTAAAAAACACAGCTCTCCTCGGTAAATGGTTGTTCAAACTTCTATCCGAAGATGAGGTGTAGCAAACTAGCCTAAAAAGGAAATATATTGGCTCAAAGGCTTTGGCTTCCCTTGTCACCCTTGTCGCTTGGGAGGTGTGGAATGAAAGAAATGCTAGTCTTTCGTAATAGGGTGGCTATGTGGGGTTTGGCGGGGGCAAAAGCGTTAGGTAATATAATAACGCGAGAGTAGACTTTGTATTTGGCTTAGACCGCGTTTGGTCTAAGTTTTGGTTTGTAACTATCTAAAAATTCCTAACTTATTTATGAGCGCTTGCGTTGTACTGTGTTTCGCAAAAATGAGATACTGCTCTATGCTTTATGATATCGTTCGAATAACGCATACAGGAACCACTTCTCCCTAGAGTAGTGGTGGGGTCATGAGTGCATGACCCTATCCACCAGAATTCGCATACCCGTCCTTAAGCGAGGTGCCGGGTGCCTAGTATGATGTAGAGTTTGAAATTTCAGTCTCGGTCATCCTTGTAATAGAAAAAAAAATGGCACAATTAGCAGTACAGCCCAATGATGCCATGATGGAGAGGGCATTATCATCTGCTAGAGGCGTTTAGCAATGATCGAAATAGCCAAAGTAACGTCCTATCCCAATGATGGAGATGGCATCATCTGCTTGCTTCTTGGCCTGACCATATTCGATGTTTCCCTGTCACCGTGTTGGCAACTTGGCAGCCCCGTGTTGCGTGAGGGATCGTCTCTCGCTAGCTAGGTACATATACATATGTAATTAAGTTCAGTATCGAGTATAAATATACAAGGCCGGCAGCATATATAATAATAATACTCCTACATACGATTCAGGCTATACGGCTAGCATTGAATTTGTGCACGAATTCAGCTATCTGGCGTCGATGATGCTAGCTGTGGGTGAGACGCGCAAATGGCGCATGCACGCGTCTCTGCGATTTACTGGAATTCACGTGAGACGGTTCGCTAGAGAAAATCAAGCCGTGTTAGAACAAAAATCATACAGCCCAAACAAAGCCTTCGGATTTCTGCAGACTTTGGTTGTCAGCTCACTATTCTTCTTGTTTGCAGGTTCGGTTTGGTCTTCCTTGCCGGTTCATCTGCCAGGTCCCACATCTCAGTCCCCGCATTGTCCATGTTAATTTACCTTGCCTTGTACCCCACTGGGCCCTGTTTGATTCAAAGGAATGATATATGATTTTTGAAGAACTAGTAGTTCCTATAGGAAATTTTCCTACAGTTGTTGTTTGATTCATAGTATCACATCCTATAGGAATTATTTCATAAGAATCTTGTAGTGTAAATCCTATAGTAAAAAAACATTAGGTCCAACCTCATGAAAAAATCCTTTGACACAATCAAAGAAAATCTCTCTTCCCATAGGATTCACTTAGGCATACCATGCCAATAGTATAGGATTCTTATTCCTATACTTTGGAGGCCTAGAGGTTCCTAATCACTTTTAGGTCCTCACGTGGTGACGTAGCCCAGCCGGAAGCTAGCTTGAAGGCACCCGTACGTATGTTGGAAACTAGAAAATCTTGAGCAACTGCTTTGATCCATCAAGACTTCCTTGCCTCCTTGCAACTAACGATTATCACTTCATTCAAGTAAAAAAATGATTATCACTTGAAAGGACATAGTCCGTTAATCTTGTTTTAATGTTTGATCACAACACTTGGAAGTATTTAACACACCGCTAAGTGTCTACAGGAAATATGACCATCTATATCAAAAGATACTAGTGGATCTCTCTCTATGCAAAAAGGGAAGAAAAGTGGATTGTCGGAAAGTCTAACGGGAAGGGAGAAGAAGCGCAGGAGGCGACCGGCCTCCCAGCCGGCCAAAACCGGGCTCAAGGCCAGTTGGCTCGGGTGCCTAGCCGGCCTCCCCAGCCGGTCTAAGCCGGCCCAAGACCGGACCTCTCGGGTGCCCGGCCGGCCCCCCAGCCGGTCTAAGCCGGTCTAAGCCGGCCCCAAGACCGGACCGCTCGGGTGCCCGGCCGGCCCCCCGGCCGGTTTAGGCCAGCCCCAAGGCCGGTTTGGCTCGCGTCATCGGCAGGTTTCTCCAGCGACCAGGCCGCCCCCAGCCGGCTTAGGCCGGCCCAGAGGCCGGTTGGCTCGGGTGGTGGTCCGGCCCTCCAGCAGGTTTAGGCCGGCCCCACGGCCGGCTCTCCTCTGCGCAGCGTCAACTTACCCCTTCAACGGTCACTTATTGAAGGGGACTATAAATACCCTTCACCTACCTTTGGACAAGTAGCTTGACCACATTGAAGAACACCATTAATTGCAAGCTCAAGATTTGATAGATCTCCCAATCCCTCCACCCAAACTCGTTGATTCTTGGAGGATTGAAGGAGAAGCCCCGGATCTACATCTTCACCAAGCCGTTCTTCATTTCCCCCTCATTCACTTGAGGGACCCTTTGCTAGGATTTCCTTTGGGAAAACCTAGCTCATTATTGTACTCACTTGTTGTCTTTGTGACAGATTTGTAGCTGTTCGGGAGCCCCCAATCCTCTTGTGGGTTGTGCCCCGGATCGTTGTTGTAAGGGCTCCGGATTCCGCCTTGAAGGATTCCGATAGTGGAAGGTGAACCAAACCTTTGTGGTGCGGTTCATCGGAGAAGAAGGTGACGCCTTTGTGGCGGTTGAGTTTTGACCTTCGTGGTAGCTCACACCTCTCCAACGAGACGTACTCCCCTAAAAAGGAGGAACTCGGGATTACATCCGTGTCTCCGCGTGCTTTCACTTCGGTTACTTCTATCCTTGTTTACCGTCTTTACTTAGTGTACCTTGTTAGTTGCTAGCTTGTCATATAGGTAAATTCACCATAGTTGCATATCTAGAGAATTTACCTTTTGTGTCAAGCCTAATTTAAAAAGTACTAAAATTGAAGTAGCACCTATTCACCCCCCTCTAGGTGTCATACGATCCTTTCAATTGGTATCAGAGCCTCGGCTCTCTTGTTGGGCTTAACCGCCTAAGAGAAGTATGACACAAAGTGAGGGTGATCCCGTGGAGGACCAAGCCACTACGGCATCCATGGCCGATCTCAAATTGATGGAGACATCTTTGAAATCGTCCATGGATACCAATTTGCCGAGATGCGTGACTTGATCAAGCAACTCGCAAGTGGCAAGGTTCCTAAGGAGACCACCCCACTAGAGGACTCCGCTACCTCCCATGACGGTGTACCGAGGAGGAAAAAGAAAAAGAAAGGGGTTGAAGATGAAGAAACCGACCCTAAGAAATCTTCCACATCTACTACCACTCCCGAAGGTGGGAAGCCGGAGTACCATGGGTTCCCTTGTGTACTCTCCCGACCCACCTATCCATCATACTCGCATAAACCCTTTGGTCCACCTCCTAAACTTAATGCATTGGCTTTTGCTACTTGGCAACACTTAATGAAATCTCATATCAACAGTTCCTCTATCGAGCTTTGGAGGATCATTCAAGAGGGATACAAGGCCGTGAATCCTAACAACTTGACAAGAAGAGAGTGGCAGCAACTCAATGCTTCCGCTCTCACATGATTGAACTTGCCGTTGGAGAAAGTGGTCTTCATCACATTCAAAATCTCACCACCGCCAAAGAAGCTTGGATTGCCTTGAGGTGTTCCTTGGAATGAGAGCATGAAGAGGAATAGATTTGATGCTTTGAACAATGAAGCCGAAGGCTTCTACATGCTTGATAGTGAAACTCATGAAGAGATGTATGCAAGACTCAAGACTCTTGCCAAGCCTTTTTCAATGTTGGGGCAACCTATGTGGATGATGCTTGGATCAAGAGGAAGTATGTGAATGCACTCATGCCCTTCGAGCCCATTGACTTGAAGGCCCTTCAAGGAAAATTCAACTACCTTGAGATGACATCCAATGAAGTTATGCAAGAGATGCAAGCCTCCAAGGTTGCCACCAAGAATGCTCTAGACAACCGTGCTAGGGCCATGGGAATGAAGCAAGGTCCCTCTCTTGCTTTGAAGGCCAAGGTTGTGTGCCTTGATGAACATGATGAAGTTGAAGCATGCCCGAACAACCTTCCTCCCGATGATCTTGAACAAGCCCTCCATGGTCACATAGCTCTTGCAACAAGGACTTTTGGCGTGACCCGGCCAAGGCAAAGGCTCAAGTTGATCATGCAAACAATCCAAGCGGGAAGAAGGAGTTTGCTAATAGGATAAAGACTTGCTACAATTGTCATAACAAGCATCACTTCATCAAAGATTGTCCATATGAGAATAGAGAGCAAAACGGTGGAAGGCTTGTCCTCAAGGGCCAATCAAACATGATACAAAAGAAGCCTTTTGTCAAGAGGAAGCCATTCTTCAAGAAAGCACCAAGAATTGTGTTGATGACTCAAGAAGAGTATCCTTCCGAGGATTCCGAAGAAGAAGAAGAACCCACTCGTGAGGTGGCCGCTTTGGCCATTGTATCAACTCCACCTCCTTCTCTCTTCGAATCCCCCAATGAGAACCTCTCCATCAACACCGCTCGTTGCCTCATGGCTCACGTCACCGAGGTATCATCTTCTACTCCCAAGACTATGCATGAAATAGATGATAAAACTAGTCTTGTGATTAAGAAAGAACTTGTTGCTTCCGATACTATTGTGGCTAACTTGCAAGGTGAAACTAAGGCATATGTTGAGTCTCTCTTGAGACAACTTGATGCGGCCGAAGAAATCCTTGATGACAAGGGAAAATTGAGAGAGAGGATGCTCTCACCATTGCATCCTTGAATGCCTCTCTTCAAGAAGAGAGTGAATATAGAACTTCTCTTGAGGAAAGAATTGAGTCTCTTGATGATAAAAATGATGAAATAATTGCTAAAATCATTAAGGATAGAGACCATGTCTTTGCTAAATATAAAGTGATTAAAAAGGAGAAAGCCGAGTTTGTGGTTGCTAATGCTAGACTCCTTGAGGATGTGGAGAAACTTAACAAGGCTCACAAGGCCTTGGAAAGTACCCACTCTCTTCTAGTCAAGTCTCATGAGCAACTTCAAACTCAACTTTCTAAATCTAACTCACCTAGCACTCTACTCCCTCTTGTGATCATGCAAATGTTATTGAGGAAAATGCTAGGTTGAAGGTTGAGCTTGCCAAGGCCACTAGTGCCAAGACCTCTATTCCTAAAGGTGTTGTTGCTCAAATTTTTGAGCAAAAGCCACACAAAGGGAAGGAGGGTCTTGGTTATGTGGCCAAGGCAAAGAAGAAGAAGAGCAACACCAATGCCAAGCCCGCACAAGCCAAGACTTCCATTGCGGGTGGTAATGCCACTAGGGGCAAGACCACTCGTAGTGACTTTGCGGGGCATAACAATCCCAACTACATTCTTTATGTTGATTATTATGGGATGTTTATGCAAAATATGTTGGTCCTTATGATGGTTACATTGCTTATTCTATTTGGGTTCCTAAGACCCTTGTTGCTAACAAAAGAGGACCCATTGAGAAATGGGTACCTAAAACCAAGCAATGATTTCTTGTAGGACTATGCTTCCGGTGGGTCTAAATGGGTGGTTGATAGTGGATGCACTAGTCATATGACCGGAAGCAAGGAGATCATGACGGAGTTGGGACCAAATATAAATCAAGCATCCGTCTCCTATGGTGATAAATCAAAAGCGGAGGTAAAGGGTCTCGGCAAGGTGGTAGTTGCAAAGGATATCACCCTTGTAAATGTCATGCTTGTCGAGTCCCTCGGTTACAATCTTATGTCCGTTCGTGCACTTAATAAGATGAATTTTGATGTCCATTTTACTATTGATATGGTGGTACTCTTGAGGAGCAAGACTCTAAAGGTCATGTTCGTTGGGTATGTTGAAAATGAGTTGTTCGTGGTGGACTTTTCGGGGTCTACCAACACTCAAGCAATATGCCTATTCGGAAAGGCCGACGTGGGATGGTTGTGGCATCGCCGCTTGTCCCATGTCAACATGAGAACTTTGCAAAGTCTTCACAAGGGTGGCCACATTCTTGGACTAAAAGACAATGTTTCTTTTTCTAGAGATCGTCTTTGTAGGGCTTGTGTTGAAGGAAAGATGCATGATTCTCCCCATCCAAGCAAGACCATCATTTCATCAAAGAGGATATTGGAACTTCTTCATGTTGATCTCTTTGGTGCCGTGCCTCAACCAAGTCTTGGTGGGAAGAAATATTGTTTGGTGATTGTTGATGACTATTCAAGATTTACTTGGGTTTATTTCTTCAAGACGAAGGATGAGACCCAACAAGCCGTCATCGACTTTTCCAATGAAGTTCAACGCCAACACAATGTCCCTATATTGGTCATTAGGAGTGATAATGGCTCCGAGTTCAAGAACTACACCTTAAATGAGTTTCTTAGTGAAGAGGGGATTCGTCATCAATATTCCGCTGCATATACCCCTCAACAAAATGGTGTAGCCGAAAGGAAGAACCGGACTCTCATGGATATGGCAAGGTCTATGTTGGCGGAGTTTAAGTCTCCACTCTTCTTATGGGCCGAGCTATCTCCACGGCGTGTCATTCATCAAACCGGCTATTCTTTCGAGTTGGCAAGAAGTTTACATCTTATGAGATGCTCACCGGCAACAAGCCCAATGTCTCCTACTACCGAGTATTTGGTTGTAAGTGTTTCTATAAGAACAAAAGTGTTCGTTTGTCTAAATTTGAATCTAAAGCTTTAGAGGGTGTTTTTGTTGGGTACGGTGCCGAATCTCACACCTATAGAGTCTATGACAAAACCGTTGGGAAAGTCATAGAATCTTGTGATGTGAGGTTCGATGAGAATGACGGCTCCCAAGTGGCGCAATTTCATGTTTGTGATGTAGATAATGAAGAGCCTCAAGATGCTATAAGAAGAATGGGCATTGGTTTCCATCGTCCCGTTGAGATTCATTACGAGTCTCCTCAAGCAAGTCCAAGCTCCATTCAAGTGGAGGCCTCTTCATCACAAGTTGAAACGGCGCCTATCATGGAAGCAAATGATGCACCACCCCAAGAACAAGTTCAAGACCCTCCTCATGTTGACCAAGTTGCTATGCAAGAACCAAGTTCTCCTATTGTTGATGCTAGCCAAGGTCATGACCAAGATCAACCCTCTCCTTCCATTGTTGAAGATGTGCTTCAAGATGATCAAGGTCAACATTCCGGTCAAGACGGGGACTCAAATGATCAAGATGATCAAGAGATACCTCCAAGATGCAATAGAGATATCGAAGCCCGTCGTAAAGCAAGAGTTGAAAAGACTTTAAAATAAAGAGTCACCGTCTAGAAAACATCCTTGGTGACCACAAGAAGGTGTTACCACAAGAAGGCAATTGGCAAGCTTTAGTGAACATCAAGCTCATATTTCCATGGTGGAACCAAAGAAAGTGTTTGAAGCTCTTGAAGATCCGGATTGGTTAGAAGCTATGCATGATGAACTCAATAACTTCAAGCGCAACAAAGTGTGGAATCTAGTTGAGAAGCCAAAAGATTGCCGCAATGTTATAGGCACAAGTGGATATTCAAGAACAAGCAAGATGAGTGGAATGGTTGTGAGAACAAGGCAAGATTGGTTGCACAAGGGTACTCTCAAGTTGAAGGCATTGATTTTGGAGAGACTTATGCACCCGTGGCTCGCCTTGAGTCCATCCGTATCCTTCTTGCATATGCATCACATCATAACTTTAAATTGCAACAAATGGATGTGAAAAGTGCCTTTCTTAATGGTCCTTTAAAGGAGTTGGTATATGTTAAGCAACCACCGGGTTTCGAGGACCCTAAATTCCCTAACCATGTCTACAAGCTTGATAAGGCGCTCTATGGTCTCAAACAAGCACCTCGTGCTTGGTATGAGCACCTAAGAGAGCTATTGCTAGACCGTGGATTTGAATTGGGGCAAATCGATCCCACTCTCTTTACCAAGAGGGTCAAAGGGGAGCTTTTCATATGCCAACTTTATGTTGATGATATTATATTTGGCTCATCTAACAAAGCTTTCAATGATGAATTTTCAAAGCTTATGACCGATAGGTTCGAGATGTCTATGATGGGCGAATTGAAGTTCTTTCTCGGTTTTGAGATCAAGCAATTGAATGAAGGGACTTTCATCTCTCAAACCAAATATACCCAAGACATGCTCAAGAGGTTCAATATGCACAATGCTAAGGGAAGCGGTTTCCCATGGACACCAAATGCCATCTTGAACTTAACCAGACGGTATCGATGTTGATCAAAAACTTTATCGCTCTATGATTGGTTCTTTGCTTTATCTTTGTGCATCTAGACCCGATATTGTGTTGAGTGTAGGGGTGTGTGCAAGGTATCAAGCCGCTCCTAAAGAAAGCCACATGGTGGCGGTCAATAGAATCCTTCGATATTTGGTTGATACCCCAAGGTTTGGTTTGTGGTACCCAAAGGGCACTAATTTCTCTCTTGCCGGGTACACGGATTCGGATTGGGCCGGTTGCAAGGATGATAGGAAATCAACTTCCGGGGCATGCCAATTTCTTGGTAGGTCCTTGGTGAGTTGGTCTTCTAAGAAGCAAAATTGCATATCTCTATCCTCCGCCGAAGCCGAGTATGTGGCGGCCGCTAGTGCATGCACTCAATTGTTATGGATGAGGCAAACTTTAAAGGAATACGGTGTCAATTGTGACAAAGTGCCTCTTTTGTGTGACAATGAAAGTGCTATCAAGATTGGCCACAATCCGGTGCAACACTCAAGAACGAAGCATATTGAGATTCGTCATCATTTTATTCGGGATCATATTGCTCGTGGTGATATTGAGCTTGGCTATATTCCAACCAAAGATCAACTTGCCGATATTTTCACGAAGCCACTTGATGAAGCAAGATTCACCTTTTGAGGCATGAGCTAAATATCGTGGATTCTAGGAGCTTGACTTGACCATCTTGCATACACACCTATGTTTTGACTATGT
The DNA here is from genome assembly GCA_947311845.1 of Poa pratensis. Classification (NCBI taxonomy): domain Eukaryota; kingdom Viridiplantae; phylum Streptophyta; class Magnoliopsida; order Poales; family Poaceae; genus Poa; species Poa pratensis. The sequence continues at coordinate 15,811,622 of CAMZMU010000010.1, forward strand.
ATTTGGTTTAGGTGTAGGCATGGACATAGGGGGAGTGCGGTCCTAATACATTGGACTATCCCTCCCCCCATTATGCCGACATTAAGAAATCATTTGCTTATCTTATTCGTTTCTATGAATTGTGAGCTTCAATGATGAGTAGTGGCCGTGAACCCAAGATATATCTTCGCGGTGTCACACCACACACTCATATGGTGGCCTAGGCCACCGCCCTCTTCTCTTGAAGAGTTGGTTCTTCCGTGAGTTTTTGATGCATATTCGTTGTTTATCATTTTTGAATCATCCAATGTTGCCTTTTTGGAGTTTTATTTTTCCCATTGGATGTGTGAAGTTTTTCTTCATGTTTCGCATCTCCCCGGATTACTCAAAGGTTGCTCAATGGATATTCTTGAAGACGTATTTCTCAGCAGTGGTATTCTTGAAGATGCAAGGTGTTCGGAAGCTCAAGTTCGTTAAAGATCAGAAGGTGGAAGAGGTTCGGAGTCGTTTCAGCGCTCAGGCCCAGGCCGGCCTCCAACCCGGCCCAGGCCGGCTCTAGGGCTGGTTCCCTCGGGCCATCGGCCGGCCTCTCGCCCGGCATGGCCGGCTCCAGGGCCGGTTTCCTCGGGCCCCCGCCCGGTCGCCTGCCCGGCCTCAACCGGCCCCTGGTCCGGATCGCTCGGGCCCCGCCCGGTTGCCAGCCCGGTTCAAACCGGATCCAGGTCCGGCTCGGCGCCTCTTCATCTCGTGCAGGGACACGGGGCTCCTTCCCCAACGGTTATTCTTCTTCCTCCACCCCGTGCCCCTCCTCCATGGCTCCTCCCTCACCTCGAGCTCCTCCACCTCCCCCACACGTTGAGCCTCTCCCTACTCCTTTCTCTCCACGGATCTGAAGCAACTTCCCCCGATCTTCCACCCCATCCGTATAGTTTCTCCATTGGTGGCTGATTTGGGGAGATCTCCTCCATTGTTGGTGCTTTTCGGAGCTCCTCTCAAACTTGAAGATGAAGGATTGGGATGATGATTTTGATGAGGTTCCTCAGTCCAGCAGGGCTAGCAAGAGCAAGAGCAAGACCTTTGATGGGCTGGACAACATTGTTGATGATGAGGATTTCCAAGCTGATTCCTCCTCCATGCCCAAGGCCAAGAAACTCAAGAAGGTTGGTGCAATCAAGCAGACCACGTCCAGGCATGCTCCCAAGGTTGTGCAGTCCAAGCCAAAGAAAGGTAAACAGCCTCGTGAGAATCCCGATGAACCAGTTCGTAAAACTTGGGTAGGTGTGAAACCTAGGGATTTCAAGAAAGATCGCTTGCAGTTCAATCCTTATGAGTTTGATGAGTCCACTTGCCTAGATGATAGCAGATTTTATTGCAAGATGCATCAGCAAATCTTTTATGAACGCTTAGCAGTCCAAAAGAATAATCATGTTGTTGTGGATTATTACAACCTTGCTCAAGCTAGAGAAGTTTGGCCTGTTGTGATGGATGTTATGGATTATCATCAGATTTCTAAGCTCATGACAGTTGGCACTCCATATTCTACTGAGTTAATTCATCAATTTTATGCTACTGTTGTTTTCACCAAAGTGCGTGGTAAGAGGACCATGACCTGGATGAGTGCAGATACTCAGTGTTCCTCTACCTTGGCTGATTTTGGAGCACTGTTTGGTCTTGAGGAACTGCCCTTCTGCCCAATGTATGTTCGTCTCCATCTTCAGAAGCTTATTCCAGCTGAGGTCGGGATACGTCATTGCTACCCTCCAGGGGCAGGGCTTCGTGAAAAAATTCCAAGTGTTATTCATATGTATCATTTTTGGAGAATTGTTTTCACCATTCTGAGGAACTGCCTTGCCTGCAAGTTTGGAGAGAAGACTCTTGTTCGTGAACGGATGAGTAATTGCCTGCATCACATCTATGATCTTTATCTCAGGAAGAAGCAAATTGATGTGCTTGATTATCTTTGGCAAGAGATGCAGGTTGTGGTTGGCAAGTGCAGGGTTCCCATTTATTGTCCACTCCTGCAGACTCTCATCAACACCAAGTTGCCTGAAGAAGTTGTCAATCAGTATGTGTTGGTTCACCCTCCACTTGTTGATTTCCGTGCTATACCTGAGGGTGCTCCTATTTTTCCGCCTCCTAGTGATGCTCCTGCAGATGATGATGATGATTCTCAACACAAGGGTGGTCTTGTTGAAGCACTTAAGAGGATGAACTGCTTCTTTGCTCACAAGAAGAAATCTGAATACAAGTCTTACAAGAAGCAGAAAGCTTCCAGCCGCCATCAGCGTGCCATCATGGATAAACTCGGTGTTACTATTCATCTTGCTCCGCTGAAGTTTCTGAGAACACCTATATGGCCCAGCACCCGTACACTTACTGGTTTGGTGATGATGCCTCCTCTCTTGCTCCATATTGGCAGGGTGGCGACCCTGGTCAGTCTAGCTCCGGTCCCGCTGCTCATGATGCTGAGATTGCTGCTGAGGATGATGATTAGGAGGACAACAATTCTGATGAAGATGAGTGATCATGGGCTTTCACATCACTTTCTCCCTTTTTGGTGTCTTGATGCCAAAGGGGGAGAGAGATCTCCGGGGATTTGCATTGCATTGCATCCATTTGCATCCATTTGCGCTTTCATATTTCCCGTTTTCATTTGCATCGAACTTGTTTTAAGTTTTTAAGTGAACTCTATGTGTGGTGTACTATGGAACTTATGTCATGGTTATTGTAAGGATATTATGGACCTCCTTTATGTTATTGTAAGGACTTCCCCGGTTTATCTTCTATTTTTTGGAGTCCATTACAAGGTGCTTGTATTCTAAGACTATATCTATTTGAAGCCTATGGTGAGAAATTTGCTCTACTATATGATGTCTATGGTGAGAATTATCGCATATCCTTTGCTCACATAGTCTATATATTGTGCTTGCTTCATGATTCTCTTTTGAGCATATATTCTTGTTTACCTTGTTGGCTTATAAGTTCAAGGGGGAGCTTCCCTCAAAAACTTTTCCATGCTTAAATGAGTTATCCTTTTTGCAAATCCTTGTGTTGTCATCAAACATAAAAAAGGGGGAGATTGAAAGGACATAGTCCGTTAATCTTGTTTTAATGTTTGATCACAACACTTGGAAGTATTTAACACGCCGCTAAGTGTCTACAGGAAATATGACCATCTATATCAAAAGATACTAGTGGATCTCTCTCTATGCAAAAAGGGAAGAAAAGTGGATTGTCGGAAAGTCTAACGTGAAGGGAGAAGAAGCGCAGGAGGCGACCGGCCTCCCAGCCGGCCAAAACTGGGCTCAAGGCCGGTTGGCTCGGGTGCCTAGCCAGCCCCCCCAGCCGGTCTAAGCCGGCCCCAAGACCGGACCTCTCGGGTGCCCGGCCAGCCCCCCAGCCGGTCTAAGCCGGCCCCAAGGCCGGACCGCTCGGGTGCCCGGCCGGCCCCCCGGCCGGTTTAGGCCGGCCCCAAGGCCAGTTTGGCTCGCGTCATTGGCAGGTTTCTCCAGTGACCAGGCCGGCCCCCCAGCGGGTTTAGGCCGGCCTAGAGGCCGGTTGGCTCGGGTGGTGGTCCGGCCCTCCAGCCGGTTTAGGCCGGCCCCACGGCCGGCTCTCCTCTGCGCAGCGTCGACTTACCCCTTCAACGGTCACTTATTGAAGGGGACTATAAATACCCCTTCACCTACCTTTGGACAAGTAGCTTGACCACATTGAAGAACACCATTAATTGCAAGCTCAAGATTTGATAGATCTCCCAATCCCTCCACCCAAACTCGTTGATTCTTGGAGGATTGAAGGAGAAGCCCCGGATCTACATCTTCACCAAGCCGTTCTTCATTTCCCCTCATTCACTTGAGGGACCCTTTGCTAGGATTTCCTTTGGGAAAACCTAGCTCATTATTGTACTCACTTGTTGTCTTTGTGACAGATTTGTAGCTGTTCGGGAGCCCCCAATCTTCTTGTGGGTTGTGCCCCGGATCGTTGTTGTAAGCGCTCCGGATTCCGCCTTGAAGGATTCCGATAGTGGAAGGTGAACCAAACCTTTGTGGTGCGGTTCATCGGAGAAGAAGGTGACGCCTTTGTGGCGGTTGAGTTTTGACCTTCGTGGTAGCTCACACCTCTCCAACGAGACGTACTCCCCTAAAAATGAGGAACTCGGGATTACATCTGTGTCTCCGCGTGCTTTCACTTCGGTTACTTCTATCCTTGTTTACCGTTTTTACTTAGTGTACCTTGCTTAGTTGCTAGCTTGTCATATAGGTAAATTCACCATAGTTGCATATCTAGAGAATTTACCTTTTGTGTCAAGCCTAAATTTAAAAAGTACTAAAATTGAAGTAGCACCTATTCACCCCCCCCCCCCCCCCCCTCTAGGTGTCATACGATCCTTTCATCACTTCATTGCATTACCCTTTTTGATGGTTGGCCTCTAAACTTTGGCACTTTCCTCTGCTCATATGCCCCTAGATCGGGTGTGGATAAAGCCAGATATTAAGGCTCAAAGGTAGATTGAGTGACATGCAAAGCAGATTTCACTTCATCGTGGGTCTCAAAGGACAGGCCTGACCGAATATAATGTAGCACTTGTCATGGTTAATGAGTTGTTTTAGCATTGGCATTGGTGTTGGTCACTTGCACTCGATTTCGTTGCGCAAGCTTGGCTTTGAAGAACAAGTTATGTAGTAATAGCAGAGCCCTTGTACAAACTTTGATTGACTCGATTTGATGAACATATAATAATGGTACAAGCGTCAACATCGATTTTGCACACTTCGGTGAAAATATTTCTAGTAATGTTGACGCAAGCACATATGCGTCATGCCCTGCTGAAGGCGGTGGCCCGAAACTCGTCTTTTGGGATGAAAATTCCGAGTTTGACCCTTCGTTAGACTAGTCATCATTGGCATACTTGTTTACTTTTTTATTTTTCTAAACTATGCAATAAAAAAAGTTGTGTGCACCGTTTCCGATACAGAGACCGGGTCTTTGCTCCCCATTTCAAAAAAGTTATCTTGTGAACTAGTCCAATCCACTCATCGATGTGTGAAACCAAAACATTGCATCGTTTCATTCCAAAACATTCAATTCACCCTACTGTGAGCCTTTGATAAGTCTAGGTTATATGCACATAATCAATACGAACTTCCGTTCCAAATTAAGTGACGCTAAAATGAGTGTATCTAGACACGTTACACTCATTTCAGCGTCACTTAATTATCTGTGTTTGTACTAGTATGCTCTAGGAAGTGGAAGCAGTCAAATGAAACCGGGCATTATCAGTAATTAATCTCATGAGGACCAAGACATTCTGATTAACTCAAATAATATCTTCGATAATAGGCCCAAATCGATTAGTGATCGAACAAAAAAAAATGAACTTTTTTTCTTTGCTCTTATCTCACTTACAAAACGAGAATCCCATGCGCACATATTTCTTTATCCGTTTAACGCCAAAAAGTTCTTTTTTGTTCACTAAATTTTAATTTGTCCACTAAATTTGCATCTATATGAGTAAAAGGGGTGTTGATCTCCTGCTAGATCCGTGGAGCTTCATCACCGAATCTGTCGTTTTCTATACACCATGAAACAAAAGTAATGCGCCTGCAGCTAGTGCTCCATGTTAGATTTTATCCTAGCATTAAGATAAAACTATTGCTAAACAATAAATTGGGCGAGTAGCGAGCATCAATATAGGAAAAATAAAATAAAAAAGTCACACGGTAGCCCGGGCTACATGTAGTCTGGTTTTTCTTGCAATCGCCATTTTAAAGTTTAAAAAATTCCGAAAATATCCTTTACGTTGACAATGACAAGTTCTACGCTTCTGCAAATTTTCAACTCCAAATAAGTTGCATTCAGGGCTGCACGAAAATGATAAATCTTAACATTTTTGGAAGATTTTGAATCTGACTCACCATCGCAGATTCTGAAATTTGTCTTTTTACACAGCATAAAATACATAATTTTTTGCATTAATTTTGTTGCACACTGATAGAAATCATCGTCATCTACGTATAGAATTATTTTCACAATTTATGGAAAACTAAAACTGTCTATTTTGAATTTTCAAAATACCGGGCTACATATAGCCCGGGAGACAAAACACCACACTCAAATAAGATGTACTATGTACATTGATAAGAGAGAACATGGGCTAGTGGACAACATCATGATGCAGGTTGAAGCCTTGAAGTGGCACATTTTTTCTCCATCTAATTCTAGTGGCAGCATACAACTATGCAAGCTCAGAGGCATCACAGCAACAATGTTCAGCCCTTAAACCAACGACACTCCAAACTGCAAACAGTTCATGTGTCGGTTCAATGACACCGGTCATCAGAGCTGACTAGTAGGCCTCGGCGTGGCGACATGCTGCGCCCGTGGTTATATAGATTTTACAAAGCGAAATATATACCATGGAAATCTTTGATTTATTTAGTCGTGATAATTAATTAATTAATTAGTTGTAGCGTTGAATATATTGTTTTTAACTTTGATTATTTTCATTGATTGTTGATTGTACATCTTCATTGTTGCATTTTATGGTGATGAAAACAGTGGCGGCTAAGGGCATCTCCAGCCGTTGTGTCCCCCCAGGCCGAAAAAACGGCGCTATTTTGGCCCGCCTGGGGGGGGGGGGGGCAACGGCGCTATTTCACGCGCTGGGGGGGCGTCGATTCCCAGTCGCCGAACCCAGGCCGTCCCCAGCCGGCGAGTTTGGGCAATATTTCACGCATAAAACAAAGGCCAACACAATTAAAATAGTTGGACAAACAAATTCACACATAAGAATAGTTCAACATACAAATACACACACAAATAGTTCAACAATGCAAGCAAATAGAACAAATCAAACTAGGCATTGACATTGTCGGCATTGCCATTGCCTTTGCGCTCCCACAAGTACTGCACCAGATCATCCTGCAGTTGTGTATGTGCTGCAGGGTCTCGAATCTCCTGGCGCATAGCGAGGAAGGCTGCCCATGTTGCCGGCACCTGGTGATCTACATCTGCAAGAGGACCCTGTCGGTAGTATGGCTCAGTAGTCTCAGGCACCGGATGATCCCGCTCACTCTCAATGATCATGTTGTGCAAGATCACACAACAGTTCATCACCTCCCACATGTTGACCTTCGACCAAGTCATGGCTGGGTACCGGACAACAGCAAATCGAGACTGCAGCGCACCAAATGTCCGCTCAACATCCTTCCTGCAAGACTCCTGGCACTTGGAAAACCAAGCTTTCACGCTTCCTGGCACAGGGCTGGAGATGCTCTTCACAAATGTTGACCACTTCGGGTAGATGCCATCTGCAAGGTAGTAGCCCATTGTGTACTGATGCCAATTGATCTCGTAGTTCACTGGAGGGGCATGACCTTCAACAAGCTTGGCGAAGACATTCGAGCACTGCAACACATTGATGTCGTTGTGAGTTCCTGGCATACCAAAGAAGGAATGCCAAATCCATAGATCATGTGTAGCCACGGCCTCAAGAATCACACTGCACTCTCCTTTGTGGCCTTTGTACATCCCCTGCCATTCAAATTGACAGTTCTTCCATGTCCAATGCATGCAGTCGATGCTTCCAAGCATTCCAGGAAAGCCTCTTGCTTCATTGCAAGCTAGGATCCGAGCAATGCCTTCCGCATTGGGTGATCGCAAGTATTTTGGCCCAAACACTGCCACCACTGCCCGGCAAAACTTGTTCAAGCAATCAATGGCAGTGGATTCGGACATGCGCAGATAATCATCCTGCGAATCAGCGGGAGCACCATATGCAAGCAACCTCATGGCCATCGTGCACTTCTGAATTGAGGTAAAGCCTACCGTACCGGTGCAATCCTTCTTCAATTTGAAGTAGGTGTCGAACTCCCAGATGGCATGCATGATGTCGAGGAAGAGTTTGCGGTTCATCCAGAAACGGCGCCGAAACACGGCCTCATCCTGCATGGGATGATCGGCGAAGTAGTCGGAGTAGAGGATGCAGTACCCTTCGTAGCGCTGCCTCGGCTTGCTCTTGCGGCGGCCGGGCGCCGAACCACCACGCCACGGCCGCGCGTCGTGCGCGAGCAGGCCGGCGAGGCACGCGAGGATCAGCAAGTGTTCTTCGTCGTCGAGGTCAGCCTGGGCTTCCTCGTCGAGCAGTTCGGCGAGCAGCTCCTCATCGTCGGAGTCCATGGCTGGGCGGACAAACCGCCGAACACCTAGCAGACGAGGTGGGCGCAAGCCTTCCCGAGAGTCTTCCTTCCGGCTAGATCACGACGGAGGGGAGGGGCGGCGTCGGCGCCGTGGTTTGGGGCGAGATGGTGGGGTTCCTAGCTGCTTGCGTCCGACGGAGGGGGAAGGGGTGGTGCCGGCGGCGAGATGGCGGCGACAGGGCGGGATAGAGGAAAGGGCGAGGCGGGGGTGGGAAATGCGCTGTCTCCCTGACAGTGCTGGCCCGCGCGTTTTCCCTTCCGCCGACCCCCCCAGGCGCAACCCGACGCGCTAGGTTTGGCCTGGGTGCGCCGGCGCCAAAACGGCGCTATTTGGTCTCCTGGGGGACGACTGGTAGAAAAACGGCGCTATTAGACCCAAACGGCGCTATTTTGGGCCCTGGGGGACGGCTGGAGATGCCCAAGTTTGTGCTTTTTTACATTGGAGTATCGTAGTACCTAATGATCCCCTCACCAAAATTTATACCGACAAAGTGATTATCAAGAACCGAGTCTCTACCTGTGTTGTTTCTTAAATTTGGCAAGGATAGGTGCGTCCATGGGCAACATGAGCGGGTGGCGTAATGTCAAGGCTAGTCGCTGCATCCTTTAAAGCAAAGCAGGCACAACATCTCTGCTGTTCACATGCAAGTGCTTCACCAGAGATTCAGAGAACTCACAAACTCTTAAACGTACCTCAATATATATATAGATTGAAGGGGCTCCGCCCCCGATTTCATTTCATCAACGAAACCCATAATACAACGTTTTGTGATCGTTCCATCCTCCAAACCTCTCCACTCTCTAACAAATAATAACTCTGACTACTATTCAAATAAGTAAACTCTTACACACCATCACCAACCACTTTAGCCACCTGAGAACAAACTAGGAAAACCATCTATCAACAACACAACACAAAGACAACTTCTTTTCTAACTTGTCCACAGCTTTTCTTCCTGGGCACCCTTTCTCTTCTTCACTTTTTACCTCCAGATCTTTTTATCACCTCAACAATCAGTAATCCTCTTCGTCAGTGGCGCCCACCCTTTTCTCTTACTGAACACCTCCGCTGCCACTCGCAGCAGCGCTCTTGCACCTTTGGTTTGTAGCTCTTGTAGTCCGCGAATCTGTAACTCAGACCAATTACTTAACCAATGAGCAAATTTAACTACTACACAACTGAGATCATAAGGATTAACTTTCTCAAAATAAGCAGAATTTCTAGTTTTCCAAACTGCCCACAGCACCGCTGCCACCCCTACAGCAATTACATTCCTAATATTACTAGGAAACCTAAACACCCAACTAACTAGCTCATTAACAGAAGATACATTAACTTTGATATCAAAAGCACATTCTATTACACTCCAAACAAATCTAGCTAGTGGACAGTGAATAAACAAATGATCTATACTCTCATCTCTACTACAAAACAAGCAGCTTTTTTCAACTTTACTCCCTCTATGATTTAACACGTCTCTAGTCAAGATACTCTTCTTACAAATCAGCCACAAAAAGACTTTTATCTTAGCTGGTACTTTTACAAACCAAAGTTTTTAAACTCACAATCAGACTGATTAATCTTAAGAGCCTTATAAAGATATTTCACAGTAAACAACCCTGATTTCGTCAACAACCAATGTCATTTATCGTTCTGCTCCGACAACTGAACATTCAAACACAACCTTTTCAACTCATTCCAAGAATCTAAGGTTTCTCCACATAAAGTACGCCTAAACCTAACATTAGCTCAGTCATCTTCAAGAGCTTTCGCAACCGTAAAACCAGCGCTAAAAGTAATGCTATATAATCTAGCAAATCTTATCTTAAAAGGTACATCCCCAAGCCATAAATCCTCCCAAAAACGAGTTCTCAAACCATTACCTACTATCTTCCTAACATACCTATAAAACTGTTCCCTTACCCTAAAATTCCCTGGAAAAAATGCGACTGCCCCGCTTTCCTCTTAACTTCTACCAATAACTTTCTACTACAATACTTTCTCAAGATTAATGTTTGCCAAATACCTTCTTCGTTCTCTAATTTCCACAACCATTTACAAAGTAAACTAATGTTCATTGTACGCAAGTCTACTACACCAAGACCCCCCTGGTCCTTGGGCTGACAGCCTGACACACACTTTCCCAATTAACCAGATCATTTTATTCTCATCCTCCTCATCATCCCACAACATTCTTCTTCTATAAAAATTAAACTTCTTCTCTACCCCCTTGGGTAACTCAAACATCGACAGCATGTAAAAAGGGACATTACTTAAACTGCCTTGTATTAAAGCTAATTTACCACCATACGACATGAATCTACCTTGCACATTCCAAGCTTTTTCTCCATTGTTTCCTCTGCATTTCTCCAATCACTATTCCTCAATCTAGCACTATGAGCAGGAATTCCTAAATACTTTAGCGGTAAAGCCCCTTCCACACAAGTGGAAATGTCTCTATACCTCTCACTATTTACCTTAGCTTCTCCGAAACAAATGATTTCGCTTTTGTGAAAATTGATTTTCAACCCGGACAAATGTTCAAAGCAGCACAACAAGTATTTTAAATGTAAAGCATCCTCTTCACTAGCTTCCAGGAAAAAGACCGTATCATCGGCATATTGCAGCATACTTAACCCTCCATCAACTAACTCAGGAATAATACCTTTAATCAAACCACTATCTTGAGCCCTCCTAATTAAAACCTGTAACACATCTACTGCTATGTCAAACAAAATCGGTGAGAGAGGATCCCCTTGGCGTAACCCTTTTTTAGTCGTAAAATAAGTTTCCAGCTGTCCGTTTACCATCACTGCTACGCTACCACTACTGATAATATCTCTAACCCATTTGATATATCTATCCGGAAAACAACGTACCTCATAATTTCTGATATTAATTGCTCAAGCACATCTTTGCGCCCCCTCCACCAAATCCTCATCCAAGGGAACTTTCACCGTCACCACCTCTAGGTACACAAGGCGAGACTACGCCAGCATGGGATGACGACTGTTTTCTACGCGCAAACTCTGGGGGCTTTGTCGAGTCCATCAGCTGTGTGGGGATAAATGAGCAACGGCTAAAAGTGGAACCCATGATCCGAGTCTTGGCATCATAGGTAATTGCCTAAAGTTGTGCTTCTGGTCGGTCGACAGTAACAAAACCCCAGTAGGCAATACTACATGGCATCTAACAGAACCATGGTAGGCAACATGAATGGCACCTGCAGGTTCAGGAGTTTTTCTTTGATATATCCATCACAAATAAAAGAAATCTCAACAACAAAGAAGGAGCATGGAAGAACTGCTTGTAAATAAATGCTCACGGATTAACAAATTAGAGACCAAAAATGCTAATTGTATTTCTGGAACTGTCCAGAACTCCATATTTATATATGTCAGTAGACAAAAGGGCTGTTTGCCCATCATTAAAAAAATACATTAACAGTTGTGCATCACAATTTAATTTTGAGGCTTGGGAAAGATAAGTATACATTTAAACATGGATTTATTTCCTTAAAATAACCCAGAATTTGGTTAAGGACAGGAATTAGTGAACTACTAACCTGAATGGTGGAACCACTATATTAAAATGTGGTCAAATGGTCGCTACTGTCATGGGCAACACATTCCTAAGGATTTTGCACCAACAAAGGATATCCTGAGATGAAATTGTGTCCAATCAAAATTCAGGCACACATGAACATTAGAAATATGACTGCTAATATTAACTCTGTATTAATTTTCTTTACACTGTTCAATAACATCAGCTTATCTGATAGTAGGAAATGCCTTTCTGTAAGGAACAAAAAACAAACTGAGAATTAGTACTTCATCGTAGGTGACTTGTTTCATTTCATAAGTTCTACAGGAAAGAAGCACATACCTGGATCTGGAAATCATAAAGTTGAGCTAAAAAATATTGCCCAAAGATCTACCTTCAAATTATCTATCTTGTGGCTAGATGTTTCTTCTTACATGCAGAACCAAATGTAAGTCCTAGAAAGAATTTGATCTCAGCATAGGTCGCAATCACATCTTCAAGCTTATCAAAAAATTGCTGAGCTAAAAGAACATTTCTACATGAGTAGTTTAGTGTAAAGTTGTTCTTTTCAACGGTGAGCTACCGTCGCATTGTACTCTTGGGTGTGGATACAAAGATAAATACATTTAACTGAACAATAAGAGACCTCAGTCAAGTTCCATAGAGTAAAGAATATTCATTTTTGTTACTGAAGCTAGTAATTAATTTACTTAAAAGGCTATATTTTTTAACTTGGAATAAGAGTACTATATTTACCATGCAGAAAAATTGGTGTGCCTTTTACTTAACAAGCAGGAACATTGATGCGCGCCTTATTGGTCGCACTCACCTAACATAGTTGAGTTAGCGCGATGGAAAATACCGAAAACAGTCCTATATGGGCAAACTCCAAGTGAGTCGAAAAAATGCACAGTAAAGCTAATGTATATGATCATAGATGAGAAGCATTCTTTTACTGCAATAATATGTATTTCTGGGCAGTAGTTACCAGGCAATAATAGGAGATTGAAGATAAAGTGTGTGCATGATGTGCAAGGATACATTGGAGAACACACCAGATGAGATCTAACATGAACATCCATAAGAACAGAGCAAGACCATGACTAATTGAGAAATATATTTGCTCATTCATTTACTCCCAATGGTAAGAAAAATAATACTTATGCATTTGGTTGGTTAGATGAAACCTACAACATGGTAGTTATCGAATGGCCACGTGTCTACAATTAATCCTCTAAGATCAAGTTTCATTTTTCCTGGTGGATTCTCAAGTTATGGTCATCTTTAAGTGTCTCTATGTGTCTGTATCATAAACTTAAAAGACAGTCAATGCACTACTTCTAACTGTAGTGCTAGGTGATAAAGAGGAAAACAGAAATAGGATATAAAATGAAACAAAGATGCTGCATGTTACAGTTAGGAAATAAATAAATAATCTCAAGACCTATGGTAAGATCATATGTAACCAGGCATTAACTTTCTGAACATTTCTTTCTCTGCAGACAAAATTTTCTTGTTTGACAACAAATATATTGGCTCGTAATCAACTTATACATGTAATTGAAACTGATGTACTCCTGTTCAAGTACCATAAAAATCAAACAAAATACTGTAGCTTTTACCAACCTTTTTCAGGCTGGACTAAATACCAACAAAGTCGATCGAGTGTGCTATAAAACCATCTAATTTATACCATTCCACAAACACAGTCTAAAAATATGGAAATGAGCATCCATTCTGCACAAAGTAAATTAGACGAGAAAACATTTACCTTTTATGCGATTGTACATACCATTTACCTTCTAGCTCTTGCATAAATGCCAACTTGCCCACAATTTTAATCCTAGTTGTGCACCAAACCCCCAAAACAGGATAATTTTTGTTAGTGCCGATATAAGCACAAGGACGAGTTCATGACGGATAAATTGCAGCTTGGAGAGATAAGTAAATGGGGGAAAAAATCAAAGTTACCTTCTAAATTTAAGCGCACTTGCAAAAGAGAACCAATCAGTTCCACTGGCACTTCGAAAAAAGACTCACGTATTATTTATTTATCCACGGAAGAAACTACGTCAACGCGGCAGAAAAAACTACCTTCTCTATCACTTGCACAGAATGAATTATTACAAGGCTACTTTCTTTCAGTTAGTGCGCTAACTCAGACCATTTCGTCAGTGTAATTTTCTTGGAGCTCTCCGTGCAGTTAGAAGATTCAAAACAATAAGGGGATAACCTCTGTTGATCTTGCACAAGCCTGATGTTTTCAAACATCAGAAGAAAAAGGGAAGTAACATTGCAATGAGTAGTGATTACATTCAGCTTTCCACAACAGCAACATCGTAAATTAGATGTTCATGAACTCATGTGCAAGTGCAACAACAAGTGGTGCCTAAGAACAATAAGGGCATTAAACCCGAGTCTGAGACCAGAACGAATCTTCGGAAAATAAGGAAAAGGGAAAGCTAAGTGTATTCTCTACTGGATTGCAGTTTCGAACAAAATCATGACATCTTATCATGTGACGGGACAGAACTTACAATTCTCAATCCACTGTGCATACGCAGTTGCAAGTACAATGTACTAGTACTTAACAACATTACAGCAGTCAACTCCAAAGCCAACATATTTTGATAGGAAACCTGAAGAGAGGCCTAACAGGAACTGAACAAGATAGGTTACATTCAGCAACAACCAAAAATACTGAAAATGATGAAGACAAATATACTTTGTTATCTGATATTCTGGGCATTTTGTACGACAATTATGAAAGGCCACACTAAAAAGAATACTATATTGGTGATGGGTGAACCGCTAAGCTAGTATGGATCAAGTAAGGTGGATGTTTGTAAGAAACCTTGTTAGTTTACTGAGGGTTTCTCGAGCCGAAACCGTGTCGGGGTGGTGCTCGCCGCAGATGGAAGTGCGGATGAATATGGTCTTCCGTATCAGGTCATCTCCAATGTCATACTGTCCACCTCTGAGCATCAGCTTCGCCCGTGTTTCTAGTACAGAAGCTTTCAGAAGAGCCAGCTCCTGCCAAAGATAAGTGTACTGGGCCTCTGACTGAACTGGCCTAAAGCAGGATAATGATGTCTCTCTCCATTTACCAGCATGAGAAAGCATGGATTCAGCTGCACGCTCCAATGCATCGGTGCACAGACGCAGAAGCTCCAATGCGGCATTACATTGGGAATATGTGATGAATGTGTTTATCGCAAGTGGCACCACAATCTGCTTCACAAAGAGCATCAACTCAGATGGCCTCAGTTCTACCAGAAAAGGATCAGAACCAAATCCAAAAGTCATGAAGCAGGCAGCCCACAGGTGCTCACAAGAATGTTTGACTGAGCCTCGGAGATACACTGATTGGACCGCAGCTTCAGCTGTTCTTGTGCCCCCTCGCTTGCGAGCATATAGTCTGATCATATCATGGAACTGGATATACTCGGACTTTGCGCTGCATCTGGCAATTCCAAACCTCATCAACATTGCAGCTGCTTCAGCTTCAGATCTCTGCATCCTAGAAGTTGCGAGTCCACAAGTCAGTGTTCGCCACCCGTTCCTCCACCTTGGACCCCTCCGATGCTTCTTTGGGATTTTGTGTGCAGCCAGAGCCAACATATGAATTGGAACTGCAGATGGTGCAAACCAACCACACACTTGAACCATACGAATTGCCAGACTCCTAGGACCATCTGCATGCTCAAATATCGATAGGCAGACATCCAGGAGTCGTACAAGGACTTCATTATTTTTCAAGCTGCTTGCTTCCCTCTCATTCCAAGAAAAGTCTCTTACGGGCAATGGCCGATTCAACGTGTCAAGAAGCCTACTTGGAGTGATTGGAAGCTCCAAGAGTATAGCTCCAACAATACCGAGGCCAAGAGTGAGTCTCCCAAGCTTTTCTTCAATGACCTTGAGGGCATCAATTTCCATTAGTGGGTATTCCTTGACACCTCCCTTCATTAAAGTCATTGCCTCGGCACCAGATAAATAAGAAAGCTTCATTGGCTCCAAGTTCATCACACGTGGAAGGCGTGTTGTTATGATGAAGTGAGTCTCACCACCAAATTGTGGGAGAAGGTCTGTTATGACTCTCTTATCCCACCAGTCCTTCTCGCTTTCCAGATTATCAATGATAACTAAATACGGTATGTCCCGCATCAGTTCTTGTCGTACTTTGGCAATGGCTTCCTCTTCCTGCTCTTCAAAGCATCGGTCACTTCCTTTCTCATGCAAGTGAGTATCAACACTTATATCTAATTCCAAAAGATTCCGTAAAGCTAAATAATTATGACGAATGTATCTGCTCTCCCCTCTAACCCACAAAATCATCTTATATCTCTGGGAGAACCTGTACGCGTACTCCAATGCTAAGTCTGTCTTGCCCATGCCAGATTCTCCTGATATGCAAGCAATGCCCTTTCCATAGAGTATCTTCGTAGATTTTTTCTTCCTCCCATACCTTACCCCATTCTTCACTCTTGGTTGTCGGCCATGCTGCAGTGGAGTGCCCAGTCTCTGCATCTCAATGCCTTCCCGGTCTCCTTCCACAAAACTGGTTCCTTTCCCTTGATTTCATCTGCATTTAATTGCTCATAATTGTTAACAGACCACCCACTAACAGGGCCTTTTCTTCTTTGCTTTGTCTTGAGCTCAAAATATTTCTTTTCCCCTTCCCCACTGACATCACCAAACAAAATAAGCTCCAAATGCGAGAGCTCTTTTTTCCTCCCACAAAATCACCATTGCGAGGGAAAGGAAATTCCTCCTTATCCACCCTCGCTCTCCACCTATTCACCCGATCAACTACACTTCTCCTACCCAATTTTGTGGCTAAAAGAATGACTGCTTGCAGTATGCAAGCTCTCCAATTGGTATCATTCGCTTCTAACTGCACATCTACCACCCGAGAAAGAGCATCAACTGATTCCCTCCATTCATTCTCCATTCCACCATATAACATCCACAGCTCACCACCATGTTTCTCCCACAGTTCTCCCCTCTTCTCGATGATATCTCTGGCAAGGCAATCAGCAGCACCCAAGTCAAAGAATATAGGGATCAGATTTTTCTTGCGAAAGAAGTTCCTGAGCTCCTCAATGGTATAAGGATTCCCAAATGACTTCTTTGTAAGGATGACAACTCCATATGTGGAAGCATTCATTATCCTCTCGACAGTATCATGGCTGTGTGAATTCCGACACCTAGACCTGTCCGAAGCAAAGCAGCTGATTCCATGAATCTCAAGTTCTGCACGAAGCCAATTTGTGAACCTCAGTAGTGAAGCCTTGCGTCCATGAAACCCTATGTACACATCATAGATTCGAAGCCTACTGACAGAAGCCGCTGATGTTGTAGGTTGGGAAGATGAAGATTTCCGATATATTCCCACCTGCCTCTTCTGTTTTTCTTTTCGAGTTGAACGGTCACAATTGCTAGTTGCTGACGAACTACCTTGGTATGGGCCATTGAAGGTGGTAATGAAGCTAGGATTGTTATAGACAATTGCAGGAGTCCCAAAATTACTTGAGGTGCAAAGGCTGGGAGGAGGAGAAGCATCATCTTGGTCTTGCAATAACCTAATGTTGGCTGTTGGTAACTGCTCCTGCTGTACCAGTATGTCACTAGAGAGAATATCACTGATTTTCAGCGCAATTCCATTTGAGGAGTTATTGTACTCAGGTTGTGCATTCTCCGGGCGACAAACAGACATGGACCGTGGTGTAAAGAAAGGTGATTGGTTAGCAGAAACAAATGTGGAGGAAGAGGATGACAGATTCCTTGATGGTGCCGAGACCAAAGCCCATGTTGAGGAAGAGGAAGACAAGTTCCTTGATGGTGCCGAGACCAAAGCCCTGACATCGGAGCTTTCATGTTGAAGCTCCATATACACATTTTCAGTACTATCCAGCTCTCAAAATGGCATGTAATTCAACTAATCGCTGTGCAAATCATTATCTGCAAAAGATAGAAACAACTCCGTCATGACTTGAAAATCGTCAAACAGTTCATAGACAATACATATTAAAAGTACACCTCTGGGAACAATAATTGTTGATCAATATGATGCCTGATGTTTCATCGATCTTCTGGGACGAACAAACAAACAAACTAGTAAACAGTAGTAAAACGTACACATTTCTACTGACTGAAAATAATGAGCGCAGCCTACTGGCCTGCAAGACACATTCATGGTTCATGGACATCAGACACGCGAAATTGCTCCCCGTCAGGTTCCAAAATCTTTTGTTCTCCGTATCTTTATGTGTTTTCTGTTCTAGCTTCAGTTTCTTCTATATGGAAGTTTAAAGTTTTGACCAGTGGCAGTTGCATCATTAGCACTTCCTTCATGAAGAAAAATATTAACTGGTGCCACATAATTTTTTGTATTCAGGCTATCCTCATAAATTTTTGATTCAGGTTATTCACTTGCATAGAGCATATAACTGAAACATAGTTCAGGAATCGAACTTGTGAATGAGATGACTCCGTGGTTTCAGAATTCAATGCTCTTCAGCCGGTGGGGTGTCAGTGTTGACAAGGACACATGCTGCCTGAATTCGGCTGCTGACGGACATGGAATTCAGGCAGTGTATCTAAAATTATGAGAACACTTGGTTCGTTATCTGTATCTTGAACGAATTTTAGTGTATCTACAAGTATTTGCACTGATGGACAAATTGCGTAATCATGGTAAGTTATTCTGGCTTTTTGTTAAATTCATTATCTCCTTTACAAATGTATGCTAGTATTATTCAGACCGTTTCCTGCAAAGACAAAAGTTAAGAGGATACATAGCACTATGTCCACACACCTATTTTCTTTTGTTGAAACATGAGATTTGATGTTATGGGTCCATTTTTACTTCACAGACTCACAGTTTATTTTGTGTTCAGGTGACACTTCCTATTCAAGTGGGCTTGGTTGATCTGATAACCAGGGTTTCAAGCTTAGATATCCACTTATTTCCAGGCAAATTTTCCGTGTTTAAACTCTTTTTTTCTGTCTCAATACTCTACCAACTGGTTGAGGAAGAAAAGCTAAACCCAATAATATTTGTGAACTCCCTCAAAAAAAATTGTCAAGGCCTGCGAGGTGCGAGCCTTTTCGTGTGAAACCTGGAGAAACTGTGAATGTCGCGGATGATCAGCGAAAAGATTTATGTGGAGCTAGAGATGCAGGCTCGCGACTTTGGGGCAGTGATGCTTATTTTTTCAAGTAGGTATTTCTATGTATCCACATCCCAACACTGGCCATTTTATTATAGTGAAAAAAATTAGGAGCACTTTATCTTATACATCTGTTTGTTTACTATCAAAATGATGCTTACAATTGTGGTTGGCTCACTTGTCTCCCTTAAAAGAAAAAGTCTAATGCTAGGGGCATGTTTGATTGCCAACTACAGAGAAACGGATGGATATTCTAACATGTTACCATTGCGTTGAACATTCCTTTTTCTTTCAGTAGGAGTGCGCCCATTTGACTCTCAGTAAGATACCAGGAAGAAGGGCGTGTCAACCTCTAAGAGTACAAACCCTTAGGAGTATTGACAGAACGATTGCTACGACATGTTCATGGATTGAATTTTATTTTTCATCAGCACACTTACTATTTTCTACAGATTCATATGAACATAATAAGAGTAGAAACCCTTTTAATTACTTTGTTGTGCAGCAAAAGGAGAAAAATGTATGCAATGTTTTTTTTAAATAACATAGGATTAGAAAATGGCTATATGTGATGACCTTATTTGCTTTTCAGATTTAATTCATGTATACTTAAAATTGTAATTCCTTATTGAATTATCAAGACCTTATTTGCTTTTCAGATGGCTATATCTATTTTTTGTGCCCATGCAAAAATTTACGTACAAACTTAATTAGTATATGGATCGAGACGTGTGTTGCATGTTAGAAAGTGGTTATATTTGGTGACCTTATTTGGTTTTCAGACTTACTTCATGTATGCTTAAAATTGTAATACTCATTGTTGTGCACATGCAAATTTTACATACAAACTTATTATAGGGATATAGTTTACAAATCGTTTTGACTGCACTTTTTCATTTATCAAGACGTGAGTTTACTAGTGGCTCAATAATGACTCAGCAAGTACACTCAGCTCGAGAGAAGGAAACCTTCTCCATTGCTCTTGTTTAACTGGATGCCAGCAAGAAAAGAAGAAGAAAAAAAGGTAGAGATGAGCTGTGTGCTTCACTGTGCTGACCGATTTGGTAACAGAGGAAATAACTGTCATGGTGACATAACATATGGAGAGAATAGGCCAAATACCACTACTGAAAACCGAAAGAGCCAAAATACCACTAGTTAAAACCGAAGTGCCAAAATACCACTCCACTTTAGTTTTTCATGCCAAAATACCACAACTGACTAACTGAGACTAACATCTTCAAAGAAAGACACAAAAGCCCTTACCTCTTCACATGTCTGTTATCTTCCTTCAACATCATTTGAGCATCATTTCAGCACTTCCTGTTCAACAACAAATGAGCAACATTTTAGCAGCATTTCAGTAGCATTTCGTCACGATTTTGACAATATTTCATCAGCATTTCAGCACAAAAATACAAACAATAGAACAGATGACAGTGGTGTAATATTTCACACAATAGATAGATGTTCAGCCGCAATACATAAAAGTTGTAGATGACCAAAAGGATCAGAATAGTGGTTCAGAGCACTATACAACAATTTGAATACATAGGCAGCATAACATCATGGACCTCACACCCAAATGCACTAAATTTGGTTGAAGAATAGTAGGATCATTGTTTTGTATTTCCTTCTCAATTGTCACACCAAACCTTATTAGCCTAGAGTTAGCACTTGTATCAAACAGTTGTGTTATCTCTTATTCTGAAATCAAGGGCACCACGGAAAGACCACGATCCACCATAAAGACCAGGTTCCGATAGACTTTTCTTCCGTCTACAATCGTCAAATAGGATTGAACATCTAATTAATTTGAAATACACCTCCGGGATCAACACTGAAATTAACACGCAACAACACAATCTACGTTTCTGTTGCACACATCAACACATCCAAACTTTGTTGCACACAAGAATCAAATGCTATAAAAAAAAGGGAGAAAAAATCTTGACATGTCTATGGAGGCAGAGAAGTGCAGAGGAGCGTCTGGCGTTGGTCGTCGTGCGGGAGCAGAGGGCTGCTGCGATGCGGGGAGGTGCAAGCAGAGGGGAGGGTGCGGCGCCGGGAGAGCAGCTAGCGCGATGCGGGAGGATGCGAGCAGGGGCAGGCGATGCGGAGGAGCTAGCAGCGGCGGCGGCGGGGCATGAGCAGTACCGCAGCCGCAACCCGGCCGCAGCGAAGACAAGCAATCAGACACTGGAGATCACGCGTGCGTGCCTGCCGACGGCTCTCAGATCTGGCATGAGCAGTACCGCAGCCGCAACCCGGCCGCAGCGAAGACAAGCAATCAGACACTGGAGATCACGCGTGCGTGCCTGCCGACGGCTCTCAGATCTGGCAAAGCAGAGAGCGAGCCAGCCGGGAAACCGCGGGGACACGGCTCAGGAGACCGATCAAGACGAGCAGCTCCAGAAGCGAAAACGCCCGCTCTACCGATTACTCGCGCCCCGGTGGTAAGGACGACGAAAGAAGGCGAATTTGAAGTACCTGAGGGCTGAAATTTCTTCTCCCTGGAGACAGCGGGCGGGGGTGTCTGCTCCCGATCCGAATCCAGTTCCGCTCGTTGCCGCCTCAGGGTAGTAGCTTCGGAACGGCAGCAGCAGCGGCGGCGGTCAGCGCAAGTCCATCCAGTGTGAAATGTGCGCGTGATTCTTTCGTCGGGAAGGGGCGGTGTCAGTGTGAGGTGTCGCGGCAGGCGATTTTTATATGCCGTGAGCTGAGGGAGGGAGGGAGGGAGGAAGCAGCGGCGACGGCGGGGCGGGGAGAGAAGGAGGAGGCAAAAGCTAAGGCATCTCCAGTCGTTGTGCGCCAGGCCCAAAAAACGGCGCTATTTTGGCCCGCCTCAGGGGTAGGCCGTCCCAGCCAGCAAGTTTTGGGCATATTTCGCATAAACAAAGGCCGACACATTTAAAATAGTTCGACATACAAATTTACACATAAGAATAGTTTAACATACAAATCCACACACAAATAGTTCAACAATGGAAGCAAATAGAACAAATCAAACTAGGCATTGGCATTGCCGGCATTGCCATTGCCATTGCCTTTGCGCTCAGTGCTGCACCAGATCATCCTGCAGTTGTGTATGTGATGCAGGGTCTCGAATCTCCTGGCGCATAGCGAGGAAGGCTGCCCATATTGCCGGCACCTGGTGATCTACATCTGCAAGAGGACCCTGTCGGTAGTATGGCTCAGTAGTCTCAGGCACCGGATGATCCCGCTCACTTTCAATGATCATGTTGTGCAAGATCACACAACAGTTCATCACCTCCCACATGTTGGCCTTCGACCAAGTCATGGCTGGGTACCGGACAACAGCGAATCGAGACTGCAACGCACCAAATGCCCGCTCAACATCCTTCCTGCAACCCTCCTGGCACTTGGAAAACCAAACTTTCGCGCTTCCTGGCACAGAGTTGGAGATGATCTTCACAAATGTTGACCACTTCGGGTAAATATCATCTGCAAGGTAGTAGCCCTTTGTGTACTGGTGCCCATTGATCTCGTAGTTCACTGGAGGGGCATGACCTTCAACAAGTTTGGCGAAGACATTCGAGCACTGCAACACATTGATGTCGTTGTGAGTTCCTGGCATACTAAAAAAGGAATGCCAAATCCATAGATCATGTGTAGCCACGACCTCAAGAATCACACTGCGCTCTTCTTTGTGACCTTTGTACATCCCCTGCCATTCAAATGGACAGTTCTTCCATGCCCAATGCATGCAGTCGATGCTTCCAAGCATCCCAGGAAAGCCTCTTGCTTCATTGCAAGCTAGGATCGAGCAGTGTCTTCCGCATTGGGTGATCGCAAGTACTTTGGCCCAAAACACCGCCACCATGCCCGGCAGAACTTGTTCAAGCAATCAATGGCAGTGGATTCGGACATGCGCAGATAATCCCGAGAGCCTTCCTTCCGGCTAGATCACGGGGAGGGGGAGGAGTGAGGCGCCGCGGGCGGCGTGGATTGGGCGAGATGGTGGGGTTTCTAGCTGCTTGCGTCTGGAGGAGGGGGGAGGGGTGGTGCCGGCGGCGAGATGGCGGCGACGGGGCGGGATAGAGGAAAGGGCGAGGCGGGGGGTTGGAAATGCGCTGTCTCCCCGACAATGCTGGCCCACGCGCGTTTTCCCTTCCGCCGACCCCCCTAGGCGCAACCCAATGGGCTGGGTTCCGCCTGGGTGCGCCGGCGCTAAAACAGCGCTAAACGGCGCTATTTGGGCTCCTGGGGGGGCCGACTGGGAGGAAAACGGCGCTATTTGGGCCAAACGGCGCTATTTAGCCTCCTGGGGCGCTGGGGGGGGGGGGGGACAACTGGAGATGCCCTAAGCGAGGGGGACTGAGATCCGGTGCCTCGCTAGAGGCAAGGCACGCTGTGCCTCGAGCCCCAGGATCCACCATTCATTCTCATCCAACGGACATCAACGCGCGACAGACCAAGGATCCCTTCTTCGTTCGCTTCCAGCCAAGTCCCAGCTAGTGAGCCAGGCATCAAGACGGGAAGGGGAAATTAGCGGGAGTTCTCGTTCGGAGCTCTGCCGTCGGCGCCGCGTTGGAATGGGAGGAGAGCAAGATCCATCGCCGGCCATCGTAGGAAATTGCTCCAGCAAGCTCGACGCCCACTTCTGACGGGCTCCTCTCCGCCCCATTAAAACCTGCTACTAAAAATCTGTCTCTGTAATGTATTAAAATTTCAATTGCTCTTCTACTACTAACAATCGATGCTGTTTCAATTTCCTTCTACTAAGAATATGTTCCTAACCATTCGTACTTTAACTAAATGTCCATGTACATGTTCAGTTTCTGCTACTAGAAGTCTGAATGTTGGACTTTGTTCTGCAATTGTTCAGTAGCTGCTGAGATTGTTTGCTTGAAGAAAAATGACTACGGATTGCTACTGGAATCCTGTCTGATAGTGGAAAAGGACGCCCTCTGTGTTGAAAGGTTGGACAGGGCATAAGTGGCGTCGAGAGGGCAGCGGCGGCGGCCGTCGGAGGCGGCGGAGCTAGTCGCCGGATGTGGACGGAGGGAGCAGCCAGAGGTGGGCGTGAGGGGCTGTAGAGCCCGTTTTTGGGGCAGGAGCTCACTAATTCAGCGGCGGCGGCTCCAGTAACAAGGATGCAGCGGCGGCGGCGTAATTTCACGCTTGAGTTCCGGGAAATATGTTTCCCTGACCACGTTTTCGTTTTTGTCTGCAACATGACTCACTTGAGCTGTTGGGCGTTGTTGTCCGTTGGATGAGGATGGATGGTGGATACTGGTGCTCGAGGCACATCGTGCCTTGCCTCTAGCGAGGCACTGGATCTCAGTCCACGCTAAACCACACCAAACCGCTCAGCCGCTGCCGGCGGGGACCACCCAGACGCTAACGCCCGCTTCGTCGTTGACTCGTCGGCGTGAAGCATTAGTTAATGACACCGCATCCAGACCCCCAATTATACCACCACCACCACCACCACCACCCTCGCTTGGACTGAGATCCGGTGCCTCGCTAGAGGCAAGGTGCCTTGCCTCTAGCGAGGCACTGGATCTCAGTCCGTTTAGCGTGGATGGGAGGAGACAGCGGCGGGCAGGCCGGGCCTGAGCCAACACCGAGAGCCAGTTGGTACCCGGGGTTAGGTGTGGAAAGAAGAAATGGAAAAAAGGCTACTGATGGGAGTGGGGAATCCTGGGGGCCCATCACAATCTAATACGTGAAAGAGAGCTGTGGTTTTTGACCGGGATTTGTATGGGGCAGATTTACCTCTTTCTTTTTGTTGTGAATGAATAAGATTTACCTCTTTCTGTCATCCAGGCTTTGGCCATCCTTTATCTTAGAATGTGTATTATACTGATTAATGAGGGAACTGATTTGCCTCTCAAAAAATAAGAAGTCCTTTGAAAAAAATGTACTCCATCCATCTCAAAATATAAATATAAGGCGTCCGTAAATTTCGCTGACGTTTAATTTTGACTATAATGTTTACTTATAATATGTCCACAAAATTAGTACAATGATATATGAAATGAAAGGATTTTGCGAGACGAATTTAACGGTACCATTTATACATTTTAAATATGTATAACTTTATATATTTAGTGGTCAAATTTGAACATCAAACACCATAAAAAAATAGCGTGCCTTATATTGTCGGATGGAGGGAGTATTATCCTTGAGCATTATAGCAACCTAGAAGGAAAGGGCGCGCCTTGCTGCGCCCGTTGTTTCTAAGCATTGTCATTGTGATTGACATGACAAAGAATTCGCCGTGCGAAGTTGCCCAAGAATATGAAGCGACCAAACAAGGAATGCTGTACAAAATTAAATTGTAACAATGTGACACTGGCTAAATAGACAGAGTCGTTAGCTCAACTACCGTTTTTTCCATAATTGTTCCTGCAAGATATTCTCATGCACCTTTAGCAAATGCTGGTAGCACTTCATCTACCGGTAATAGAGGTTTGGCTTGCTCTTGGTTATTCCTTCGCTGCTTCAATCAAGGCAATATGACCCAGGTCTCAGATATTCTACTCTCACGGGAACCAAATTTGTACAATTATGTGACATCATGTATTACAAACCGGTGCAACTTCTCAGAAGACAGAAACAACAGATCTCTAAGTTGGTAACAAAAATTATAGTGTGTAATTGCTGGCTGCTACATACCTTACCTATCCTATAATCATTGCCTTCATAACTCTGAGAGGGAAACACTTCATGAATCCACGGCCTCCTGCCAAGGCATATCTCAGCCTGTCGGCAATGAAAAATCATGAAATAGTGGAACCACGACTGCAAGATTGGAAATGCATAACATGTATATCAAGTTTAGCTTCATGAATCTTGTCCGAGAGAGCTTGGACCTCTTCCTTTTCCCCGTCTACAGTGAAAAGGTGCTTTTTTGGGCGACTCGCGCGACCAGGTTCGCCGCCGGTGATCCGTTGGATCCCTCGCCCTCCGGGACGGGGAATCTACGGATCCCGGTGTGCCTATAGCTTAGGTGTGTGTGGGTGGCTAGCTGGCGGCGCTGTGGAGGGTGCGGCGGTGCCGGAGGAGTGGCGTGTTTTGTCGGCGGTGGTCTTCCCCTCCGATGGTGCGGCTCTTGAGGAGCTTCGCCGCGGATCTGCTGCCCTCAGTTCGCTCGCGGCTCGGTGGAGCTCTCGGGTGACCTTTCCCCTCGCCGGTGACCGTGGGACGGCGGCGCCGGCTTTTGTGGATCTCGAAGGTTCGTTCGCTTTTGTCCAAGATCGCCTCGTCGTCTGCGGTGCAAGATGGAGGCACTCTGGTGCCGAGGAGCGTCGACCCCCCAACCGCTTGGGGTCTTCTCCCAGTCCAAGGTTTCATGGAGGAGTGGCGGTTGGCCATGCCGGCGTAGCGTGTTGCTTCTCGGAGACGAAGCGGAAGCCTAGAAGGACTTCGTTTGTATTTTCTTTATTTCTGGGCTTTTCTGTAAGAGTCTTGGATAATTGTAATGCGACCCTTCACTCGCAAAAAAAAAAGTTTAGCTTCATGAATGGGGAACTCGTAACATGCAATCAAACATGAGAATTCCGTGAGCAATTATCCATAAACTTAAAATCATGCTAGTAGTTGAGGTACCCTCCAGAAGGCAACTAAAGATCATATATGTGATATTTTATTATAATCCAAAAAATCTTATCATGTACGGTAGGAGTATTTCTTTATTCAGTAGTTTATGTCATCAAATGATTTAATTGTTCTTGGCCATTAAAAGATGTCCCTTGTGCCCCCCCACAATACAAATTCAGAACCCTGCTATGTCAATACAATGTTCAGTTGATCCACAATGCAAATCAGAACAACCCGAACTATAGTTGGAACTAAAAATAATAAGTTGGAGACAACTAAAGGAAGAAGCACTAATATAAGAACCAAAAGTGGATCTTGCCTGGACAATGCTAGGCACTGCAACTTAGTAATCTCAAGGTCCGGGACCGGCATATCTGATTTACATTCTCTAAAGAGAAAACAAATAAACACAACAATCTACAGCAACATACCGATTTCTGACACAATTAAGGCCACAACAGACTTTATGGTTCATCTGATGTCCCAGACTTTAATTCATGAAGAATGGGGGTCAATAAGCACATATTATTATCGGAACCATCCGTCAATACCAAGGAATATGAACTATTTACTATGTTGGAAATTGTTCCTTATCTATTCTTTGATAATATATATGAGATAATGTATATAACACAAAGAAATTGGATCTTATGCTCGTGAGAATTTCTTCATGAGTAATAACTCATTAAGAGATTTTAATATGTTTAGACCGTCATCAACAAATCTCCAGCAACATATACCTGGATGCAAACAACAAATAATATGGACGCTTAGCAATGTATTAGTTGTCTCGCATGAGCAGAAAAACGTGTGAAATGAGCAAGTAGCTTGTATGTTGTTTTTTCCTAAGAGAAACGAACCACGATTATTCAGAAGCGTACGGCTTCTCGTTTGATGTTCTAAATTCAGCTTCAAACAGGAAAATCACAGTAAGAATGAAGAGCAGGTGTAGGATTAACATGAGGACATCCTTACATTTCAACATTCAATTTCAGAATGACACAGTTCGCTAGTTTTTGGTAAGGCTGTGTTATTTTTAAATGCATCAACATTTCTTGATTTCCGTACTTTGAATGATAAGGCATCGAGCAAAGTCAGTAATCATTTCTGCATAATACTGAGAAAGAATGTCCTTGCTTGGGAAGTACTTCAGACCTAACATCATAACTATACTGCTCCAGAGTATGGACAATAGAGAGGTGCTCATTTGTTTTAGGAGCATCACATATAGCACAGCTGCATAGACAGAACAAATTATTTTATGGATTCTTCGACAAATTTGTATCATCCATTAGAGACAAAGGGATAAATTTTCATATCAGACAGAAGGTGTCAACATTACTCTGAAATCATCATAAACTTACCTATACATTTAGATAAATGATACATGAGAGTATTAGAATCCATTCTTACCATATTATAGTCATCCTAAAATAGGTGCAATATTTTCAAGTTAAAACCACCATCTTCCTATTAGAGAAATTGATCTAACATTTTAGCAAGGGAACATAGCTCGTGGTAAGAAGTATAGTACTCGCAAAGTCGAAGCTCTTCTTATTCCCGGCTTGTTATGCTTACCTAAATATATGGTCAATAGATTGTTGTTTAAATCAAGGTAGGCATAAAACTGGTTAAACATAGTTGATCTGTCATATTCATCCATTATATTCTACATTCTGTGCTCCTTGTCCTGACTGCAAAAAGTTCGAAAAATGTATGATCTCGCTGCACGTCTTCGACATCTTATGGTTGTGTGTTGTTCGGGCATATGTACGACCAGTTATACTTTATTCTCAACAACCTAATCAGAGATGTACAACCACACCTGTTCGACCCGGCTGTTTCTTTTATAGGTGTCCCTCCAAACAGTTTAAATTAAGTAGTGTACAATTTATGTTTATATTATTTTACTACTACCATGGAAAATCCATTTTTGGAATATAGACTTACCATGCAGTTGCAGATGATTTCCTGCATGCACTGTACCCTTTTAACGTTTAGCCTACTCTCGGCAAATCGAATGCCAAATCCAGCTAGCCACCCAGGAATATAAATTGTAAAATTCGTACTCTTCTTCCAACGAATCAAATGATGTTCCAACTACTGGATCAACAACTCAGACTTCTTTCCATTCATCATATGATGGCAGAGACAATTCACGGGCTGACTTACGATCCTTTCCCTTGGTGCTCTACCTATAGGGACCCTAGTTCAACGGAAATGTATGTATTTTTATTCTCTTCGAAATGCACAAGTGATCTGTGAAAACACAAAATCCATGTAACCAAAAGCAGTCTTACAGATCAGTTATATCAATAGTTAGGGTTTCACATATATTACAAACAAGCATTAAGGTAATGAATTTATCAAATCTACCCCATACCTTCTTTTCCGTCCGGATGTAACTTCAGAATGAAGAGCATCGCCCCTGTTAAGACGTCCAGAACAATCAAAGTTCATGGTGAAGGCATCTTCACCCCTCTCCCCTTAACTTGACAGAAGTTGGAACACCCTACATCCGGATCTACCTGCTGCCATCCGTGCTCTGCCGCATCCCAGCCGCTCCCGTACGAAGCTGTCAAGAGAACATGAACAGAAGATGAGAATGTAGCCTTCAGCAACCATGGAACATATCTAACTTAGTACACCTTGTTGCATCACTCTATGTATTGTCCATTATCTCCGCTTTTGAATCACCAGCCATCGTTTTTTAAACCAATTGAGTTGCAATAATTTTCAATAAAAAATAGATCATAACTTTGATATGAGATTACAATTGCAGAATTATAATCAGAAGGTCAAACACGTGCTATGAACTTCAAGTGCAGCGAATTAAGTCCATCTGAAGTCAAAAAATGACATACATGTATGTAAGAAAGACAGAAGTTTATTAAATTATTGGCTTGTCTAAAGCTTTTCTCAAGTGCAGAAGCAGGATATTGTAATACTCCCTCCGTTCCTTGATGTAAGGTGTATAGTTTTTGAAGAAAAATCCATAATATAAGGTGTATTTGCTATTTATGGACAATTTGGCCCATCAAAAAATAAAACCTAGTCTCAAAAGAGGGATTTAACGGACTGTATACATTTTATGCCTATTAAGAACTCATCTCTCAAGATTTTTCCTGAAAAAAATGAGTCCATTGTATACAAAATAGCCTTGTCTTAATATTCGTGCAGAAAACTATACACCCTATATTCAGGAACGAAGGGAGTAGCATTTTATCTGCTCCACCTGATTTGGACCAAACCATTTGCCCTAATTTTAGCTGTATAACCTCAAATTTGTGAAACTACCCTGGCCCCTAACCAGCTAACCCTGTATTCCGACTGTTCTTCTTAACGATAGAAACCAGCACATGCTATTTTCGTAAAAAAAAAGTAATAGCAGTTTATCAATAGGAACAAACATGAACACAATTGTAAGCCAGTATTGAACTCAAATCAAGTCTTGGATATTAGCAACCTCGTTTCAGGTACAACAATAGACATTTTTTGTTGGTAACTGATTAAGAGATAATATCACTACCTCCCACCCTTCAAGGTTGTCTATCATAATTTGGTAATGATGATAAAAAATAAACTAAAGCGATTAGGAATAGGGCAGATTTATTAGTGAACTAGTGTACTGCATCAGTTTCGAGCACTTAAGAAAAATCATGGTAAATTGTTTATGCCATGCCTAGATAAGATTTTGTTCTCCCATAGTAATAATTAATTCAATAGGACACACAGAAGTACTTTAGATATCGAAGATTTCAGGGAGAGGTTGCAGCTAGTGATTCCTATTAGCTGCTGGGTTCATCTCAGGCAAAGAAAGAAGAAAATTATGATTACCGTTCAACTACTTACTCGATCGGGAGCACTGGCAAGGAGATGTGGAATTAATAGGGCTGTCGGGTGAGGAAGGCAGAGGAGTTGTGGTCGAAGCCGTAGTTGTTGAACTGACGTCTGCCTCGTCGACGACAGGCATCAGGGTCTTAGGGACATCCCGCTACATCTGCCACGACTCTAGGGCTCCTCAGTCCTCACCATTGAGATCTCGCTAGGGCTCATCGCCCCGAAAAAAGAAAGGGACCGGTTGTGGATTGGACGCATCAGGGCATGGGAGCACCAGATTACACACAAGTTTCTGAATCCGGGGAGGAAGATGTTGTTAGAGGCCGCCGCCCAAATTGCTAGTGGCGAATCATACATAAAAAGAAAAGGAATGCCTAGGCGTTGAAGCACAAACCGAGAAAGGAATTGCGGTGGATAACCTGGAGAACCGGGCAACGTCGCCGTCCCGACGGCAATGCCTCTCCACGGGAGATACGATGGCGGGATCCGGGAAGACGGATCCCTAGAGCATCCCCGCCGGCGGAGCGGTGTGTGAAGAGTGCGTTGGCAGCCTCCCGCTGCTCCTGCACGAGCTGGTCCTTCAGGGTCTGCGCCGTCGTCGCCACCCATTGCCTCGCTGCGTGGGCGACCAGCTCGCCGCCTCCGTCGTCGTGTCACCCCCAACCAGCGCCCCAACCTGGTGCCGCCCTCGCCGGCCGGCGCTCCGGCGCCGCGCGGTGTTGGACTTGGACGAAGACGACGGCGAGGGCGCCGGGGCGCGCCGGATGCTGACGTCTTCGTCGAGATCGCTAGAAGAGGTGGACAACGACCATGTGTTCATTGAACTCATCAAAATCTGAACCGAGGAGCAAGGGAAGGAGGCGGCTCTGGAAAGAGAGGCGGGAAAGGGCGGTTGTGCCATTTTTTGGTCGCCGTCGCCGGCGATTGAATCCAAGCCGCAAGCCCCCAGCCACTCCACTCGTGATGATGTGAGAGAACATGTGAGCGATTGGAAAAAGGTTCCAGAAAGCCGAGGAGGAGGAGAAGGAGGAGGCCTGGGCGAATAGGAGACAGCCAGGCAGCCAAGGTGGTGAGACCAACCGACTATGTCTAAACCGACTAAATGAATGGTTAAGATGAATAAACTTTTTATCCAACAAATCAGAGACGTCCAAATCTGTAGAGCAAGGAGAGCTCACCAATTCTAGCTGGATTATATGTTGTAGAGATTAGGTGCAAACTTGTATAGTTTGCCTTGTGTAAAAATATCATAAGTGCGTGCTCGAAATAAATGATTTTCAATAATTTAATCCATATAAATATCATGACATATGTACTAAAATAAACTATAGCACACAAGAATTTCATGTAACTAGCATTTCTACGCACATAGTTCAACTACCAAGTGCAGAATAAATATCAGAACCATGATAGGGTGATCTGTACATAAGGTGTAGTAGAACCGACAACGAGCAATGATGATGAGAACGTTGATGTAGATGTAACAAAACATCGTTCTGAGACGATGAACATGTCGTAATCGACGTGGTCATTGGAGAAGAAGAATACGAGTAGTCACATGAAGACGCCCAAAAAATCGTGTGGCTTCCCTCTCATTACAGGCCCACTGGCAGATAGGGTTAGGGAGGTCTATTCATTTTTTCTCCCTGGACAGCCATGCACACATCTATACTATATAATTCCTGACCATCTCAGCGGCCTGTGGCGCTGCCCAGGTCGCGCGCACTGTAGAAGTGCTACAGTACCGCACTTCTACAGTGTTCCTTTTTTTCGATTTTTTTAGGTTTTTGTTTTTGAATTTTTTTTTGTTCTCCCAAAAATTATGTTACTTACCTATATCAGTGCCGCACATCTACAGTGTTCTTTTTTTTCGAAATTTTTTTTTGGTTTTTTTTTGAAATTTTTTTTGTTCTCCCAAAAATTATGTTACCTACCTATATCAAAGACAAGCAATTTCTCGCTCCCACAGCGCTCGGCCACTGTTCATCACTGTAGATGTCTACAGTGTTTTCAGCCTCCTCCCCCCTTTTCCTCCTCCGCTCGGACGGAGCCACCGCCGGCGCCGACGCGGACCGCCGCCGTTGCAGGCCTCCTCCCACGAATAGAAGACCGCCAAGGGCTCCGCCGTCGCCTCCTCTATTTCCTCCACGAGTTACGCGAGCCGGGACGCCCGAAATCGTCGATAAATTATGCATCTTCCCCGACTCCGGCCGCCGGCCGCCGAAGTCGTTCCGGTCAACTCCGACCTTCCCCGGCTTCCCCGACCCCTCTTTCGTCTTCCTGGTGAGCCGCCGGTCCCGTAGGACCCCCTCCCTGTCCTCCCCGCGCTCTGGTTCGCCGTCGCCGTGCTCGCCGTCCACCGACGCGGCTTTGCTCGCCGCCGGCGGCCCGGCGAGCATTTGGTCCGAGGCGCCGCCCGCCTGGCTCGCCTCAACGCCCTCCAGCGGATCCGCGTGGCCCCAGGCCCGCGCGCCTGCTCCCCTGCCCGAGCGCGAGCTCGGCAGAGCCGGGCATGGCTCCGGCGTGTGCTCGGCGTGTGACGTCACTTGCTAACGTCACCGCAGGTCCACCTGTCAGTTATCTAAAATTTTACTAGACAATT